>CM034151.1:614995101-615595101 GCA_019776745.2 Taxus chinensis
ATACATTATTTACTCTTCCAAATTTTGCATGTATGTTCATAGGGATCTCACACTTTTAAACAATCCTTCATATTTTTATTGGACTAGAAAAACCAAACAAAACAAAAAATCCTTCATATAATCGTCAAAATTCCTCAAGGTCTATTATAACACACACTAAAATTACCCTTACTAGTTATGCCAAGAGGCATTCTTATAATGGTAACTAAGGTTGTAATGGATCAATTTTTTCACTTTTATACTCAACATAAAATTTGACGTCTATTTAACTATCATGTGATAGTTCATCCTAATATTTTACTTTCATCAGACTATCACTTAGATATTTTTTCTTTTTGGAGAACTCAATCAAAAATTGTAATGCCTTGGCCATAGAGTAATGTTTGGGCCCTTTTATCTTGAATAGATTCATTTGAGACCAACACAATCACACAGCTAAATGATTCAATTTGACACAAATTAATGATAAATTGATAAAGAATTTAATGAAGTTATTGATTAGAGTGACCTATGTGAAAAATCTAAGCTAAGAACATTGAAATTGATATTTATTAAAGTATTTCATATAGATAAATTTATTATAATACACTTATTATATTATAATTTATTATTATTATTAATTTTTAGGTATATTTATACCACAATAACATAGCTAAATAGGTTCCTTGAGATTGATATCTCTTGACATATTTTAGATAGATGTAGTTAAGACATCTATATTAGTTATTGCAAACATTGAAACACTACAAGCAGAAGTAGAAGTCAATAAATAATATAAAGAAAACCTCTGTTACAGTCTTTCTTACAAACCTCAATGATAATATTGCAAAATTATTACACTTGTAGAAGATTTAAATGGTTGGGTTGTGGGTGTTATAATTTATTCTCTTAAATAAAGTAATAATGTTATGAGAAAATGATTATAGTGATTAAATCTTATAATAATTCTCCAAAATTATCCAATATACTCCAACCATTGTTATGAAGAGTATTTCTTGTTATTTATAACAAGAGGAGAGGTCATGGAGTGGTTTCATATTGTTAATGAATTCATCAATACATATTCTTAAAATAACACTGGAGGAGGTTCAAATGAATTCATTATCTATAAGCAGAAGTAATGAATTTTTGTGGGCAATAAGTTTACATCTAAGAAGGTGGTTGTACATGCAAATTTTCTACTTCCACCTTTGTAGGATTATATAAGTGGATTGGGAGTGGAGTCTAAGTGGAGGATGAATAGGAAAATAGATTTATTTCTATTTTAAATAACTAATTCAATTAGATACGAGGTGTGAGAGTAATCAATCATATAATTAAGTTACCTAAAGGGTGTTGAAGTATAATTTCCGCATGCTTAGAATTAATTTAATTAATTCTAATGGGATACAAGTGATTAATATAATTAATTTAATTAATTCTAAATGGATGTAGATTAAAATATAGAAATAATTTAATTCATTCTAAAGGGATGTAGATGATAATGATCTAGAATGCATTCTAGAACCAATTTTAGCATATTATGCAAAGGGTAAGGGTAATTAGGAAGGACTAGATATATGCATTTATTTTTAGGGTGTCTACATTTTTTTCTCTTTAAAGTGTTATTATGAATTAATAACATTTTAAAGATAGTAAATGCATGTAGATCAGTAAACAGAAGACAAGAAATTTAGTAGAACATTGAGATACCCCAGTGAGTTTGGATGCAATGGAACATTGAGATGCCCTAGTGAGTGTAGTGTTGGGGTGTGGAACATATTTTTTAGTCTTCTTGAATCAGTGTTGGAGTGTTGGAGCTCGAACGGTTAAGTTTGGAGACTTCAGGAGCATTCTGTAGTCGTTTGTTGTGATGTGGTTGTGTAGTCACTGTGTCGTTGCTGTGACGTTGTTGTTAACATGTTGTTAACGTCATGACTATTTTTTATAGCCATTGGAAGTTGAAATAACAGAACTTTTAATCTTCTAGGGTCAGCTTTATGGATTCTTAAAAGGATTGTAATCCTATAAATAGAGGTATTAGGGTATCTTGAAGATATCTTGAGAGTTTAAGAGGTCTTGAGTCTTAATGATAAAGAGGTGATCAAGAGTGATCAAGGTTATGTATTTGGGTGTCAATTGTGGTCTAGATGTGGTTTAACATCTTTGGAATTTTATTGTGAGTTCATAACTGAGAGAAGATTGTGATATTTGTTTTACTCTTGTTGATAATAAAATCTAAGCAAGTTCTTGGTGGATGTAGCCCACATTGGGTGAACCACATTAAATCTTGTCTTATCTTCTTTTGTGTATTATTTATTTATGTTGTTATATTTCTACAAGTATAATTCTACTATATAGTTTCCTACTGCTATGGATTGAGGAATTGTTTCTGCATATTTTTTCTCTAATTCCTAACAATTGGTATCAGAGCTTTGGTGGTTTTTTTTTCTGAAGTTGTAAATCACAGGAAAATTTTAGCTTGAGTGGGAGCTATGGTAGATGAGGGCAGATCGAGGGTTGATAAGTTCAATGGTTTGAACTTTGGTTTATGGAAGATGCAAATGGAGGATTACTTATATCAGAAGGACCTCCATGTTCCTTTGGCTGGAAAAGAAAAGAAACCTACAGCCATGTCGGATTAGGATTGGGAGTTGTTGGATAGAAAGGCACTGGGGGAAATTTTTTTATTGCATTTCATCTTCTGGTTACTTTCAACATATCGCAGGAGAAGACCATGATAAGGTCTAATGAGTGTGTTGGGGAAGTTATATGAAAAACCCTCTACCTCTAATAAAATATTTTTGATGAAAAAGTTATTTAATATGAAGATGTCTGAGAATGGTTCTATTGCTGATCATTTGAATGAATTTAATATGGTTGTGAGTATGTTAAACTCGGTAAAAATTGAATTTTATGATGAGGTCAAGGCTTTGTTGATTTTTTGCTCCTTACCATATAGCTAGGACAACTTGGTTATGGTTATAAGTAATTCAGTCTCTAATAACTCAAAGTTGAAGTTTGAGGATGTAATAGGTGTGATCCTAAGTGAGGAAATGTGAAGGAAGAGCACCGGAGATTCTTCTACTTCTGGAAACATGCTTTGACGGTGGAGAGCAAAGGGAGACAAAAGAACAGAGGGAAAGGTAACCATGGGAATTCGTATGATCGTGGAAGTTCAATTTCCAAGAGTAAGTTAGAATGTTGGCACTATGGGAAGGTTGGCCATGCTAAGAAAGATTGTTGGGCTCTTCGGGATAAGAAGAAAAAGAAGGAGGAAACTAAAGAGGTAAATGTGGCAATAGGTGATGTTTGTCAAGATGCCTTAATTCTTTCTTTAGATAATATTGTTGAATCTTAGGTGTTATATTCAGGGGCTTCTTTCCATGCCACCCCACATAGACATTACTTTAATGATTTTATTCAAGGTGATTTTTGACATGTATATCTTAGTGATTATGAACCATGAAGCATAGTAGGGAAAGGTTGTGTTCGGGTGAAAATGTAGAATGGGAACACATGGTTGCTTAAGGATGTCAGGCATGTGCCTAAGTTGAGGCAAAACTTGATATCAATGAGACAGACTAGGAAGTGATGGTTGTACAGTTAGTTTTACAGTGGATTATTGGAAGGTTACCTAGGGAGCTCTTGTGGTTGCAAGAGGTAAGAAAAATGGTACTTTGTATTTAACCAGTGGTTCTGATTATTACAATTTAGTTGTTACAGATGGAGATGCAACTTTGTGGCACCAGAGACTTGGTCATATGGGTCATAAGGGCATGCAGATTATAAAGGATAGGTTGCCTGGATTAAAGGAGTTATATTTGGACTTATGTGAGGACTGTGTTTATGGGAAACAGAAGTGAGTGAGATTCCTCAAGGTTGGACCTGCCAAGAAGGAGGGTAAGTTGGAGTTAGTGCATACAGATGTATATGGGCTAGCTAAGGTAAACTATATTGGTGGTTCATATTATTATGTCACTTTCATTGATGATGTAACTAGAAAAGTTTGGGTATATTGCATTAGAAAGAAATCTGGTGTGTTTAAAACTTTCAAAATATGGAAAGCCTTGGTTGAGAATGAAATAGGTCTCAGGTTAGATAATGAAATGTCTCAGGAATGAAATAGGATAATGGATAATGGAGGGGAATATTGCAACAATGAATTTCTTGATTACTGTTCGGTAAATGGGATCCGTAGGCAAAGAACGGTTCCAAATACTCCACAGGAAAATGGAGTGTCAGAGAGAATGAACAGGACAATCATGGAGCGTGCTAGGTGCATGAGGTTACATGCGGGGCTGCCACTCATGTTTTGGGTGGAATTGGTAAGCACAGCTATTTATCTTATTAACAGAGGACCCTCTATGGCCTTGGATGGAGGTATACCTGAGGAGGTTTGGTCTGGTTAGAAAATTGATTACTCATTTCTTAGAGTATTTGGATGTGTGGTATTTGTTCACATTGATAAAGATGATAGGACCAAGTTAGAGGCTAATTTTGAGAAATTCACTTTTGTTGGATATGGTGAAGATGATTTTGCTTTCTGTGATTGGAGTCTTAAAGACAAGAAAATATTTTGGTCTAGAGATATTGTCTTCAATGAAAAAATAATGTATAAAGATCAGTTGTAGGAACAGAAAGAGGAATCAAAGAAAGAATACACAGTGTTAGAGGACATTGCAGATAATAAGGTGTCCAAGGGGCCGGTTCAGGTACAACATGTTCTAGCATAGCCAGTTCAAGTACCTACTCATCAGGAACCCCAAACTCCTAAGGTGAGAAGGTCTTCTAGGGTAAGAAGGGAACCTAAATGATTTACTCCATCTTTGAATTGTTTATTGCTCACTGACAGTGGAGAGCTAGAGTGCTTTGAGGAAGCAGTGTAGGTGGATGCCAGGAAGAAGTGGGAGTAGGCCATGGATGAAGAGCATAGATCTCTTATGGAAAACCATACTTGGGATCTGGTGGAGCTACCCGAGGGCAAGAGAGCATTGCAGAACAAGTGGGTGTATAGAATCAAAGAGGAAGATGGAGGTAGGAAAAGATACAAGGCCCGGTTGGTGGTAAAAGGATTTACACAGAAGAAAGGTATAAAATTTGATGAATTTTTTTCTCCGGTTGTTAAAATGACTTCTATTAGGACTATTCTTGGTTTAGCTGCAGTAGAAGACCTGCACTTAGAACAGTTGGATTTGAAGACTGCATTCCTTCATGGTGAGTTGGAGGAGGAATTGTACATGCAGCAGCCATAGGGTTATAAGGTAAAAGGGAAGGAGAGGTTAGTGTGTAAATTAAAGAAGAGCTTGTATGGCCTGAAACAAGCTCCACGGTAGTAGTACATGAAGTTTGACAGTTTTATACAAGAGCAGGGTTACTCCAGGTGTCACCCAAACCATTGTGTGTATATCAAGAAGTTTCTTGATGGTAGTTATATTATTTTGTGCCTGTATGTAGATGATATGCTTGTTGCAAGGAAGAACATGTAGGAAATAAAGGTACTCAAGAAGCAGCTAGGTGACTCCTTTGCTATGAAGGATTTGGGGGTAGCAAAACAAATCCTTGGTATGAGAATAACTCATAATAGGAAGGAGAGGAAGCTGATATTATCTCAAGAAGAGTACATAAAGAAGGTCTTGGAGAGGTTTAGTATGCAGGATGCTAAACCGGTTGGTACTCCTTTGACAGGTCACTTTAAATTATCAAAGGAGTAGAGTCCAAGACTAAGGAGGATAGAATCTAGATGTCCAGGGTACTATACTCATCAGTAGTTGGTAGCTTGATGTATGCTTTGGTATGCACTAGGCCTGACATTTCCCATGCAGTGGGAGTAGTGAGCAGGTTTATGAGTGATCTAGGTAGAGAGCACTGGCAGGTAGTAAAGTGGATCCTTTGGTATTTGAGAGGGACCATGTGAGCAGCATTGTGTTTCGGTGGATCAGACACTACATTACATGGATATGTAGATTTGGACATCGAAGGAGATTTGGACAGCAGGAGGAGCACGACAAGTTATTTATTTATGGTTGGTGATACAGAGGTGAGTTGGATTTCATGGTTACAAAAGGTTGTGGCTTTGTCAACCACAGAGGCTGAGTATGTTGCTGCCACAGAGGCAAGCAAGGAGATGATTTGGCTATAGCAGTTGCTTGATGATTTGGTTCATAAGAAAGAAGTTGGGAGACTACACAGTGATAGTCAGAGTGTTATTCATTTGGCGAAGAACTCCACTTTCCACTCTAGGACAAAGCACATTCAGCTGAGATATCATTTCATTAGGACATCTTTGGAAGAAGATAAGTTGAAGCTAGAAAATATTCATACCAATCAGAATCATGCAGATATGATGACCAAGGCAGTCACAAGGGAGAAGTTGAAGTTGTGTTCAAATTTGATTGGCCTTCATGGTTGATAATGAAGGGTTAAGAACTTTACTCATCGGAAACATTCTCCAAGCGGGAGATTGTTGGGGTGTGGAGCCTATTTTTTAGTCTTCTTGAATCAATGTTGAAGTGTTGGAGCTTGAACAATTAAGTTTGGAGACTTCAGGAGCATTCTGTAGTCATTTGTTGTGACGTGCATGTGTAATCGTTGTGCCATTGTTGCGTCGTTACTGTTAACATCGGGGCTGTTTTTTTTAGCTGTGGGAAGTTGAAATATCATGACTTTCAAACTTCTAGGGTTGGCTTTAGGGATTATTAGAAGGATTGTAATCCTATAAATAGAGGTGTTAGGGTGTCTTAAAGATATCTTGAGTGTTCAAGAGGTCTTGAGTCTTAATGATCAAGAGGTGATCAAGAGTGATCAAGGATAAGCAATTGGGTGTCAATTGTGGTTTAGATGTGGTTTAGCATCTTTGGAATTCTATTGTGAGTTCATAACTGAGAGAAGACTGTGAGATTTGTTTTACTCTTGTTGATAATAAAATATAAGTAAGTTCTTGGTGGACGTAGCCCACATTGGTTGAACCACGTTAAATCTTGTCTTGTGTTCTTTTGTGCATTATTTATTTATGTTGTTATATTTCTGCAAGTATAATTTTGCTATATAGTTTCCTACTGATGTGGTTTGAGGAATTATTTTCGCATATTTGTTCTCTAATTCCTAACAATTATATAAGTGGATTGGGAGTGGAATCTAAGTGAAAGATGAATAGGAAAATAGATTTATTTCTATTTTAAATAACTAATTTAATTAGATATGAGGTGTGAGAGTAATTAATCATATAATTAAGTTAGCTAAAGGGTGTTGAAGTACAATTTCCGCATGCTTAGAATTAATTTAATTAATTCTAATGGGATACAAGTGATTAATATAATTAATTTAATTAATTTTAAATGGATGTAGATTAAAAGATAGAAATAATTTAATTCATTCTAAAGGAATGTAGATGATAATGATCTAGAATGCATTCTAGAACCAATTTTAGCATATTATGCAAAGGGTAAGGGTAATTAGGAAGGACTAGATGTATGCATTTATTTTCAGGGTGTCTACATTTTTTTCTCTTTAAAGTGTTATTATGAATTAATAACATTTTAAAGATAGTAAATGCATGTAGATCAGTAAACAGAAGACAAGAAATTTAGTGGAACATTGAGATGCCCCAGTGAGTTTGGATGCAATGGAACATTGAGATGCCCTAGTGAGTGTAGATGTTAAGGGGATGCCCCCCAAAGTGTATGAATGATGTAGTAAAGTAGTGGACAACAACTTGATAGGAAGAAGGGAAAGGTGAAGGATCTGGGGAATAAAATGAAGAGGGAAGGGACTATGCTCATAGCATGAAATTTCATTTAGAGAGTGAAAGTTAGAACAACCTTATTTTACTGTTGCACAATAGAGTTATCACCATGATTATGAAATAATAATGGTGTTTAACCCATTATGCATGTAAACAAACACACATAATTAATAAAAATGAAAAAGTAAAATAACCCCAATACACATATTATATGTAGGCACCATGGTTATAAATGAACCAAGATGTTAACATTCTACTTGTAATTGGTCTAAAGAAAAACAAGAGAAAAAAACCCAATATACACCATAAAAGTAGATGTTGTGGTTATAAATGAGCCAAGATGATAATAAAATACGTGTAATTGGTCTAGAAATAACAACAATGCAACACAACTTTGAAATAAAGACAATTAACTTTTCCCCTAATGTGTTCCACAGTGAAGAAGAGACAGACATGAATGCCCCAAATGATATCTTAGAAATACAAGGGGATTGGATCGGGCCGAAGAGTGAAGTAATCTTAGATACTCCTTTTTACATTCCTGTCATATCCCATTGAAGTGTAATATGAGATTGAAAAGGGTCATTTCTCCCAAACATGGGTACTGAAAATGCATTTGAGAGAATGAGAACCGAAATTTCCCCAAGAGAGGATACGCGCGAGGAAAATAAGTAATGTGTCTTTCCTCAAGCTATTATTATGACATGCAAGGGAAAAGAGTAACTATGATAGTTGTAAGATGATTGGAACGATCACTAGGGTAGGAATTAAATGTTTACTTTCATTGATATGAGTTGATTTGTTGGTATTTTTGAGAAAAATATTGTAATTTTTTTTGTTTTTTTGATTTTGTAAGTTGTGAGTTTCACATGTGTGTGCTTGAATTTTTTATATTTGTTAACTCAATTTTATTATAGCATATATTAATTAGCATCATGATTAAAATCATACACAAAATAAATTGTAAAACAATGACAAGTTTGCAAAACAACCCCTTAGTATATAATAATACAGATGTACTAAGATTATAAAAAAACCAAGATGTTAAAAAGACTACTTACATAAGATTAAAATTGAACAACAACAATGTAACACAACTAATAATAACAACATGTGAATATTCTCCTAAAGTGTTCCACCATGAAGAATAAGCAGATATGAATTTCCCCAAGTGATATCTTAGAAATGTGTGGGGATTGGATCGGGTTTAAGAGTAGAGTAATCTTAGATACTCCTCATGACACAACTATTATATCCCATTGAAGTTTGATCTATATTGGATTAAATCATTTTTCCAAGAAAATACGTTAAGATGTGAGGGAAAACATGAAAACTAAGTGTGCCAGAACAAAATTTATATCATGAATTATTAATTGATTGTTTTTCCTCGGAGCATAGATATATGCCACGGGAAAAAAAATTGGTTATCCTAAGATGATCTGGAATTATCAGCAGGAGTTCCATCAAATAGAGATATTGTTGAACTGTGTTATGTAGTTGTTGATATTTTTTCAAAAAAAAATTAATGTTTTGCTTTTTGATCTATATAATTTTTTGATTTTTGTAGGTTTTATACTATTTTTTTATTTTTCAAGTTTTATATTGTTTTTGGTTTTTTTGAAAATATTTGAAAGTTTTTGGACTTTTGAACATATTTTATTTTTTTTTGGATTTTTGACTTGGTAAAAGGGTACACCATCTGAACTCATCTTCAAATTATTGTAATCATTTCAATCAATTGGCAAAATATAGATGATATACTTATAGTGATATATCACTCCACTTGGGACTCCACACAACTAGGAATATGCAAGGGCTCACCACCGAGAGCCAAGAAGGATGTGAGAACTACGAGAATAGTGATATGAAAATGAAGATGAAGGATGTCAAGACACAAGGTGTAACAATGATCCATTTGATAAATGATGACTCATCTCAAGTCCAAATTACATGACTAATTCCAAGATGATTTATCTTTATAAGTTTTTACTACACTTAAATCCATTGGTGACATACTGATTGACACAATCTAGTTGAAGGAATTTTTGTCTCTCTTAACATGAGAAACTTCTTGGGATGTGTATGATTAAGCACTTTTGATGCAAATTTTTTGAAGCTTTTATTTTTTTCGAATGACACCCACTATAGATTTTATTTAGCACGGGTGGCTATAGCTATAGGTTGAATGTATATAATGGTAGTTGGTTTAGGCCCCCAGATAATAGATAGGTGTTGGCCTACTACATAGATTTAAACCCCTACATCTTGCCCCATGCCAATAGTAAGAGGCAAGGGCTCAACACCAAAGATAAAATGTAGGTAAGGATACCTTCCTCCTTTCCTAGTATCATACTTCTAGTAATAAGTATAGGCTCATCACCAAAGACTATGAAGGATGAAAGTGTAATGATTTATACTTTTTATATATTTGATTGATTTTGGCTTATATGTTGATATTGTGCTTATTGGGAAGGAACATTTTCCCAAAAATCTTAGCCTCATGTAACTAGTAGGACACAAGGGTTATATTGGTCATTCAAACTTGTACCCACATCTTGGATCTGAAAGAGACGAGCTGTTTTAGACAAAAATGGAACCATCTCCAATTTGTGGAACCTTGCACACTTGAGATGGATCTCTGGAGAAGGCTGGTTCCTCTATCTATTTCTACTGTTACGGCTACTCCTATTGTTGAAAGGGAAATACTAAGATAACAATGCCAAGGGACCATGGATAGAAGGATAACATAAATGAAAACTAATCTAATGAAGCAAATAGCACCAGAAAAAGAGGGATGAACACCATCAGTTTTCAGTGAAAATGAAAGGAAAATGCATGAAAGAATACTAGGCACATGTAGCACAACTAAAACACATTTACCAGATCGGTTTAATGGAACAAAACTAAAAATGGAGCTGCAAGGGACATAGAGTGACATAGCAAGCACACAATGTAAAAGAAATGTAAGAATAAATAATACAAACATGCTTAGGATAGAGAATAATCACAAAAATGATGCTTCCATTACTTCAAGAAATGCATAGAACTATTACAATGGAAAAATAGGTCGATATCCACATGCACAAGCCAGATCTAGAGGTCCGCAACTCAGAATACAGAAATATGAAGTCCTTAGAAAAATGTGTAAGGATCCAAAATGTCCCACATTAATAATGATCCCATCTCTTACATTTATAGATGAATCGATGGAAGAAGAAGAGAAGGAGGGAAAACCTAAATTTGAAATACAACCACCAACAAGAAGCATTCAATCCCTGAAAATCCTCCTGTAAATCTGTCAAATGTGTTTCCCTAAGTCTGTTTGGCATGTTGGAGAAGGAAGGTAGATCATATCAAATTGGGTGGTTGGAGCAATCAAATCTTCTCATTAATGCCCAAAAATACATTTTCCCATTTCTCACCTACCATATCCGCAAGGAATTTAAATTTGAATATCTAACACTCTAGCCTATGTCAGCAGCTATTGATTAAGACTAGGCACTCACCGATTGGAGAACTATAGCAAAATATATGGTTGTCAGAAGATTTTTAGAGTTGTCTACACATGTAAGACATGTGGTGCATGTTGATTGATCGAGACAATGGCCAAATGTGCAGATGCTTTGTCATTTTCTACCAAGTGTCACTAATTTATTTATTATAAAGATTCAACACCCAGTTGGCGTGCTTTGATTGGTTATGTGAAGAACACTCAATCTTGATGACATGGCATGGAATGGTGCAGAGGAGGGTAAAAAAGTATGCACGGGGGGAGAAAGATAGAAGTAAGGCACACACAATCATAACGCATGTGGAGGAAATGGGGAAAACTGGTGAGTGGGAAATGTATGGTCAAGGCGCAACTAGTACAAGGTAATGTGTGGGGGGCACATGAGAGGTCTGGTGACTTAGTTGTTTTAATCAAGTGTAAGGTGTGCATGCAGGATAAATAACTACTAGGAAGAAGTCGAATACATAGAAGATGTGCGCAAGGGAAGAATGGAACAAAGAGGAAAATGAAAAAATTGAAAGGGGTGAAGGGGAAGAGCGTAAGGGTGCATGAGGAAACTGTGACCAATTGATTGTGCCAAGAAAACAACTAAGGTGTGTGTAAGTTGCATTAAATATTTCAAAGCTAGAACGTAAATAAGTTGTCCAAATAACTAGGAGAGTTATTCAGATATCAGTTTTGCCAACTTTTTGGGTCATCTTCCTGCTAGATGAAGGAGATCAGTAGTCTAAAGTGTTTATTGGGAATGGAATATGCTATGTGATGATGAAATTCTGATTTGCAGCTTTGAAGAAATGCCCCTGAAGTCACTTACAGGATCATTTCTTCACTTTATTTTGAATCCTGCAAAACTACTAAAATTGATGGAAGATAACCGGCATCCTGGAAGCAAAAGAAGAGCATGTACAAGAAGCAAACAAGATTAAAGAACAATGTGTAAACAAATAATTTTCACACAACACACTTGGATAATTTGAAGCTACTCTAATATATATAAAATGATACAACAAACTTAATGGAAGGGTTTGAGATAGATCCCATTTACTAGGATTTGTAGTGTGCTTCCATAAAGACAAGTTAACTCATAAGATTTATCCTCCTTGCATGAAGTAATGATGTATGGACCACTACAAAGTGTTTCAAACTTTGAATGATGCCCTAGTTTAGCTTTGTCAGCATCCCATTTTAAGACTAAGTCCCCAACTTTGTAAGCTTGAGGCCTATAGTTTCTATCAAATCATTTCTTTATTACTTGTTGATGTTTTTCTAGCTTGATCATGAAAGAGTTACTTGATTCTTCAATATTAACTATCTCTACCATTTTGATTTCTCTCGTGTTTGTGCCTTTAAACTCCAACTATTGGGTAAGCTCCAATGAGTTCAACTCAAGTTTCAAAGGAAGGGTAGCCTCCTTTCCATAAACAAATTACTTTCTTAACTGTAATTCTATCTGCCTAGAGCACGCGTGAGACCTTTGTATGCCACTGTATTTGGTTGATATTAATTGTGTGCTTCATGTTCCTTATCAGGTTCTTATTTGTAGATTTTACCAATCCATTTCCTTGAGGGTAATAGTTGGAAGAATTCTTCAGATAGATGCCTAGATTTAGAGCCCAAACAGTGATTTTATTGCCAAGGAAATCTTTTTCATTATCAGAGATAATGATTTGAGGAATGCCAAACCTTGTGACTATACCTTCGAGAAATTCAAGGATGACTAACTCAGTTGATTCCTTGAGCGTGACTTCTTTTGTCCATTTGTTGAAGTAGTCTGTAGCTGTCAGCACCCACTTGTGTCCAGCGGTTGCAGGTGGATTGATCATGCCTATGAATTTGAGACCCCATTGCGCAAAAGGTTGATCTTCTTGGATTATTTGGAGGGGAAGTGCTACTAATTTCTTCTTTCTTGCAAATAAAGTGCATTCTTTGTATTTTGGACCCATTTGTGTGCATCTGCAAATAGAGTAGGCCAAAAGATACCTACCATTATGATCTTCATTGATGTAGTTTTGGTAGAGAAGTGTCCACCAAAGAATCCAACATGAAATTATACTAACACTTTTTCAAACTGCGCGCCATAGATACACATTAAAAACATGCCATAAAGATTCTTCTTGAAGAGAAATCCATCAATCAAAACAAAAGGAATAGATTGTAACCTCATATGTCTTCTCCTTGCCTTATTTAAACTAGGAGGGCATATGCCCTCAGAAAGGAATGTGATCATGTCATTCATCTAGTCACTTGCGCCAGGATCTATATTCTGCTGAAGTTCTATGTGTCGGAGGTTTTCATCTAGAAACAATGAAGTCTCGTTCTCATTTTGTGCATCCTCAGCAAGCTGCTTGTAGAGCACACTACCTCTTACCATCTTTGTGGATTTTATAGTCACATAATACTCCACAATTTTGGTCACCCATCATGATTTTTTCTCGTTGATTTCTTCTCCCATGATGAATTCTCTAAGAGAAGAATGGGAGACTAACACCTTGATATGATTTATGGCGAGCATACTTTTGAACTTCTTGAGGGCATGCATGATGGTGTAGACCTGTTTCTCTATGTGACTATATCTTAACTCATAATCCTTCAATGTTTGGCTAAATAAATCCACTAGTTGCTCCAGCCCTTATTCATTTTATTGTGTTAGGACAACAACAACACTCAGATCAGCGCCATATGCATAAAGGATAAATTCCTTGTCATAATCCTGGTTGATGATTGTTGGCGCACAAGTAATTTCCTACTTAATCTTATCGAAGATTTTTTTTCCTTTTGTTTTCCATATAAAGGCTATGTCCTCCTTGAGCATGAGGTTCATTGGCCTTACCACTCCTACAAATTTAGGAATAAAGTTCCTTAAAAAGCTCATTTTTCTAAGGAAGGACTACAAGGCTTTCTTGTGTGCCAGCAGGGAGAGGGCTAGGATGGCTAAAATGCACTCAAGGTCAATTTTTATGCCATCTTTTGAAACTACATGGCCTAGAAGCTTGCCTTATGTCACTGCAAAGTTGTATTTTATAGGGTTGAGAGATACCCCATATTTTATGCATCTCTTAAATACTTTCTCTAGGCACGTTATGTGATCCGCGCTTTGCATTAAGAAGACTATGATGTCATCAAGGTAAACCAAGATGAATTCATTGGTATAGCCTTTAAATGTAATATCCATGGTGTGTTGAAATGTTGTGCCTACATTTGAAAGAAAAAAGGGCATATTTTGATATGCATATGTCCCCCACTTGGATGTAAATGCCATTTTGAATTGATCCTCTTCCTTGACTGGGATCTAATTGAAACTAGATTATCCATCTAGCATTGATAATCTTTGCACATTGGCTACAGTCTGCAGAATCTACTCCATAGAAGGAAAAGGATAATGATCCTTTAGAGATGCCTTGTTCAAATTTATGAAATCGACACAGAGTCTAATTTCACCATTCTTCTTGTGCACTTGAACTAGATTCATGACCCAGGTAGAATACTTGATCCGAAATATTATCTTGGCCTCAATAAGTTTGGATAACTCTTTCCTCATGTGGGGTTCTATCTTTGGATTGACGGGTCATTGTTTTTGTCTGACAAGATTGATACCAGAATCAAGGTGAATGGAGTGTTGATAAATACTCGGATCAAAACCTTTGAGGTCTTCATACTCCCATGAGAAGATATCACTGTATTTTTGGTAGAGAGAAATGAAGGCCTTCTTTTCATCGTGCATATAATATTTACTAAGTAGAAAATCCTTCCTGTGTGCAATAGTTATTGGGGAGCAGTCTTCTTGTGTGGCACACATATACATTTCTTCACCGTTGAACTCATCATCTGGGCTAAACATTTTTTCTAATGTGACCAGCCATTTAGGCAACTTGGTTGTCTTCAGTTGTATTACTTGGTCACCATAACTATCATGCAAGTCAACTTGCATGCTTGATGAGAACTCATCTTCATTATAGATGAATTGGATGATCTAGGCGTCATTGTAAAAAACCTGTCAGCTGATGTTGTTTTCTGGAATGGATGGTCTAATCACCATCTTGATATGTTGAGTGTTTCCTTTGAAAACATCCTCAGCAAGAGAGAATTGTGAGCCGAGCACAACCATCTGGGTAGCTTCCTTATTCATTTTGCGAGGCACCACCTACATATTTAGAGCATCAAATCTCTCAAAGATATCCCAGACTGTGTGTCTATAAGGTTTGAGAATCTCATTCTTCATCACACACTTATTGTTGACTTGATGGATAACCAGTTTTGTGTTCCCAAAGATCTGAAGTGCCTTTATTTTCTTCTTTTCACCAATAAGTAGGTCATGCACCAGTGCCTCATATTCACCACATTTTTAGAACATGTAAAATAAAACCTATGCATGAAGAATAATTTATCATCCTTAAGGGAAATGAGAACAACTCCTACTCCTATGTCATTTATGCTTCTGGATCCATCAAAGTATAACTTCCATAGATGAGGGTTCTCTTCACTTTGTGTGAGTGTGCGCGAAAGCACAACTTCTTCTTTGAGAATGCAGTAAGTACCAACCCCAGTTTCATAAGCTTCTAACTCTTCAGCACATGGTTAAAATCCATGGTGCCTCTCTACCCACTCATAAAGTACTATATCATGAATAGAAGGTGGAAGAGGCTTCTCTTCATAAACTAAAACTTGTTCTTCTTGGATTAAATAGTTGGCTTAGAAAGGGGATGGGACATATGACTCTACATGATTGGAAAATATTGGTTTATCTTGTATGGTAAATCGGGTACCATACCTTGTCTTGAGTAGCATATGGGTCCAATCAAAAGACAAGTAACCACCCGCTTTAGCAGTAAAATCTCTTGACAAACATAACGCAAAGAAAGGGGGTAGATCAATGATTGACACGTATTGAATTATTTTCATACATGGACATGCATGGAGGGTTAACTCAAGATCCTTGATGATTCCTAGGGTAGTGACAGTTGAACCATCAAGTTGCAGGACTCCTTTTATAAAGGGGCTATATTTGAGACCTAATACATCAACAATTTTCTTACGCATAATAGATGTGCTAGCGCCTGAGTCAATCATATAGTTATGGAAATGATGTTTTCCTATTATTAAAGACATATATAAGGGTGGGGTGTTGACAACCTTACTTTCTTCTCCTCTTCTTAGTAGATGTTAACAAAAGTGCACAAATTTTGTATAGTTGGGTCGATGCATGGAAGTTGGGCCAAAGATTTATATGGCAAGTCACGCTGAGATGGAATAGTTAGGGCATTCCACATGGTGACATTTATGTTTTTCTTACTCATCTGGTCCACAATGCTGAAAGGAAGACCCATTGACTTGTGCATTTGAGACATGGCAACATCCTTTTTTTTTTTTTCAAGTATAGAGGCAGGAACCTTAGTTGGCACAAAGGGTTGACCTACCAAAGGAGGGGCATGTACTACTTTAGGAGGATTTTTGCGTGGAGCCTCATGTGTAGGAAATTGATAACTTTTTTGTTGGATGCCTTAGTTGCTTCCTTTTACTTTTGAGGGTCTTCTCATGTTGTCAGGATTTTGACCTGCATGCTAGACTCGAGAATTCTTTTTATATACATTATTTTGTCTAAAAACTGGGCACGCGGTCTGCTTGCATCATCTATAAATTTATTGACTGTGCAAAATTCCTCGGTGCCAAATAATATCAAGTTGGATTAAGGTGAATCCTCTGGCTTTTTTTTTCTCTCAAGCTCACCTATCCTAATAGAAGGCTGACAGTTAGAAGCATTCTGGATCATGTAGGCCTATGCACATGCAACATTGGCATAATGATACTAACTATAAGGCATATTGCAAGGAAATCACCACTTTGATTCTTGCGCCATGTTGTTCTAAACCGGAACAAATGTCTAGCTTATGTTGGGTGTTGGAATAGGTGTTGTAGGAGGAATAACTTACAAATTCAAGTGTGCATTAGTATGTCATCTATCATTCTATTGGTTTTTCTTGTATCTCTGATTTCCATATTGATTCCACCAAGGTTGATTATTTTGGTTTTATACCTAATTTGAATTACCTTTGTAGGCTTGCGCCTACTATTTCTCCAATGATATGACCTTATTGGACAAGTTTGTAATTAGGGCCTTTAATTCATCATCTTCTTTATGTTGTGTGGGATAATGGGATGTGGAGCCACTGGTTGTGTACTTTCCACTAGTACTAGAGCAATAGTATGCTGGAGTGCTAGAGACATTTCTAGGAACAAGGGCGCAGGAGGCTTAGGCATTAACTTACCAGCTTGAATGAGACTATTTTTTTCCCTTATGGAAATGTTGTACGCAGAAGGTAAGGTTATACCTCCCATGGATTGAATCATGACTGAAATATCACTATTCAAATACCTTAGATAGTACAAGAAAACATGTTGGGTTGTAGGCCTTATCACTTGAGGAATTTTTTCCCAAGTTGTCTAAAATCTTATATTGAAATCATTCATATGCTTGTTGGGTGCACACTTTGTTGTGGTCATCTACTCCACCAGTTATAGATGATATGACTTGTCTTCAAATTATTTGCATAGAGTTATTCCAAGCTCATCCCATGTAGCAATAGATGTAGGTCTCAAGCCTTGGTACCACTCGAGTTCTTTACCTTTGAAAGAGGTTGCAAACATCCTGACAACAACATCATCATGAGTGATCAAGTAAACAGAGAACACATTAGCCATATCTTGAATGTGTTCAACAGGGTAAATTGATTCTCTTCCGTGAATTATGGAATACTCTTGAGAAAGGTTGTTGGCATATCATATTGTTCATTGAGATTGAGTGGGCTTCCACTAGTGAAACTGGAAAAGTTCCTTGGAGGAGGAGGAGGTTGAAGCATCATTGTAGGGTGCGCTTGTTTTTTGTGAGGAGGATTAGAGTGTGCTCGACACACTTGAGATGGGGACCCACACGTGGGAGCTCTGTTGTGTGTACTTCTTGGAAAAAAATAGAGATATTCAAAGGATCCTTTGGCTGCAAAACACTTTCTGGTATGCACTCTTCTCATTAAAGGCACTCAGGACTGTAAAACAGGAGATCTGGAAATATTGGGAGTCACCATATGTGTTTTGAAAGATCCTCCAAAGGAGGTAAATACTAAGTCCACACACCAGAACTTAGCAATATGAAATTTAATATTTCACTGCTAGTCCCACCGAGCTTCCCAGAAACTATTGGTAGTTCAAACTTATAGTCGTGTCTTGGATCTGAAATAGTTGATTTTTTAAGACAACAATGGAACCATCTCCAAGTTATGGGACCTTTCACGCTTGAGATGGACCTCTAGAGAAGGCCATCTCCTATATTTATTTCTACTACTACTGCCACTCCTAATGTTGAAAGGGAAATACTAAGCTAACAAGGCCAAGGGACCATGGATAGAAGGATAACAAAAAGAAAAACTAATCTAAGGAAGATGATAGAACCAGAAAGAGATGGATGAACACCATCGTTTTTGAGTGAAAATGAAAGGAAAAGAAATGAAAGAAGGATAGGAACACGTAGCACAACTAAAACTCATTTACAAGATCAGTTTCATGGAACACAACTAAAAATATAGCTACAAGGGACATAGAGTGACACATTAAGCATGCAATGTAAAATAAAGGAAAGAAGAAATAATACAAACACACTTAGGACATAAAATAGTCACAAAAATGATGTTTTCATTACTTCTAGAAATGCACATAACTATTACAATGGTGAAAGGGGCTGATATACACATGCATGAACTAGATCTAGAGGTCTATGACTCATAATATAGAAATATGAAGTCCTTAGCAAAATGCGTAAGGATCCAAAATTTCCAACATTAATAATGAGCCCAGATCTTACATTTATAGATGAATCAATGGAAGAAGAAGAGAAGAAGGAGGGAAACCCAAAATTTGAAATAAAACCACCAACAAGAAGCATACAATGCCTAAAAATCTATCAAATGCATTTCCCTAAGTCGTTTTGGCGTGTTGGAGAAGGAAGGAAGGTGGATCAAATCAAATTGGGTGGTTGGAGTAATCACATCTACTCATTAATACCCAGAAAGACATTTTCCCATTTCTCACCTACTAGATCCGCTAAGAATTTGAATTTGAATATCTAATATTGTAGCCTATGTCAACAACTATCGATTGAGACTAGGTGTGCATCGATCGGAGCTCTGTAGCAAAAGATATGGCTATCAGAAGATTTTCGAATCAGACATGTCCATGCAAGACATATGGCGCATGCTAATTGAATGAGACAATGGCCAAATGGGCAAATGTATTTTTTATTTTCTTCCATGTGTCACTCATTGATTTTTTGCACAAGATTTGGTGCCCCACAGAGGAGGGAACAAAAGTATGCACGCAGAAGAATGAGGCGCGGGAAAAATATAGAAGGAAGGTGCACACAATTACAACATGCACATAGGAAATGGGGAAAACTGGTGAGCGGGAAATGTATGGTCAAGGTGCAACTATTACAAGGTAATGTGTAGGGGGCCGCACGAGAGGGCTAGGGACTTAGTTTTTTAATCAATTATAAAAGCGTGCACGTAGGATGAATAACTGGTGGGAAGAAGTTGAATGTGCAGAAGATGTGCACAAGGGAAGAGTGGGACAAAGAGGAAAATGAAAATGGATAGGTGAGAAGGGGAAGCACGTAAGGGTGCACGAGGAAATTGTAACCAAGTTATTATTCCAAGGAGACAACTGAGGTGCGCACAACTTGGATTGAATATTTCAAATCCAAAATGTAAATAAGTTTTCCAAATAACTAAGAAAGTTATTCAGATAACAGGTTCAACACCTTAGACAGAGATGGATGGTAAAAATATCTGAGTAAAGAATTTTAGTACTTTATATTAAAGAGAGAATTTTTTTGAAATGATCATTTTCCATAAGTAAGATTCTAGACAAAACTATAGGTTAAAATATCTGGAATGGTAGAAACCATAATAGGGATGAGACACACAATGCCTAAGATAAAAAATATTAACATGTGTCGTATAGAAGAAGAATGTAGAGAGATGGTGATTTCATGATTAAGATATCTTCCAATGGATGAAATTAATTAAAAAAAATTGTTAGATGAATTGACCATTCAAACAACCTCTCCTTGTGTGGAGAGTACATGTGGATAAGATGTTTTTGTTTCTATGTTTTATATTTTTGTGTAGTACATTGATGATGGGTTTGATATGGATAAGGATTTTTATTCTCTTTTTATGTGTTTTGATTTTTTTGAGTTTTGGATGACTAAGGTTTGTAATGGAATTATCATCATGGAAGAATTCCATGTTTATGAAAGTTCAATTGTCCTGATTTACGAGAATTGGGTGGAAAAAGTCAAAATTCACAGAGCAGATAAAAATATTTTCACTCAACTTATGATTTGATTAGTCCCGAGTTACGTGACTCAGGTAGATGATATTCAAGCCAATGGTAAGGTGATTTGATTGGTCATGGATTATGATACTTGGGTAAATGAGGTCTAATCCAACAGGAAGGTGATTTTATTAGTACTGACTTACATAAATTGGGCAGACAAGGTCCAAGCCAACGGGAAAGTGATTTTATTGGTCTTGACTTATGAGACTTGGTCAAACAAGGTCCAAGTCAATAGATTATATAAAAATATTTACAATAAATCTTATATTTGATGAGTCCTTATGTATAAGACTTTGGAAGAATAAATCCAACTCAATGGAGTGAATCGAAATATTTGATGAGTCTTGCTTTACAGGACTTGGACAGATGAGGTCCATGATAACAAAACTCCATATTTGATGATTAAATTTAGCAACAACAATTTGAGATTAGCACATGAAAATAGGAAAAATCTAGAGTAAAATAAAATATAGAAAATAGTTGAGTAATTTCTATTGAATAGGAAGGGCATTTTATACAATTGCTTCCTCCTATAATCAAGGAGACAAGTCTTATCTTTTTATCCCCAAATCTCTCCTCTATTCCATAGTCTTACTCCCACACCCTTATCTGTGAGTTGTGCATGACAACTATTTGTGCACACTTATGATTTATTTAAATATTAAATAATAAAATTATTTGAACCATATGTTCACACTATGAACACTTATTTCCTAACATTCACCCCCTTAGTGTGAACATGGGGAAAGCTATCTCCGGTACCTGCTCATGATCTACATAGAAATGAAGGTTTTCAATGAGTATCAACAACTCAAACAATATGAGGTTTTCAAAGAGAACCTCCAACTCAGAAAATGGCTTTCTAGTGGAACCAACCACTACATAGTAGTGTACATTATTTTTCTCACATCATTGTTTCTAACTTAGAGGGATTACAAAACAAAAATTATGCTCCCGCGGGAGCTATGAACAAGAATATTACTTCTGTTCATTATTCCAGTGGAAAGCAAACACACCACAAAACTAAAAAAAAAGGTCACCAATATAATGAAGCAATATGTTTTTTGGTGAATAACAAGAGATACCAATTTGCCTCCATCCTCCTATGCCTCCAACCTCCATTGTGATGTTGCTAACTAGCCGAATTTGTCTTTAAGTCTCATTTTATAATTCTATTGGGTGTTAGTTTCAACCGATAATGCACCCCCTCACTATGAACGTCACGTAAAAGTGAAAATATGTATGATTAGATAAAAATCACACCATATCTAATTGCCATTCCAAACAGATGTAGAAACAAACTTTGACAAAAAAAAAATTGTTTTAATCATATACAAATTCCATAATTGTTTCAGATGCCAGAATATATTTCACGTTTTATCTTAAACCAAAAACTAGGTTATTCTGAAATTTTAACTGTAGAGCAATAAGATACGTATCTTCAGACCCAAAAAAAATCAGAAGATTTGGAATCTGGGTTTTTGAGAAAAATATGATTTACCAATGCTTATATTCAAGATTGGATTCTAGAAAATGATGACAGAAGCTTCAAAACTCTCAGATCTGCATCCTTGAGGCTGCGGTTTTGTCCTACAATCACTCTCATAAATTTTCCTAACCTTCTCAGATACTAGATGATAACAGAACTCTAGATTTAATGATTAAATTTAGCAACAACAATTTGAGATCAGCACATGAAAATATGAAAAATCTAGAGACAAATAAAATATAGAAAATAGTTGAGTAATTTCTATTGAATAGGAAGGGAATTTTAATTAATTGCTTCCTCCTATAATCATGGAGACAAGTCTTATCTTTTTATCCCCAAATCTCTCCTCTATTCCCTAGTCTTACTCCCACACCCCTATCTATGAGTTGTCCATGGCAACTATTTGTGCACACTTATGATTTATTTAACTATTAAATAATACAATTATTTGAACCATATGTTCACACTATGAACACTTATTTACTAACAGTCGAGGTCAACGAGTGTGTGATTGGATAATTTTTATATGAGTTCAAAAAATCTATGTGATGTTAGAGTAAATTTTTTGATGCAGAGAATATGTTGGAATTGATATGCCCCAATGCCTTTGTGCATGATTTCTAATGTAGGTGGGATAAAATACTCACAATTAGATGATTAGTGTTTGAAGAGGTTTTATACATCAATACAGACTTCATCCATGAATGGAATGATGTGATAAATGAAGGATTGATCTATAGAGGGGAATCCAAGGCATCTTGTAGGTTATAGAGAAAAAATATTCAATTGTACTCCTTTAAGGAATTGGATCAATTTTTTTGATGATAGATTCATAATTAAATCTTGAAATGGTTGTGTGAGGATACCCCTAGGATTACACACCTTTTGGAGTGCATGTGTGTGTGTGTGTGTGTGTGTGTGTGTGTGTGTGTGTGTGTGTGTGTGTGTGTGTGTGTGTGTGTGTGTGTGTGTGTGTGTGTCTTGACATGTAGGTATCATCGTTGATTGTTTAATAATGTTATGTAACACATAAGAATACTTTACATCAAGTAATTGTCATGAAACATTATTAAATTCAAGATTGATTGTTTGAAGTATTATGGACATAGAAGGTTGCATCGTTGCAAATGTCTAAACTTGTTGTTATTGTGTTTCTAAAACAATACTAGGGATTTCATGTGTAGGATCTAGAATTGTAAGGATAGAATCAAGATCAACGGTGCTTGATGATTGAACCTCTTCTTTAGAGTCTTTATTTATGTAATGGATTGGAAAGGAGTTTTGCACCATATTTAATTTCTCATTCGATGTTTGAAGATAGTTGTCTGAAACACTTTCAATTTCTAATTACACTTATGGAAGGACGTTTGGAGGAGAGATTGATTGGTTTTTGTTTATATATCATCAGCCCTTGTCATTTTAATCTCATTGAGTTTTATCATGTAAATAATTTTTTTCAATGTTCAACCCTTCACTATAATGTTTAGTAGTTGACGTGGTTTCAATTTTGTTAGCTTCATTACCAATTTATATTTTAATGACCTCGTCATCAATTAAGTCTTGGACATAATGGAGAGACTTAAACAATGATCTGTAGAGTGGCCTTCAATGAGGTGAAATTCACAATATTCATATTCTTTATACCACTTAGACTTGGGTTCCCCTTTAAAGAAGTGTCTTGTGATTGGATATTTTATCATTTTATCCTTTTCTAATTGATGAAAAACACTAGAGATAATTTATTTTAGGGGTGTAAAATGATGTTTGACTCTGTTCAAAGTAGTATATTCAGTATGTTGTATGGTTATTTTTTTAGTTGATATCTCACTAAGTGGGGAAGCCATATGAGAGATTTGTTTCATCAACCCATGAATTATTGTGAGTAATTCATCATTTGATGTCTTGTGTGAACCCACCATTTTAGTAAAGAGAGAGACATAGAGTGAGGATGTGTTTTGACTCAACCCTTAGCAAATTGAATGCTAAGATGGAAGATATCAGAAATGAAAGGGTCATACTCAACCCTTAGAAAATTGAATGCTAATATTGAAGATGTTGGAAATGAAAGGATTTGACTTAACCCTTAGCAAAGTGAATGCTAAGATGGAAGAAGTTAAAAATTAAAGGATCCGACTCAACTATTATCAAAGTGAATGTTAAGATGGAAGAACGTTTCAATGAAATTCATATACTCGACCCTTAGAAAAGTGAATGCTAATATGGGAAAGCTTAGAAAATAAATTCTGATTATTCGACCCTTAGCAAAGTGAATGCTAAGATGGAACAATTTAGTAATGAATATCAATTTACTCAACCCTTAACAAAGTAAATTTTAAGATGGAAGAGCGTAGCGATGAAATTTGGGTACTCAACCATTAGCAAAGTGAATGATAAGATGGGAGAGCTTAGAAAATAAAGTTTGATTACTCAACCCTTAGCAAAGTGAATGCTAAGCTGGAAGATTTTAGCAATGAAGATAAATTTACTCAACCTTAACAAAGTGAATGATAATATGGAATAGACATATGATTGATTTCTTAAACCTTAACAAAGTGAATGTTAAGATGAAAGAGACTTGGGATTGTTTTCTCGACCCTTAAAAAAGTGAATTTTAAGATGGAAGAGACTTGTGATTGATTGCTCGACCCTTAGAAAAGTGAATGCAAAGATGGAAGAGATTGAAATTCTAGTTATTCAACCCTTAGCAAATTCAATTCCAATGTAAAAGGGACTTGAGAAACACGATTTATTTTCTTGACCCTTATCAAATTGAATGCTAATGTGGAAGATACTTAAATTAAAATGAATGTGCTTGAGTTAGGATATGGGTGTCCTGAACTCAAGACAGATTAATAGATAGTGTGTAATAAGAATGTGAAACAAAAACCTAATAAAAACATGTTAAAGTAAGTGAAAGTAATGTTGTTTAAGGAATTCCTCTAAGCTTAAGTTGGCTTGGTCAAGGTGTGGCTTCCTATAAAAATGGTTCACTCCATAAATACCAAAATATACCCAATCAAGTGTGGTATACTATTGCTAGTTAATGTCTTTACTTTACCCCTCTTGATACAATAAGATGGATTTTACTCCGCTCAAAGGATAAAACCAAGGCCACCACTATGGATATTTTTGGCTCTAACCCTCACAAAGGTATACTATTAAAGTAGGTGGGGATTCCATTTCATTGGTTATTTCACTCAAGGTTCTAACTACTTTGGGGATCTTGTGGTACTCCTCAATAAAGAGTTTTTTGGCTCCTAGCCACATACTTCCCATAGTTACAGTCAGAGGAGGAATAAACCTGTCTCCGGAAAATTTAATTAAAGATATTTTTAATAACATTTAAGAAAAGAAAGTGATAAGGATTGATTGACCCACAAACAAGGAAACCTTTAGTTAGTAGTTTTAAAGCAACCTTTGAAGATATGGTACTGTAAGTAATGAGTTAGAAGTTTTCTTAAGGTAAACACGTGAGAGAGAAAACATAAAAAATAAACTCTTGTTTCTAATTCTCAAGATCAATTATAGAAGTGTGAGAAAATATCATATACGTGAACTTATGGATATTAGATTCACCAAAAACAATCTCCCAAAATGCAATAAAAGCCCCTAAAAAATATTAATACTTTCACAATATCCTTCAAAAAATAAGTTAATGGAAAATAAATGTCCAATAACCCTTAATTTATATTTTCCAACTTGTCTTATTTAGTCTAGCTTGATCAAAAAAGTCTAAACTAGGACCTAATTACTAAATAAACCTTAATTTGTTAAAAAGATAATTAATTTAATTTTAAAAAGAAAGTAAAATGCTAGAATAGAAGAAATTAAACTTAACCTAATTTTAAAATTAAAACAAATTCAAAATCTTCAAAAAGGGACAAAGGAAAGATAGAAACCCCTAAAATCTGCACTAAGAGGGATAAGGGCTCAGGCTTGGCTCAATAGGCTACGTTACAGGTGCAAGAGAGCTTAGGCTCATCTCTAAGTGGTTAGAGTTGGGGCTGAGTGGATGGTGTGTGAAATGGAGCTCATATTTGGAGGGATCGAGCCAGAAGGGAATAGATGGCTATGGTGAGGAAGGCTCGGTTTGGTTAGCCAGGATTAGGCTCGGCTCTGTAAGCTGAGTTTGGGCCAGTAGGGTTTAGATAAGCTTAATATGGAGAGTTAGCTTAGCTCAGCGGGCTAGTTATAAGTATGCATGGATTAAGGGAGTGGTTCAGCTAGTTATCTCATAAAATACATGCAGCTCGGTGCATATTTTGGATTTTTGAATGCCTTGTGGAAGGGATGTAGGGATGAGTTAGTTTCATTTTGAAATTTTAGTTTAGGATCAGGATTGATGACAAGGTCAAGGAGAGTGGGGTGAAAAGATATCGAGTTAGCTTGTTGAGTTAGGTTAGCTTTGTTGACAAGGTTTTAGAGGTTTGACATAGGATTGGCGGGTTAGCCGTAAAGTTTGAATGTAAGGTAAAATAGGTGCAAGCTCAGTGGTATGTGGTTGAATCATCCAATAGGGTGTGGGATCGATTAATAGAGGTGGATAGCTTAGCTAGATAGGGACAGAACTCTGTGTGGTAAGGAAACTAAAAGTGAGCATGAGAAGAGTGGGAGGAAGATCAACCCAAGGTGGTTTGGTTTGCAGAGCTTGAAGGGTGAGATAGGGTGAGAAAGGGAAGGGTGTGGGTAGAGTGCCAGGAGAGCTCAAGGTTGAGATAGATGAGCTCGATGGTGAGCTGGGAGGTACTGGAGGGTTGTAAGAAGGAGGTACAGGGTGTATCCTGATGCAGGGAATGGAAGCTCGCTATGTTAGAGGCAATTCAGGGAGGGAGCTAGTTGTAGAACTTAAAATCCACTGAATAAAAATACCTCTAACTTTATTCGTAGCTAGGCAGATTTGGAGATGAAACACCTACAACTTGCATAAATACCATAAAAAAGAAAACTTCCTGCAACACAAATGTTAACCAGATAATGCCAAATTATTAAAAGGTTTAATATATATTAAAAAATGCACTAACAAAATAATAACAAACTATGAAATTGAGAATAATAGAGTGTGGATCTATCCCACTAGGCATGTCAGAATGTGTGTAGTAAAAAATTACAAGCAGAAGAAAAAGTAAATAACAAAAAATAAACCTCTCTTACATTCTTCTTATAAACCTCAATGATAAGATTACTGAAGTATTGTTGTCCAAAATAACCATCCTAGTTATTTGGACAACTTACATTCCATTTTGACTCTAAGGTTTCAAGATTTCAGGTTGGGCACACTCTCGTTGTTCCTTTAGCATAGTTTTCTTAACTGCAGTTATTCTGTGCACCTGTTCTTGCCCTTCCTACTTGTCCCTCATATCTTATTCTTCCTTCACTCCCTCCTTCGCAGCTTCCACGTGCTTCCACCTTTCCCCTTTATTATTCTATCTTTTCTCATTTCCCCTCTGCGCACAACACTTGTGCTCCCATTTTCTTTCCCAGATCACTGCGCACTCCTTGCGCACCCTTGTGAACTTGCCTTCCATTTTGGATAAGTCCCTCACAGGCATTATGCACGCTTCTTTCTTTATGTGTCTCATGCACTCTTTTGTCTTCCACTTTCTACCTTGTGCACCTTTTCTCACGTGTTTCTCTTTCGCTTGTATACTTGAATTATTTTGTAGATATGCAGCTTTTCTTCCCACTTTTGTGCTCCCATCTTTTGTATTCTCACGCCTCTTTCTCTTGCAGGCATGCCTTATGCACTTTTGCACACCAGTTAAGTATTACGTGGTAACCTGTTAGATTAAGTGTGTCATACGCAACCTATCAAAGTGTGCCACATGGGCACCAAATCCTTACGATGAACCAATGTGTGACACGTGGTAGAAAATACACAACAAACAGAAAATCAATTAAATCCTTTAGCCAATCAACATGTGTCATATGTCTTGTGTGTTTAACTTTTACTGCAAATATTCTGAGCCTCATAACTTCTGATGTAGAGCTGAGATTCCTACGCATCTGCATTAGGTCTACATGTTGAACCATTCAAAATTAGAGTTTGATGGGATTTGGTAGGTGGAAAATAGAGAAATGTCAGAAGGGCCATTATTAAACACATCCAGTCAACCCAACCACCCAAATTTGATTTGATTTTCCCTCTTTCCTTCTTTTACAAGAAAACAAATACATAGGGAGGCACATCTAAAAACATTATAGGTGGATTTGTAGGCATTCAATGCTATTTATTGGTGGTTGGAATTTTGAATCCAAGTTTCCCTCTTCTTCATCCATCTTCTTCTATAAATTGTAGAGCTTTGCTCATTGAAATGGATCCCTCTTTCTTGTAACGGCACCATGTCAAAATGGTGGCCGACTTCCAATGAGTTCTAGACTTTGAACTTGGTCTCTACAATGTATTCTAACCTTCTTCCATGAATTTAACTAACTGGGCATCCTTTAAGAAATAAAATCAGGGTTTGTGGCTATTCTCTACCTTAATCTCACGTTTTATATGTTCTTGTCTATATGTTTTCGTTTTGGCATTTTGTGTGTATTTCATGCTTGTAGGTTTCATTTTCATGTGTTGACAATGAGCGCAAAAGTTGGGTCTACGTGGTTATTTTCTTTGGCACACCTATCTACCCTTTCTCCCATGTGTTCTATCTTTCCTTCCCCTTGTAGATAGTGATCAACCCCTTTTTCTGTTATCACCACCCTTTTATCTCAGGATTTCCCTTATGTATCTCCTTCTAACCTTGGTCCCTTAGAATGTTAGTTTAGGATTAGATATCTTCATTTCCATTAGTTGTAGTATTTTTAGTAGTAGAAATAGGTAGAGGAAGATGGAATTCTCTTGATTTATTTCTCACACTGCAAGTCCCACACCTTAAAGACAGTCCCATGTTGCCTCAAAATCCTAGATCATCTTGATTGGGATGGGTGCAATTTTGAGCTCCAACAGTTTTGGCACACATGGTGGGATAAATTTTGAAGATCTATATATATTCATCTCAGAAATTTGGATGTGTTATTGTTGAGATCTATCCTTTGGAGGAATCCTTCAACAAATCTAGCGACTCCCATCATCATAACTACTAGTTTCAGCAGTCTACGTGCTGTCAGCAGAGGAGAGAAAACACATAAGTATGCAAAAACACACGTAACGAATAAATTTATGGATGAGCATGTGCATTGATATTTGTAATCAAAATTAGACGTAATGTTTAGTGATAGTTGACGCACAACCCAGTAACATGCACGGGAGAATGCACTCTATTATTTTATTTACCAAGTTGTTCTTTTTAACTTTTCCTCCTTTGGAGGCTATTAAAAACACATCCATCAACTCCACTAATTTAACACACCCATTATCTCAATTGTAGACCTTTACCTTCATTATCTCAACCATTTTCTAGCTTTCCATCATTCAATTTTCTCATTTTATGAAGTTGTGCAATCATGGCTTCATTCCCTAACTAGAACCCCCCATTTTGAAGAGCAATATTGGTTCCCTCCATCCCCATTTTTTTAAAATCCTCCTTTATATCAGTTTTATGATCCCTATTATGAAGATTGCACATATGAACCAAATCCCATTAATGAATATGGTTATTCTAGTGACCATGTTTTTCAAGAACAAGGTTATGTAGGTGATGGAGGCAATTCCATGGAAGATTCTAATATTCAGAGGTGAATTCAGGAAATGGAGGTGAACATAGTGTAGATTAAGGATACATATGTGATAATGGCATGTAAAATTTATTTTAGGCAGCCCTATCCTTGGGTTGGCCCAATGCCAAATTGGCTCAAACCTCAATATTGAAAAGAGTTTGCGAGAATCGAATCGAAAACAAGGCACCACGAAGTAGTTGCACTCCAACAGAATCATGATATCTCTAGCGTAATTGTAAGAAAGAATTGATCAGTAATGGAAGAACTTTATCAATAGAAACAAAGCTTGCATATAGAGGAAAGACAGCGGAGTGTCTTGGCATGCTCATAAATGAATAGTAAATGGGTACATATAGGGTGTTGAGTAACCCTAGTGCAAGACACACATGAAACCCTAAACCTAACCCATGTGAGATGACCCTCCAACATGAGAGGAGGACACATAGGATAACTCACACTAACACCCCCCTTCATCGAAGCTAGGGTAGCAGTCGTGATGAGTCATACAGAAGAGGAAGACACTGCTAAACAACTAAGAAAGATGTGTCAATGGGGCCCGGAAACTAAAGGCCTGATAAGGTGCCCATATACAAACACAATCTTCCTAGAAGAAGAAGAAGAAAAGAAGGACTACATAGCCCTAAGAAGATGGGTAGCTGTAAAAGACCTCACCCCAAGAAGAGACCGTGAGTGAAGAAACTTCATCTCAGTGAAGGGCTTGGTGAATAAATCTACAATCTGATTAGTTTTCTGAATGTACTGAATGTCGATGATACCATCATGAATAAGCTCCCGTATGAAGTGCATATGGATCTCAATGTGCTTTATATGCTGATGCTGAAATGGATTTCTACAAATAGAGATTGTGCTCATTTTATCACAGTAGATAATGGTAGGCCACCGAAAGTGGATGCCAAACTCTGTCAGAATACCCTGTAGCCAAATAGCTTATGTGGCAGCGTTAAATGCTCCTTTGTATTATGCCTCTGTAGATGATATCGTAATTACATTCTACTTCTTGCTAGACCAACTAATAGGACCCGAACCAAGAGAGAAACTGTAGCTAGAAGTAGATTTCTGATGATATAAGTCACCGGCCCAATCAGAATCTGTGAACCCAATCAAGTCAATATCTACCCCTCCATGATAGTGAATTCCATCAGTATAGGTGCCATGAACATAATGAAGGATCTATTTAGCTACTTTCCAATGCATCTCATGTGGCTCCTACATGAATCTGGACATGATCCCAATAGCATACGATAAATTTGGTCGAGTGTGAGTCAAGTAAATCAAGATCCCCACCAACTGTCGATAAAGAGTACCATCAACCAAGGGAGTAGAGCAATCTGAAACCAACTTAACCCCAAAAAGAAAAGGAGTAGGAGAAGACTTGTAATCGGACATCTAAAAATGAGCTAGAAAATCAAGAGCATACTTAGGTTGTGAAATCAAGATTCCCGAGTCAGATTGTGAAATCTGGATCCCAAGGAAGTAATGAAGCAGTCCTAAGTCAGTCATGGAAAACTTTTTGGCCAATGCAATCTTCACATAATCAATAATAGAGGAAGAGCTTCCTGTGATCAACAAGTCATCAACATAGAGAACAAGAATGAGTATGGAGTCATCTTACCATAGAATATAAACATTTGGATCAGAGTGACACCTAGTAAACCATGATGTAAGTAAGGAGTCCATCTTCACATACCAAGCCCAAGGGGCTTGTTTAAGGCCATAAAGAGACTTCTTTAAATTACAATGAGGGAGGAATCTTGGACATAACTCGGAGGTTGTTCCATATAGATCTCTTCCTCTAGGTCACCATGAAGGAAGGCACTCTTAACATCCATTTGATGGACTGTCCATCTGTTCACTACGGTAATGGCTAGGGTCAGTTGAATTGAAGTCATCTTCACAATCGGAGCAAAGGTTTCAGTATAATCAACCCCAAATATCTGGGAGAAACCCTTAGCTACTAATCACGCTTTAAACTTTTCTACGTCTCCATCTACTCCATAATTTTTTTGGAACACCCACTTACACCGAATGATTTTTCTTCCTTTTGGAAGAGTGGTGAGACCCCAAGTATTGTTCTTCATGAGAGAGGAATACTCCTCATCCATGGCATAATCCCACTCATGAATACCAAAAACCTCCCAAAAAGACTGTGGATTAGAAGCAGAGGTGAAGAAAGAGTGGGTTCCAATGAAATTTGAGTGAGTACGTCTCATATCTGAAGTATCTCCAACTAAATCTCTATAACTTTGCAAATTTTTCCTGGCCCAAAGGGGACCAGGTGGATCAGGCTCAGAGTCAGAAGATTCTTCACTTGAGTGAGAAGGGACATAGTCCTCATCATCACTACTATCAGAATCAGAAGACTCAAAGGTCTAATGGTTGGGAGGATCAAGAAGAGGAGCATTCTCAACAACATCATAATATGATGAGTCAGAATCTAAATTAGTGAGATGAAGGACCTCAATAGGTGGAGAAGTAGAAGTCGAAGAAGACTCATCGAACTTAAAAATTCTCTCAATATATAGCTCATGAGAATTAGGATTCATCAATCGATATCTCTTCACACCATCAGGATACCCTACAAAGATACAAGGTTTGGATTGTGGTTCCAAGGCCTTGCATTTTTTCTTGGGAATCCAAGCCATAGCCTTGGATCTGAACACTCGAAAGTGCTCAACATCATGCTTGTGTCCAAACTAGGCTTCAAAGGGTGTCATCCCTCTTACTGCCTTGTGTGGAACATGGTTCTGAATGTAATTTGCACAATTCACTGCTTCGGCCCAAGACTTCGGAGGAAGAGACTTCGAGTGAATCATACAAGTGGCCATCCCCTTAAGAGTACAGTTATTTGTTTCTGTGACTCCATTTTGCGAAGGGCTATAAGCAACTGTATACTGCAAAGAGATCCCTTCAGAAGTACAGAAACCCATGAACCTATTGTTTACATATTAACCTCCATTGTTGGTTCAAAGAACCTTGATAGATGATTCTACCTGTTTCTCAGCAAGAACCTTAAAGTCCTGAAAATGTTCAAAGACTTCAGACTTAAGCTTAAGAAAATATACCCAAGTATATCATGAATAGTCATCAATGAAGGTCAGCACATAAAGAGCTCTAGTAAATGAAGGAGAAGGAAATGGACCAGAAACATCGTTGTGAACAAGATCCAAAGGACGAGTGGCTCTCCAATATTTTCCTTTGTCAAAGTTATTTTTAGGATGCTTTCCAAGGGTACAACCCTCATAAAAACCCTTAGAAAACTTGACGCGAGGAAACCTGTTGACCATTTAATTTTGGCTCAATTGATCAAGGTAGCAATAATTTAGATGTCTGAAATGCTCATGCCATAGCTTACTAACCTCATTTGTATGAGTGAGCAAGGCAGTGGGCGTAGAATCAGAAGTAAAGTGGGAAAAGGTGTACAACCGTGAATGGTGATCTGCCTTTCTCTCAGCCACTGTAGTGTCATCACTAAGCTCACGAATAATCACTGAGTTAGGACCAAATTCCACTCACATTCCTTCACCAAGGTGAGTAATTTGGTAAACCGATAGGAGATTGGTAGAGAGATCAGGAACACTTAACACTTGGTTAAATGTTCCCCCATCCATCTCTACCGATCTACTACCGGAAACTGACACTGTCGTGTCATTACCCATCGTGATTTGGGACATTCCACAAGGTTTGATGTTGGAAAACTCAACATGTAAAGAAACCATGTGGTGTGAGGAACCAAAATCTATAATCCATGTCGATGAAGGAGCAACTCTGGCTACAAGGGCCTTTCCTTTCTTCTTATCATTTTTAGCACCTTTTGCAGCAGAAGACTCAACCTTTGGAGCACTTTGTTTTATGGATTCAGGAACACTTATTTTATTCTTCTCAAGTAAATGAGATAAGTGATCAATCTGTTTCTGAAAATAGTGTTTCTCGTCGTGACCAGAATTCTTGCAATAGGAACACAAATACTTGCTTTTCTATGCCTTAGGCTCAGAAGTCAAAGTGTTTGTGTCATTTTTAGGTTTGGTCTTGGTTTCTTTCTTAGGTTGATCCTTTGTTTCCTTTTTCTTTTCAGTCTTCTTTCCCTTGCTAGTACTTGCTACAAGGGCATGTGACTTGGACTTGAGAGACCCCATTTGAATGAGTTTGTCCTATTCTCGAATGAGTTGGGACGAAAAACAGTCAAAGGAGGGCATAGTCCAAGTATTTCCCAAAGTAGCTTTTGTAGCATAGAAAGTTGACACGAAGAATGAATATTCGGGACCTAGCTTAGAGAGAATCGACAAGATCAGTTGAGAATCTTTCTTTTCTACTTGACAACCTTTTAACAACAATCTAATGTGGAAAATTTTTGAGAAGAAAGCTTGTAGGTTTTTAAATTCACTAGGATTTAACCCTAGTAGTTCATTTTCCAACTCATGCGCTCTCATGTCATCTAGTTGTCCAAACATCACATCCAGTGTTTTCCATGTAGATTTAGGTGTTTTGGATGCCTTAATGTGGAAGAGAAAGTCAAGAGAAATAGACATGCAAAGAAGACCTAAAGCTTCATCACTATGGTTTAACCACTTAGATTTTACAGGTTCATTATCTGGTTCAGTCTCAGTTCCCATGGTGATGTAGAATAACCCTTTACCCCTTAGTTTCATTATTATTTTCGATCTCCATTCGAAAAAGTTAAACGACGTAAGAAAAGGAATTGAAAGAGCATCCATAGTGAGAGAGAGAGAGAGAGAAATACAGAAAAGAAACACAACCACCCAGGACAATAACAACCCCCCTACTTTCGGCACTTTATAGTTTAGTGCGTTGATTATAATCAGGTCTGTGTGTGTGGTTGGAAACACTTGGTAACTGCATCTTGCAATCAGTGTTATAACGCGCAAGAGAGGAAACCACAACAGTGTTTCGTGGAGCGCAACAAATAGGACACTGTAAACAAGCACAAGTAAAAAATAAGAAAGGAGGTGAAATCCAACCCTGGTGGTGAGAAAAAATGTCTCACGTCATAAAAGGAAACCCCCTTGCTGTAGACTGTGGCGGACACGCTCACTAGTTGCAAGCAATAATAAGGGTGAAATACAAGGTTTTAAATGAACTCAAGGAGTTCATAGAATCTTCAGAATGCCAGAAAAGAGCTCGAAAGGAAAAAAATGTGCACAAAGTGTCACTGCACACTTGAGCGCACGATTAGTGAAAAAAAATCGACAAGAACGCTTAAATTTTACCATTTGGAAACGCCCAATTTTGCTATTTTTAGAGCTATTGGAGTTTTTTTTTAAATGATAAAAAAGGATTATTGAAAGAACGATTTTTAATTTACTATAAATCGTAAATGAGATAGGATTTAATAAAAAAAAGATGTAAGTAAATTTAATTAATTACAATTAATTTAATTAAGATCTAAAGAAGAAAAAAAAAACTAATTAAAGATACTTTCCCTTTTTTTTAAAGTGATTTTAAATTAAATAAAACTAATTTTAAAAATATATTAAAAAGCTTCTTTTAGATAGAAAGAATTTTTAAAAGATACTTACCAAATAACTGAATATTTAAATAAAGTATTTAAGGAAAGTATTTTAAATACTTACCAAAACAACTCCCACGTTTTTGTTTTAAAATAATTTTAAAAAACTTACCGTATTTTAAAATATGAAAGTATTTTAAACAAACTTACCAAATAAACACATACCAAAAAAAATGTAGGCCATGAGAACAATCCGCAGGCCATGAGGAAGAGGACACAGCCGTGAGGAAGAAAATGCTAGGTTTTGTGTGAAAAAAAAACACAGAGATAGGCGCAGGAGGGCAATCGTGGCAGGTGTGGGACAACAGGACATGGGAGGATGCAGTCGTGGTAGGACATGAGAGGGGCAGCCATGGGAAGGGCCGTGGCAAGGAAAACCCTATGATCAAAAAAAAAATGGTGGTAGCAACTAAAAACTTGCTCCCACTCAACAAAAAACCCGCCACAGCAAACACAATAGCTCGAATCCACGTTTCAAACAAGCACGAACCCACAAGATCAGGCAAAAGCCAAAAAAAACGTGTACAACAATCCAATCAACGAGCCAGAGATCCACCAACATAGGCCAGAGAGGAGAGAAGGCTCGAGACAGAGTCCAAACCCCAAAAAAAATTTACCTGAATCTGCAAAAAAACATAGAGAAAACCAAAAAACAGAGATAAAAAAGTTCTAGTTTTAATAAAAAAAAATTTAAAAACTAGAAAATACTCTATTTTGGATTTAGCTGCAGCTAGCTTAAAATGGTGGCAAAACCCCTGATTGCTCAAGCTATGATGAAAACCTGCACATGCACAAAAAAAGGCAAAAAAACTGACACAACTTTTCTAGAAATCTTGTTAGAGAGATTAGCAAAATAATTCCAGAAAATAGTGATCGAAAAACTTGCATGCAGAGTAAAAGAACGAGACCAAGAAAGAGTAATCGCAACTAAAAAATAACAAGTGCACGTTTACCTGATCTCAACTCTGATACCATGAAAATAGTTTGCGAGAATCGAATCGGAAACGAGGCACCACGAAGTAGTTGCACTCCAATGGAATCATGATATCTCCAACGTAATTTCAAGAAAGAATTGATCAGTAATGGAAGAACTTGCTCAACAGAAACAAAGCTTGCATATAGAGGAAAGATAGCAAAGTGTTTTGGCATGCTCATAAATGAATAGTAAATGGGTACATATAGGGTACTGAGTAACCCTAGTGCAAGACACATATGAAACCTTAAACCTAACCCTAAACCTAACCCATGTGAGATGACCCTCCAATATGAGAGGAGGACACATAGGATAACTCACACTAACAAATATAAGCTATCTTTTATGGCTGATTTGTCTCCTCAAATTGAAGAATGGTATGATCAATTAAAGGCTTATCAATTTGGTTGTGAGGAACCCTATCAATGGGGAAATCCATAACTAATATCACAAATCCCTCCCATTTCTCCTTTTGAACCTATACCATCTCATCATGTTGTCTGAATTCCAAGATTTCTGCCTTCTCCTCTTAAGGATTCCCTTTCCCTATCTTATTCCCCTCCACCTCTTCTTCATTTCTCTTCCATTGTTCCCTCTATACTCACTTCCATTCTTTCCACACACATTCCCTTCACGCCCATCCTCACATATTCTTCTGAATCCACTTTGTCTAGCTATGTTGTAAATGACTAGTCCCTAACCTATGTATCATCCCCAACCAATATCATCATGTTCGAAAATTGTAGATCTGTTGAAGAATGGTATGACTCTAATTGGGAAGATGAAATTGCACAGGTCAAGAAAAAGAGGGAATTTGTTTTATAAGAAATCTAGTTAGACTCATAGGGCACAGTTGTGAAGGAGACAGAGTTGTTTGTTGAGGCAGAACAATGTACAACCCAGCCTACAAAAAAACTCCTTTAGGAGAAATTATGCATGACGATCCCATCCACGGGATCAAGCTTCAAAGAAATTGGAAAAACAAAAGCATCATCCCATACCCAATCAAATATTTGGCTAGTTTAGAGCCAAAAATAGAGTGACCGCCAGTTATGCTCATTTCAGACCATGAGGTAGAACTTCGGCAAGCCAAAGGTCAGAAACAATGCCTCCTAAGTCCAAATACAGAAGAAGAAAAGGAGGTATTTGTTTTGTTTATTATTGATACTTTGAATAAAATGGTGGAAGACCAACTTCAAGACCATTTTTCACTCTTATCACATACCATGTTCAACACCAAATCAGTTACATAGTCTCAGTTTGTGAGGAAAGGAAGTTACTTCTCCCTACCTGTTGCAGGTTTTTGTAGCTTTATTTTCCTCTAGTTAGTATAGATTAGTGTAGGTTTGTTGTGACCGCCAGTTATGCTCATTTCAGACCATGAGGTAGAACTTCGGCAAGCCAAAGGTCAGAAACAATGCCTCCTAAGTCCAAATACAGAAGAAGAAAAGGAGGTATTTGTTTTGTTTATTATTGATACTTTGAATAAAATGGTGGAAGACCAACTTCAAGACCATTTTTCACTCTTATCACATACCATGTTCAACACCAAATCAGTTACATAGTCTCAGTTTGTGAGGAAAGGAAGTTACTTCTCCCTACCTGTTGCAGGTTTTTGTAGCTTTATTTTCCTCTAGTTAGTATAGATTAGTGTAGGTTTGTTTTCAAAAAAACAAGTGATTGCGCACACCCTTTATGTTCTCCTTTATAACATGTATGATTTTTAGATTGTGTACATAGTGTTGTGTTTTTGTTGTTCGATGCGCTCTTTCTGGTGTTGTGGTTTTTCCTTATGTACGCCCTTTAGCATGCTCTTATGTTGCTTCCAGGATGGCAATCCAATTTTTATAAAGAAGTTCCAATATTTTGTTCATAATTTTCCACTCTCATAAATTCATATCGTAACATATTTTATGAGAACAATATTTCAATATATATTTTAGACAGCACTTCGAGTGACTTCAAGGGCGTTCTTCAAAGTTATAGATCAAAAATTCTTAATTTCTAGGCTAACTCCATGCCCAATGGATACTTCTAAGGCTATTGATCACCTTCATCTAGTAGGAAGATGGCTCCAAAATTCACCAAATTGTTGTCCAAAATAACCACCCTGGTTATTTGGATAACTTACATTCCATTCTGACTCTAAGGTTTTAATATTTTAGGTTGTGCACACTCTGGTTGTTCCCTTAGCACATTTTTATTATTTGTAGTTCTTCTGTGCACCATTCCTTCTTTTTCCCTCATTCCTTATTCTTCCTTTGTTTCCTCCTACGCATCTTCCACGTGCTTCCACCTTTTCCCTTTATTCTTCTATATTTTCTCATTTCCCCTCCACACACAACACTTGTGTGCCCGCTTTCTTTCCCAAATCATTGTGCACTCCTCGCACACCTCTGTAAACTTTCCTTCCATTTTGGATAAGTCCCTGGAATTCCTTTTGAACATGTCCTTCCTTGTGAGTCTCAGACACTTCTTCATGTGCACTCATATATCTTCCTCTTTCCACCTTGCACACCTTATATCGCATGTTTCTCTTTCACTTGCATAGTTACATTATTTGATAGATATGCTCCTTTTCTTCCCACTTCTGCATGCATCCCTTTTGTGCTCCTATATTTTTTATTCTTTTGCCTCTTTCTCTTGCGCGGAAACCTTGTGTACTCTTCCACGCCAATCTAGTGCTATGTGGAAACCTATCAAATTAAGTGTGTCACACACAACCTATCAAATCACACCATCTATGCATCGAATACTTATGACAAACCAATGTGTAACATGTGGTAGAAAAGACAAAACAATCAAACAACCAGTCAAATCCTTCATCCAATCAGTGCGTGCCACATGTCTTGCATGTTCAAATTTTACTACATATCTTCTGAGTGTCATTACTTCTGATGCAGAGCTTGGATTCCCGCACATCTGGGCTTATTGGAGATTTGTTGATGTGGGCTACATGTTAGACCATTCAAGATCATATTTTTATGGGATTTGATAGGTAGAATATAGGGAAACATAAGTTGGTCCATTAATGCACACATTCATTTAACCCAACCACCCAAATTTGATATGATTTTCCCTCTTTCCTTCTTTTAAAATAAAAACATATGTGGGGAGGTGCATCTGACAACATTACAGGTGGATTTATAGGAATTCAATGCTAATTGTTGGTGGTAAGAAGTTTGAATCTGATTTTCCCTCTTCTTTCTCCTCCTCTTCTCTCATTCTTCTACAAATTGTAGATATTTTCTCATTGAAAAGGATCCCTCTTTGTTGTAATGGCACCATGCAAAAATGGTGGCTGACTTCCCATGAGTTCCAGACCTTGAACTTGGTCTCTCCAATGTATTTTCACCTTCGACCATGAATGCAACTAAATGTGCATCCTTTAAGCAATAAAATCATGTTTTTTGGCTATTCTCTTCCCTACTCTCATGTTTTATGTGTTATTGACTCTTTGTTCATATTTTGACATGTTGTTTGTATTTCATGCTTGCAGGTTTCATTTTCATGTGTTGACAATGCACGGGAAATTTGGGTCTACTTGTTTCTTATATGTGGCATGCATGTCCACCATCTCCCCCATTTTTTCTCTCTTTCCTTCCCCTTATGGAGAGTAATCAACCCCTTTTCTAGTGTTATCACCACCCTTTTAGCTTAGGATTTCCCTTATGTGTCTCCTTCTAGCCTTATTCCCTTGGAATGTTAATTTAGGATTAGTTAGCTTCATTTCCAGAATTAGGAGTAGTGTTAGTTGTAGAAATAGGTGGAGGAAGTCAACATTCTCCAGATGTATATCACACAATGCAAGTTGCACATCTTCGAGACAATCCCATGTTGCCTCAAAATCTTAGTTTATCGTGATTTGGGATGGGTGCAATTTTGAGCTCCAAGTATTACACTTTTAGAATCTTTGAATGGTTGGGTTGTAGGTGAATCAATCTTACAAAAAAATTATTACAAAAAAATTACTTCATTTACCATATCTCATATGTATCATTCAAATCAGCCATTCAACATACATATTCAATGTGTGCTTATTAAGTGTGTAACATCCATCCACAAGTATATGAAACAAGAGAGAGAATAAGTACATAATATATATTTTGGGAAACCCCCAAGGGGAAGAAACCCCATTGAAACTTCTATATATATTACTCAATATAAAAGACTTATGTGAATATTACACATCACACAAGATTTATTTAGTGAGGCACCAACCCCATAAGGAGCACAAACCCCTAGTTTAGTAGAACACCAATCCTAAAAGGAGGATATAACCCCCTAAGGTGATCAAGCACCAACTAAACCACCTGAAGATGAAGATCACTAATGCTTTGTTTCTCCAACAACTAATTTTGATCACTAGTTTATATTTATGTATTCAAAACCCTCTCCAACAAACTATTCTCCTACTTCGCTCAAACTTGCATCCTATCATGTTGATTAGGTCTAATGACCTTTAACACATGATCCTATACTCTTATCAACTCTTCATGTATCTTATCATCTCTTCCCTTCACTTCTCTAATCTCTTCTCTCACCTTCTCTAGCTCATTAACATCCCCATTATCACAACAAGCTCAAATGAGCAACCATAACATAATTTTATACTTGAAACTTTCTTATAAAAACCATAGGTCAGAAAATACCATCAAGGTTGGTAATGAAAAATATAAAAAAATTATACACATTCATATAAATTATCTCAAAATACCTCATATGTCCGAAGAGGCCCAAACACACAAACCTTCTCAATTAGGCATAAAACAAATGCATCACATCCAACGGTCACAACATGAACTCTAAGGACATAAGACATCTCTAAAGTGACTCTAAAATCTTCACATGCTTTAGGTACATCCTCTCACAACCTTCAATGGGCACAAGAACATATGTGACATCCATCTTCCTCGTGAGACATACCAAGAAACAACTACCACCATCTAGGTTTTCAAGCACCTGAAACTCGGTCTCGAAAAGTGAATGAATTGACATATAAAAAATCATTACCAAAGCTCATACATCATACCAATGGAAATTTATCATCATCAGGAATTCAAAACATCTCATGATATCCTCCAAATCATGGCATAAGGCACTCAAACAGTTCCATTTCTCAAACTGCTCAAACTGGGTTTTAGCCCTCAAGAACTAGTCTTGAGTACAACAAGCTCCAACTCTTCAAAAGCAACTTCCAAGAGTTGAAACCAAGTGGAAAACTTAATTATTGTTATGATATACCTCCTCAAGCATTCATATGTATATATGATATGCATAAAACAAACCACACATTTACATTTCTTCAAACCTTCTTAGTAAGCCAAATAGGGCTAATTAGGCTATTAGAGTTTCAACATGAAACCACATGTCCTAGTCAAACCAAAGGCTCCATCATATCATATTAAGCCTCCACATTCTATCCAAACTCATATCATATTGCTCCAATATGCAAATCCACCAAACTCATGTCAAACCTCCATGACTAGGTTTTAGCCTTCTAGGCCAAAAGCGGTAGGTCAACTTGGAATCCTTGTTTCTCTCATTTTCTTCACTAAACATACCCAACTCTTGTCATGGACATTTATCACACCTTTCAAGATATTTTAAATAATTATTATTTCACCATGAATCCTTTAACTCATCTCTATACCACCAAATGTCTACAAAATAGAGGTTTTTTCTTCATCTTACCAGTTCACTTGGAGCATGAAACCATTGCCAACAGGATCCTAGAAGAGTTCTCTACATTCCTAAGTCATCATATTAGATTTTCCAATCCATTTGGAGATCATACACACCATTTCTTTCCTATCACTTTGAACCTAGTGTTTTTGCAAGGGTTTTTGACATGTTCTACTTCTTAACGATGGTTCATAAAGCTATAACATCTAAATGAATTCATTTTTCTTGTAAAACTATATTTATTCCATGTAATAATAACATCCATCAAAAACTCAAGGCCCCATACAGAACATACACATGTGGATGAGAAAAATAAGTTGACCTTTGAACTAGTTTTTGCCTTTCTAAAATCTCGGTAGAGCCAAAAATGATATTTCTTACTTTTTATTCAATGCCTTGATCTGAAATTTGGCATTCACCTCTACAACAACCTCCTACCTGCTTCCCAACACTCATCCATGCTCTACAACCTATAAAACGCTCCAACCACGATGGTGTACCCATGATCACCTTGGCGTTTTTTGTAGCTTTGCTTCAAAAGGACCTTAATCATGCATTAGACACATAAGTTATGACATGATGAACCTCTACACATTTTATACAGTCTCAACATACACTTTACATGCTCAAAAAAGTATTCCCTACATCATAATACATGTCACCATGCCATTTTTCTTGACCTAGGTCTAGGATTATGCCTAGTTGAGCTTGAACCAACATGTGGCTCTCAAGAACTAACCTTGACAACACCTCTAACACCCTAACACATCATGTTGATCATGTTCTACATCATATCATCACTCATACAACTCCTGAAGCCCATACATATCACCGACTTGATTGACCATACACCAAGATCATGCAATTACACCTAGATATCATACTATAATAATACTTGATGACTCCATATATCTTCACTACCAATCAACCTTCACCTTATCTAATGGATGACACCTGATACTGACTCCTAATCCACCTAAACACCCTTTTCAATCAATGACAACTACACAAACATAATTTCCAATAGAAAGGACATTGAAGAGTGATTGTAAAAGGTGAAAATATGAGGTACAAAATGTTTCAAAGCTTAAAAACTAGTGGCAAACTAAAAAATCCTAAGAGAGCTCATCAAACATTAGCAAGACCTAATTGTAACAAGATTAAAAAGAAGTTGGTGTTGTGTAAGTTGTGATTGGATATAACATATGAAATTTACCACGAAGTTAAACAAGGATAATGGGTATATGAAACACTAAATAATATTAAATGAATGTTTCTAGATTACTCATAACTATAAGTTTTGTGTGCAAATAGGGCTAGTAAGAATACCCATTTAGAAATGGTAAATTGAGAATACAAATTGATGGGAACAAATTTGGGCTATGAAACGTTTAAGGAATATTAAGAGGTGTAATGGGTCACTAAAAATCTTGACAGTGAGGTATGAATTCTTGAAAATTCTTTTTTTCATCAAAGTTTTTGTTTTTGGAGGGATACAAGCAAATCTTGAGGTCTCAAAGGAGATTACCAACAAATGAAGGTTTGTAAAATTTTCAAGTGTCTAATCATGTTTGTTTAAGGTATTTGAGTAGGTCCTAGGTAATTGTATCTCTTGAATGATTTGTATATGTAATTTTGATGTTGGAAAGCCAAATAAGGCTTCTTGAAGTGACTGCATTTGCTTTATTTTGGTGTTTTTGAGAAGTGATTAGTTCTAAATTTTGTATTTGTTGAAGTTTATTAGTTTTCCTCTCTATCATTAGCACTTGTGGTAATCCTATGAATTAATCCGTTAAATTTGGAAACAAAATCTCATATGGGCTCATGTGGTTCTTTCCTCATTTGATTGAGTTGTGTTAACAATGCATGTGCATCTTCTGCATGATTGAATTTGGCTTCAATTTTTTTTTGCATGGTATCCTAATCATCAATGGATCTTGGTGGTAGATGGTAAAACCATTTAATAGTAGCATCTTTAAGTGTTTCTCTGAACAATTAGATAGATACGTCCTCAATTTCTACCTTCAATACTCCACATGTAATTAAAAATGTAGTGATGTATTCTTGAAGGTGTTATTTTCCATAACCTTTAAACTTTGGAAAGTTATTTTGGGAACCATGAAGAAGATCATGGTGTAGTTATATAAAAAATAGAGGTATGATGGTTGGTCCCTAAAGAAATAGAAGTGGATGTGCCACCATAATAAGAAATATTATATACAAGGGTGATTTTGTTCCACTAAATAATATATCTCTACAAGTGTTAGATTCACCTTCACCTTCAGTAGTTATTCTCCAATAAATCAATGGTGAACTAGCTGAGTGTCTAGGGGTTGTCCTTTGAAGTGAAATATTGAATTTTTGTAACCATTTCACTTCAAATATGGGATCAAATATACCTCACACCAAACTTATGTGAGTGAAACTCTTCCCAACCAGCTCTAATAGAAATGAAAAAATAATTGAGGCAATAAATAAGGGATTTCTTGTTACAAAGTGGGTACTAGTATGAAAAAAGCTATATAAAAAATAGATATTAACTTGCATGTCCAATTTCCCTAGTAGATTCCACCAAAAAATTGGTTCGATATGTTTTCAAATACAAAATATGGTGTTAGAAATTAGAACACTGAGAGGGGGTGAATCAATGTATGTTCAACTTTTGCATTATAAATTAGGTCATTCAACATTCATCGTCGATTCTAAACTAGCAATCACAAGTAGCTAAAAGAGATATCACACACTGAGACAAATTTAATTTGGGAAACCCAAACTGATAAAAAACTAATTGAAACTAAGAACTATGCTTAGGATCAAATTGTCTTATATTTGTTACATTGATTTTATGGTTGAGCTTCAACTCAACCTAGAGCTACAAATCCAAAATTTTACCGAGCTATGACTCAGTCTTTGACAGGATTCAACCTAGCTAGAAGCTTCAACTTCCAAGTTTGGTTCAGCTACAACTTACCTTTAGTGATATTTAACTCATAGGGAAGCTTCAACTCCTCAACTCCTAAGCTACCACTTAGACTTGTTCAATAAATTTGGTCACACTTAGTTCATTGTCTTACAGAGCTGATAATGACCCCTAGAATTTCTTACATTCTTCTCAATTATGATTCTGACTTCTCTCTTTACTAATCACCAAATCAAGTTCTTTTTATGTTGGGCACAATTTCACTAGCATATTCATGTCAGCTCTTCACTCATCATCCAATTAGCATCACCCTCTATCGAGCAATGTCACTTTAGATTCACAGTTTGGTCATATTTTCCTCTTTCTTGATCACCTAATCAATTCAATGTACTATTTCACAAAGCTCAATGCATATCATGCTCTCCATTATTTAATTACACAAGCAAGTATTCAATCTCAAGAAAAAAAATTAGTCTTGATGATCCATTTGATTCTTCTCAAGTTCTAGTTCAAACATCTTCAACTTGTGCATAGTCCTATCACAACACTATCTTAGTAAGAATTCAATTTGTTAAACAAAATGTATCGTCTCTAAACATGCCTCTAGTACACTCACTTCTTCTTTTCACGTTACATTTCATACTGACTTTGTTTGTACACTTAGAGAGTTATGAGGACCTCTCAACTCCTTGTCCCTTGTTAGCTCATCAAATTTTTTGTCTTCTCTTTAAAAACAAAACTGAAACATCAGTAACATTTATTTCTCTCTTGCTAGATTCAACTTCACCTCATCACATACATGTCATATTCAAGGATCAATAAAAGACACTCCATTTTCTCAAGATAATTCCCTTCAGATTCCAACTGACTCTTCACCAAATTATGTGTAACTCTAACTTTTACTCTACTCACACATATTCATATTTATGTATTTTTAACTTCACTATTTTTTACCAAGAAAAAGTGACTCTTCACCTACCTAGTTCGAGTTAGATAACCAATGAGTGAATTTGTAGCTGTTTATTAACCTTTTGACTTCTCCAAGATCACATGACCTTCCACATTTGTATCTTGATTGCTTGTGCACATTACTTCTACACTATTCACTCACACCTCGGTTTCATGTTTATGCACTCATATATGTCACTTCATAGATCTAGCTCAATACTTTTCAAAAATGCCTCCATTTCTCGAGCTCCTCAAAAAACCTCAACTCTTCAACTTCCATCATATTTTTATTATTTTTCCTTTTGACTTATTTGCACTGATTTAACAATATGAGACTCTTCATTTACTCATGAAAACCAAACAACACCTTAGTACATCTAGAGACAATACATTGCAACAAATATTTTTTATAATTATTATTACTTTCAAAACTATCAAGGCTTTTAAGACAAATATATCACATATCAATTATCCCTAAACAATTTATGAACTCTTAATGACTCTGTAGTAGAATCTTGGTCTTCCACCACCACAAATTTTCCATTGGAGTAGTTTACAGATCTTGCACAGTATTTGGAAGATGGCTCCAAAGCCACTGTTATGAAGTATTTGGAGTTTCAAACCATTACAAATGCACACCAAAGTTTGTATACCTATTCCAAATCATTTCGAACCTTTACATGGATATTTAAATCATTTACAATGAATAAATTGCATCAAAACCTTGATTTTTGTCTTTGCATAGATGAAGGATGTTTTTGAAGGAAACTATCACTAAAATCTCAGTCATTTCTTGATGAATCTACCTAAATTATTTTGCAATGTGTTTTTTTCTCACACAAAGAAATCTTAAAAAATTCAGAATTTTATATTGGCTGAAGAGTGAGTTTCAAACCTTTTTATTTTCTAAACCCTAACCAGAGGGTTTCAGTGCCTGTGATAGCCTGAGAGGGCTTTATAATGAAAATATTGGTCATATGAAGAGGAATTTATAAAAAAAAATCCTTTCCTGGAGTCTTTTATACTCATAAAGAAACCTTCCAAGCTTTAATCTATTCCTAAGCCCTATGGTTTTTCCTCCATCAAATGAAAAACACTCCTAGTCATACATTATTCCAATGGACAGTATAATGAAAGTGGTGTCTTTATCTGTGTTTGTGGTGTTAGGGTTTGGTAGAGTGTCATTTAGAATTTAGATGAACTTATTAAAAGAACATACACTATGGAAATTTTAAAAATGACTCCTTATTATCAAAGGCTCAAGATCACTTTTCAACCATAGACATGTACAGGGAGTATTGTGTGCACTATTGTCAACAAAAATCATGATACACTTCAAATGAGACCTATGAATTTCTCTATACTTATTAATGGAAAGAGTGAAGACTTGAGAGACACCATTCCATTTCAAATTCTTTGAGGATAACAAGTAATCCTTTGAAAATAGTCTTAGCCACTTAGGCTGCAATGTTAGTCGACTTTCAAATTACCTGTATCATGTTTTCACATCTCATTAGGCTCTAGAATTAGGCCTAAATGAGCCAGTTTCAACTGAAACTTCCACCTGATGCCCTGAAACTCGCTATAAGAGATATTTCCCATGCTAAAATCATTACATATGACCTGTAGAATACATTTTCCAAGATCAAAAACTAGTAGTTACACTCCAACGGAATCGTGAAAGCTCCAACGATAGCAAGGAAAAAATTATCAGTAATGGAAGAACTTACTCAATAGAAAAAAAATTTGCATAGAGGAAAGAAAGTGGAGTGTCTTGGCATGCTCATAAATGAATAGAAAAGGGGTACATATAGGGTGATGAGTAACCCTAGTGCATGACACATATGAAACCCTAAACCTAACCCATGTGAGATGACCCTCCAACATGAGAGGAGGACACATAGGATAACTCACACTAACACCCCCCCTTCATCGAAGCTGGGGTAGCGGATGTGATGAGTCAGACGGAAGAGGAAGACACTGTTAAAAAACTAAGAAAGATGTGTCAATGGGGCCCGGAAACTAAAGGCCTGATAAGGTGCCCATATACAAACACAATCTTCCTAGAAGAAGAAGAAGAAAAGAAGGACTACATAGCCCTAAGAAGATGGGTAGCTGCAAAAGACCTCACCCCAAGAAGAGACCGTGAGTAAAGAAACTTCATCTCAGTGAAGGGCTTGGTGAATAAATCTGCAATCTGATCAGTTTTTTGAATGTACTGAATGTCGATGATACCATCATGAATAAGCTCCCATATGAAGTGCATATGGATCTCAATGTGCTTCGTCTGCTGATGCTGAACTGGATTTCTGCAAATAGAGATTGTGCTCGTGTTATCACAGTAGATAATGGTAGGCTGCTGAAAGTGGATACCAAACTCTGTCAGAATACCCTGTAGCCAAATAGCTTTTTGTGGCAGCGTTAACTACTCCTTTGTATTCTGCCTCTGTAGATGATATCATAATTACATTATGCTTCTTGCTAGACCAACTAATACGACCCAAACCAAGAGAGAAACTGTAGCTAGAAGTAGATTTCTGATGATCTAAGTCACCGACCCAATCAGAATCTATGAACCCAATCAAGTCAATATCTACCCCTCCATGATAGTGAATGCCATCAGTATAGGTGCTACGAACATAATGAAGGATCCGTTTAGTTTCTTTCCAATGCAGCTCATGTGGCTCCTATATGAATTTGGACATGATCCCAATAGCATACGATAAATCCGGTCGAGTGTGAGTCAAGTAAATCAAGATCCCCACCAACTGTCGATAAAGAGTACCATCAACCAAGGGAGTAGAGCAATCTGAAACCAACTTAACCCTGGAAAGTAAAGGAGTAGGAGAATACTTGCAATCAGACATCTAAAAATGAGCTAGCACATCAAGAGCATACTTAGGTTACGAAATCAAGATTCCCAAGTCAGATTGTGAAATCTGGATCCCAAGGAAGTAATGAAGCAGACCTAAGTCAGTCATGGAAAACTTGTTTGCAAAGGCGATCTTCACAGAATCAATAATAGAGGAAGAGTTTCATGTGATCAACAAGTCATCAACATAGAGAACAAGAATGAGTATGGAGTCATCTTACCATAGAATATAAACATTTGGATCAGAGTGACACCTAGTAAACCCTGATGTAAGTAAGAAGGAGTCCATCTTGGCATACCAAGCCCGAGGTGCTTGTTTAAGGCCATAAAGAGACTTATTTAACTTACAAACGAGGGAGGAATCTTGGACATAACCCAGAGGTTGTTCCATATAGATCTCTTCCTCTAGGTCACCATGAAGGAAGGCACTCTTAACGTCCATTTGATGGAATTTCCATCTATTTGCTGTGGCAATGGCTAGGGTCAGTTGAATCGAAGTCATCTTCACAACTGAAGAAAAGGTTTCTATATAATCAACCCCAACTATCTGGGAGAAACTCTTAGCTACTAATCGCACTTTAAAGTTTTCGATGTCTCCATCTACTCCATACTTTTTTCGGAACACCCACTTACACCGAACGATTTTTCTTCCTTTTAGAAGATTGGTGAGGTCCCAAGTATCGTTCTTCATGAGAGAGGAATACTCATCATCCATGGTAGAATCCCACTCAGGAATACCAGAAGCCTCCCGGAAAGACTGTGGATCAGAAGAAGAGGTGAAGAAAGAGTGGGGTCCAATGAAATATGAGCGAGTACGTCTCCTATCCGAAGTATCTCCAATTAAATCTCCAGCACTTTGTAAATTTTTCTTGGCCCAAAGTGGACCAGGAGGATCAGGCTCAGAGTCAGAAGATTCTTCACTTGAGTGAGAAGGGACATAGTCCTCATCATCACTACTGTCATAATCAGAATACTCAAAGATCTGATGGTCGGGAGGATTCGGAAGAGGGTCACGCTCAACAGTATCATCATCTGATGAGTCAGAATCCAAATCAGTGAGTTGAAGAACCTCTATAGGTGGAGAAGTAGAAGTCGAAGAAGACACGTCAAACTTAACACTTCTCTCAATATATAGCTCATGAGAAGTAGAATTCATCAATCGATATCCCTTCACGCCATTAGGATACCCTACAAAGATACAAGGTTTGGATTGTGGTTCCAAGGCCTTGCATTTCTTCTTGGGAATCTGAACCATAGCCTTGGATCTAAAGACTCGAAAGTGCTCAACATCAGGCTTGCATCCAAACCAGGCTTCAAAGGGTGTCATCCCTCTTACTGCCTTGTGTGGAACACGGTTCTGAATGTAATTTTCACAATTCACTGCTTCGGCCCAATACTGTGGAGGAAGAGACTTCAAGTGAATCATACAAGTGGCCATCTCCTTTAGAGTAAGGTTCTTTCTTTCTGCGACTCCATTCTACGAAGGGCTATAAGCAATTGTATGCTGCAGAGAGATCCCTTCAAAAGTAAAGAAATCCATGAACCTATTATTTACATATTCACCTCCATTGCCAGTTCGAAGAACCTTAATAGATCGTTCTGCCTATTTCTCAGCAAGATCCTTAAAGTCCTAAAAATGTTCAAAGACTTCAGACTTAAGCTTAAGAAAATATACCCAAGTATATCGCGAATAGTCATCAATGAAGGTTAGCACATAAAGAGCTCTAGTAAACGAAGGAGAAGGAAATGGACTAGAAGCATCGCTGTGAACAAGATCCAAGGGACGAGTGGCTCTCCAGGCTTTTCCTTTCTCAAATTTCTTTTCAGGATGGTTTCCAAGGGTACAACCCTCACAAAGACCCTTAGAAAACTTGACACGAGGTAACCCGTTGACCATTTCATTTTGACTCAATTGTTCAAGGTAGAGGTAATTTAGATGTCCAAAATTCTCATGTCATAGCTTACTAACCTCATTTGCATGAGTGAGCAAGGCAGTGGGCATAGAATCAGAAGTAAAGTGGGAGAAGGTGTACAACCATGAACGGTGATCTGCCTTTCCCTCACCCATTGTAGTATCATTGTTAAGCTCATGAATGATCACCGAGTTAGGACCAAATTCCACTCTCATTCCTTCACCAAGGTGAGTAATTTGGTAAACCGATAGGATATTGGTAGAGAGATCAAGAACACTCAACACTTGGTTAAATGTTCCCCCATACATCTCTACCGATCCACTACCGGAAACTGACACTGTCGTGTCATTACCCATTGTGATTTGGGACATTCCACAAGGTTCGATGTTGGAAAACTCAACATGTGAAGAACCCATGTGGTGCGAGGCACCGGAATCTATAATCCATGTCGATGAAGGAGAAACTTTTGCTACAAGGGCCTTTCCTTTCTTCTTATCATTTTTAGCACCTTTTGCAGCAGAAGACTCGGCCTTTGGAGCACTTTGTTTTATGGATTCAGGAACACTTATTTTATTCTTCTCAAGTAAATGAGATAAGTGATCAATCTATTTCTGAAAATAGTGTTGCTCATCGTGACCAGAATTCTTGCAATAGGAACACAAATACTTGCTTTTATGTGCCTTAGGCTCAGAAGTCGAAGTGTTTGTGTCATTTTTAGGTTTGATCTTGGTTTCTTTCTTAGGTTGATCCTTTGTTTCCTTCTTCTTTTCAGTCTTCTTTCCTTTGTTAGTAATTGCTACAATGGCATGTGACTTGGACTTGAGAGACCCCATTTGAATGAGTTTTTCCTATTCTCAAATGAGTTGGGATGAAAAACAGTCAAAGGAGGGCATCGTCCAAGTATTTCCCAAAGTAGCTTTTGTAGCGTAGAAAATTGACACGAAGAATGAATATTCGGGACCTAGCTTAGAGAGAATCGACAAGATCAGTTGAGAATATTTCTTTTCTACTTGACATCCTTTTAACAATAATCTAATGTGGAAAATTTTCAATAAGAAGGCTTATAGGTTTTCAAAGTCACTAGGATTTAACCCTAATAGTTCGTTTTCCAACTCATGCGCTCTCATGTCATCTAGTTGTCCAAACATTGCATCCAGTTTTTTCCACACAGATGTAGGTGTTTCAGACGCCTCAATGTGGAAGAACAAGTCAGAAGAAACAGACATGCAAAAAATACCTAAAGCTTCATCACTACGGTTTAACCACTTAGATTTTTCAGGTTCATCATCTGGTTTAGTCTCAGTTCCCATGGTGATGCAGAATAACCCTTTACCCCTTAGTTTCATTATTATTTTCGATCTCCATTCGAAAAAATTTAACGGCGTAAGCAAAGGAATTGAAAGTGCATCCATAGTGAGAGAGAGAGAGAAAGAAATGCAGAAAAGAAACACAACCACCCAGGACAATAACAACCCCCCCTAATTTTGGCACTTTATATTTTAGTGCGTTGATTACAATCGGGTCCGTGCGTGCAATTTGAAACACTTGGTAACTCATCTTGCAATTAGCATAATAACGCGCAAGAGAGGAGACCACAACAGTGTTTTGTGGAGCGCAACAAAAAAGGAACACTGTAAACAAGCACAAGCAAAAAAATAGAAAGGAGGCGAAAGCCAACCCTGGTGGTGAGAAAAAATGTCTCACGTTGCATGAAAGAATCCCTTTGTCATAAGACTGTGGCAGATGCACTCACAAGTCCACAAAAAAAGGAATAGAACAAAGCTCAAAAAAAAATGAGTTGAATTAAGCAATACAAAGACACCCCCCAGAATGTGGCACTTTATAAAATTAGTGTGTTTACAAAGCTAATGATCCCATCATCTAGAGTGCAAAAAAAATTCAACTTTGACTAAAGAAGTGCTCAAAACCGAGCAACGAGTCAAAATTTATAGCAAAAACCAATTCCCGCAATTGATGAGAAAAATTCAATAAGCCTACAAACATATTAAAAAAGTTCCCTAAACACATGCAAAGGGTGTCGTATGTATGCTCGTTGGAAACGGCACATGGAATTTGAGATAGGGTTTGTTTGTATTGCGAGGAGGGATTAGCCACCTGCCTATCCCGGACCTCACCCTTCGTCTTCAGCACTTGACGGAAGGTTAAAAATACACAAAGCCAATAGACCAAATTTTATAATTCCAAAGAAATATAGTGTTTAAATAATGTGAAATTAATAAAAGATAGATTTAATTAAATTAAATCTACTGAATTTTGAAAAAGGCTTTAATTAAAAAAATCACTTAATAAAGCACTTTTTTTTGAAGAGAACTTCTAAAACTTATAAGTTCTAGAAAGAAACATTTTAAAAGGAGATTTTCCGATGAATATTTTTAAACAAATAAATATTGAATGCATTTTTAGAAAGTATCTTTTAAATAAAAAAGGATTTGTTGAGTTAAAACGCATACCAAAAAAAAGATTATTTGATTTTGTGTTTTAAAAAGAAAGCTTTTAACCAAAAAAAAGAAAACACGGGCCGTTTGTTTTAAAAACTGAGGAAAGAACTTTAAAAACTTACCAAATCTTACCAGGCCGCACCAAAAAAGAAAGGAGGAAAACTGCAGGCCACGTTAGAAGAGGGTACAGCCGCGCATATACCAGTAAGATTGAAAAAGAGGTTGCTAGTGCATCTATTTGAATGTACAGGCCGTGCATAGGAGTTACAGCCACGTTTTTTGTTGCCAACACCAAAAAAAAATGCCCTTTCAAGCAAAAAAACGTGGTTGTGATGTTGAAAACGCCCTTGCAAGCAAAAAAATGTGGTTTTGTTGTTAAAAACGCCCTTGCAAGCAAAAAAACGTGGCTGTGTTGTTGAAAATGCCCTTGCAAGCAAAAAAAAACGTGGCTGTGTTGTTGAAAATGCATGTGGTGTTTACAGATGCTTGTTGGCAGATGTGTGGGTGCCAAAAAAGAGATTACAGGCCATGCATAGTCAAAAGTTCCTCCACGAGCAAACACGTCAGAAGAACACAAATATCCTGCAACCGCAAACTATAATGCATAGAAAAAAATCCTGCAAAGACTAGAGATCTTAAATTTTTCACTTTTATTTGAATAAATTAACAAAAAATGAAAAGAATCTCTATTTTTGGATTTAGTTACATCCAACTAAAAAGAGCAGAAAAACCTCTGATTTCTCAAGGTATTTTGAAAAAACTTGCACATGCACAAGAAACAAAACACAAAAAAACTTTCCGAGAAAGCTTGTTAGAGATATTTTCAAGATAATTTCCAGAAAATAGTGATCAAAGGACTTGCATGCAAAATAAAATGACGAAACCAAGGAGTAATAGCAACAAAAAACAAATCGAGTGCATGTTTACCCAATCTCAGCTCTGATACCATGAAAAGAGTTTACGAAAATCGAATTAGAAACAAGGCACCACGAAGTAGTTACACACCAACGGAATCATGAAAGCTCCAGCGATAGCAAGGAAAAAATGATTAGTAATGGAAGAACTTGCTCAACAGAAACAAAGCTTGCATAGAGGAAAGACAATGAAGTGTTTTGGCATGCTCATAAATGAATAGAAAAGGGGTACATATAGGGTGTTGAGTAACCCTAGTGCATGACACATATGAAACCCTAAACCTAACCCTAAACCTAACCCACGTGAGATGACCCTCCAACATGAGAGGAGCACACATAGGATAACTCACACTAACATCAACGTCATAGTGGTTCATAGATGTAAAAATGAATTTGAAAACTGATTTTAAAATGGAAAATTTTCTACCGATGATAAGCTTTTGTCATAAATCTCCCCCAATTTGACTTAGATCTGTTATTTACTCTTCTACAGAAATCAGTAAGATCAATATGCCCCAAGTCATTGTCTCTTATTTGATTAATATTGGAATCAATGTTAGAAGGGGCACTACCCCTTGATAGATGTATTTCATTTTTTTATTCTTACCTTTATATGATTACATCATTTGTGCAAGAGAACTAAAAAATTTACCAAGAACCTCTCTTGGGGCCCTTAGAAACAAAGTTAGAATTATTTACCTACTTTGTAACCTGAAAAGAACTCGAGTAGGGTTTGGATATTTTTTAGCACTTTGAAAATTCTGACATACACTTAGTCATGGAATTACACTTGTTTAACAACCCAAGAATCCCAAAGTACATGGGTTGGGGTTTGCACTATATTTTCACCTTTTAAAACCAAACATAGACCTTTTCAGGGTTTCCTCTTTATTGATCAACCTATAAATCCTTAACAAATAAGGACAATCCCATGCACACTGGCCTTTCACCCAGTAGGCGTTGGGTGCTCACCCAAGGCACGCGTGGGAACCGAGCCCCTTTTTTATTTGTTTTGTGCAATAATATAGCATATATGAGTAATAGGAAGACCGAAGAAACTCATTATTCAACTAATAAATTCGAGTAAATACTACACTAATATATTCATTTAGACAAGAATCATATTGACAAAAGATATATCTGATCCATGAGGGAAAGAGGATTCATAATCATTATACTAATTCATATGAAACACACTAAACATAACAAAAAAATATGTGTATGAACCAAGAACCAGATATAATTGAACATGTCTAGTAATCACATTACATCTATCAAGGTCATTACAAACCAAAACAATAGTGTAGATTAGAACCAAGTAGCAAGACTAGACTTATGTCCCTTATAATGCCAAAGAAGAAAATGTACCCATCCCTTGATACATCATTCTTCCTACAGATCTCCTAGCCTAAACCAATAATTCTCTTCATGTATTTCTCCAGAGCTTTGCCTCTCATCTTCTCTCTCTAATCTCCCTCTTTTCCTTTACCAAGAATTTGTATTTATATCCTTTCTCAATTTCTTGAAGCCTTTGCGGGAGTTGTAGATCTATTGCTAAGTGTCTAAGGTGGTATTCCAAGGTAGCATGCTTCTTCAGACTCAATCTCTACACTCTTTACAATGATGGCCTTCTAGAATCTTCCATCATAAGGTATACTCCTTTCTAGGCCACCCTATTGTGAGGATGGTGCCTTATCCACTCTGCATGTGCAGTAGAGTCAAGCTTTTATTGTGTTGTGTCTGTTACACCAAATATGGCTAAGTACCATAACCTTTTTTTGCCTTGTGCGTGCGCCACTTGTTCTAATAAACCCTCCTAGAACCCTATCATGTGCACTTTCTCCTAGTGAACCCTTCTCCAAATAGGCATTACACACTCACATTCCTCTCTATACTTGGTCAAAAAATTAGGGGCCCAACATGACCCCACACTACACTTGTTCTTTGTTCGCTGGAAAATTTCCTCAAGGAATAAAGAATGACCAATAGTGAATAGTTTGGAGAAATAATAAAGGAATGAAAAATTTTGTGGAAGAATTTTGGAATGGGAAGCTATGATTATTTCTACAAGAAGAGGGGGAAATATCTCATCAATTCTGCCTCAAAATTATTCCAGGTATCAGCTTTGTTTTGTGCATTTTGACAGAGGTCACCAACTAGGGCGCTCACCTCTTCAAAGCTTAGCCTTTCTCCCTTGGAACTCATGGTTTCCATAACCTCTTCTAATTTCTTGCCCATATCCTCAAGTGTGTCCATCCTACAGGTGATTTAGGGATATAATTCTTTAAGCCGGTTCTTAATTGATCCCCAAAAGGTCTCAATAGCCTACGATTTCTTCTCAACCTCATCTAGAATCTTTTCATGTTCCGCCCTATTCCCCTTGTGTTTATCCTGGAATTTTTTGAGCTCTCCTTCGTGAGTGGTGACCAGAATACTCACTAGTCTATCTTTGTTGATGTATTTGTCATAGGCAACCTCTTATATCAGCGCAACGGCCTTTACATCTGTGTGGGATTTCTTGTACTTGGCCATAATGGCCACAACCTTCATCTTGTCTTATTTTTCTTTGCACGCTGATGCCTCCTCTAAAGACTCCAAGGATGGTGTTTGTCTTTCCATTTTGAGAACGTGAGTTAAGTCTTCTAGGCATTATAGGCTTGATTCATATTTCTACACGGGTGGTGTAAATTTTGGATGCTTCAAGATAATGGCACTTGTGATCATCTCCACCTTATTGGATACTCGGCATACCCTTTCCTTCTATTCCCTTAACTCACACCTTAGCTGAGTGTTAACTAGTCCCTAATGTTTTAACTCCTTAGTTATTTTTTCCAACTCCTCTTCCTTCTTCTCTAGCTCGGCTTCTAAAAACTTCACCCTATCGCTCCTCTCGAAGAGTCTGGCCTCTACTTCCACTGAAACTTTATTCAATGTGTTGCAAGATTTTTCATCTAAAATTTACTGAGCGTTAACCAAGGGGTTGTCACCTTTTGACTCTAGTACCTTAATTATTGCTCCTTGGCTTTCTTCAAATTCTATTTTGTCAATGTGGGACTCAAATGACCAAGAGATTATTTTCCTTATCCGAGATTATGTACCTTCCTCATCAAATGATGCCATAGCCAAGAGTTTCTCCATTGGTATGGTGCTTTGAAAGCATGCATGGAAAACCTTGTTTGGGTCATCAATATATCCCATCCCATGAACCTGTGATGCCTCTATGCTTTTTTGCACTACGTGCACAATGTTAGGAAATCTCACAGCCAAATTGGGATCCCCTCCCATGTTTCCATATTCCTTTTCTATACTTCCCTCCTTTGTTTTCTTCATCACTAAGTCTGCACTCCGCTCCATATCTTGCTCTACTAGGTCTTTAATGATCTTGGAAACTTCCTTCTCTACGTCATCATCTATTTGTTCCTTAGTGAGGCTTGGGATCCTTTGTTCTTTGGTGACTTCCTCACCTATCCCCCTTTTCTAAGTATCTTCTTCTTCCTTGTTATTCTCCCTCTTGGAAAATATGTATTCATTTTCTTCTTCCTCTCCTTCCTCCTCTGAGTCATGAACCTCATAGATAGGATGGTTCTCACCTCTTGGTTCATCTTCATCATCATCATCCCTCTCACCTACATAGGCCCCAAAGCTTTTTGCATTCTTTGAATCATTTTCTTGTGTCACCTTTTGCTTCTTGGTAAGGGATATTCTCTTTCTTTCTCCTCCTCTGGTGACCTCTCCTGGGTGATGGGTTCCTCATGCTCTGACGCTTCTTCCTCTAAAGCCCTTTCTTTCACCGAGGACTTCTTTCTTCATGTATAAGTGTTGGGCTCAACACTTGTCCCCAGCATTCTTACCGCTTGTGTAGCCTGAACACCTGGGTCTTTCTGCACATCTTCCCTTTCCCTCTTCTTTGGCATGGGACACTTTCTACTTGTGGGGTCCTCAGGGATGGATACATCATTTTCCAAGTATGCACCTTTTTCAAATTTTGGTTAAATGGGAAGGTACATCCTTGCTACATCCCTTCCAACGATTGGTAAATTCACTAGTTTCATTATCTGTATCTCATAGGAGACGTATCTTTCCATGTAGGTGCGCTTCTTTTGGTAAAACAGATTCTTGCGTAATTCCCTAAGGTATTGATCCACCTTGCTAAGGTCAAACCTTAGTCTCTTTTCCTCTTTGAATCTATTCATCCCAGCTTGGAAGTATAACATGGTGAAGGAGAAGGGAAAATTACACCATGGGTTCATTGTTTCATCTGTCAACCTAAATTTTCCAATGTAGAAATGTTGATATACCACGAATTCCTAATCTCCTTGCACAAGTGTGGGTAACTACTCTGGTGTTCTCCATTCTACTCCAAACGCATCCCTCATGCACTTGTACCATTTTTATAAAAGTGGCTTATGAGTGGATTTCATTATCTCACAAGTATATTTTGTGAACCACTTTGCGGGTGAGGGATCCTCTTCTAGGTACTCCCAAACAAACCTTTCCGGCCCATCGGGCACTCTTGATTTCTGAGAAGACAGTTGTGAGGAGGACATTACCAAATAGTATCTTCTCACCTTCTTGTGTGATGCTGATGATTTCATCAATGATGAAAGTGGACAAGTTATAGATGGTCCCCTCAGATAATTTTTGGCACATATTTAACCATGCCTTGCTCACTTGATTCCATCTCTCTTGGTCATTACCAAGCATGCAGCCATCCTCATCATGGGGTCTAGGATCTCTATGATATCAAAGCATAAAGATCCTTTCTTATTGTCATATGAAGCAACTATTTCATTGATGACCTCCTTATTGCTTAGGTCATCATCAATTTTATCTCCTTCAAAGATAAGGCATGTGAAATTAGAAATTAACTATGGAGTTATGTGTATCTTGCACCCTATGAAATAAAATTTGTCTGCGTGGATGTGTGCCATTAGCCATTAGTAGAGGCACTTAGGTTTTCTAAAGTATGGCAGTTCATAAAGTTGCAACAACCCTTCCTTCTCCAACTTAACCTTTACCTCGTCACTGCAAATGGGAATGCCTTCTGGCATTCTCTTGTTGGTTGGGTGCATGAATTCAAAGGCCATTTCCTTCTCTATTGTAGTTGTGTGATGGTTATAATCACTAACACTCATCTTCCTTAGGTGTGATTCCCATTATTTTCCCATCAACACCCTGTCTGGGTACTACATCTCTGTGTACCATTCTTCATTTTTTCTCTCAACGGATGTTTTTTTCTTTCCCTTTCCCTTTTGTTTTCTCTTCTTTGGTGAGATGGTTGGTTTTCTTGGTGCCATCTTTCTAACTGGTTTTATCACTTAGAACCTTTCCCTATTACTCTAGTTTACCCCTCTATCCATATCCAAGCTCGATATTCATGAAAAAAACCATTCTAACTCCGTGCCCTAGTCGCCAAACCCTAACTGGAAGAAACCCTTCCACAAGATGATGCTTGCTTACTTAACTTATCTACGTTTGTATAATCCTTTCCTACTAATTAGAAAAATCACCCTAACTACACACTTCATATCTCTCAAATGTTTCCTTCATCATAAAGATATTTCTTTGGATGCCCTAGTTCAGAAGAGCTTTCTTTCCTTTGTAAATGTAATGTAAATAATGAAATTCTCGACATTTTATTTTTAGTTTTTCTCTATTCCCAGCATTAAATTCTCTCTCACCTACAACTATACTTTGACATTAAAGTGGATTTTTCCACTAATCTGGTCTTAAGTTCCTTATCCCATGTGCCACATCTTACACATAAACCCCTTTACAACCTTCAGGCACGCAAAAATATAACCCGACTCAAGACTCTTACACATGCATACATAGCACAGAAGGTAGTTCTTCCACCCTTTTCCATATTTTTTCTCTTTCCTACCTCATGTTGTTCTTACACTCTTCCTTTTTCCTGTATGGGGTTTCATCAAGGATTTCTTGACACCAACCTTTTATGTCCATCTCTTCTCTACGCACCTATTAACCTTACACACGTTTAGTCATTTAACCGGGCCATTCACCGCAACTTCTACTTCCAACACACACTTATCTTATAGACTCAAACTTTGCATCACTCCACCGCACAATAAAAAAGATGTGTGGTCATCTTTGCATGCAAAAATTTCAAAAATTATTGTTGTTATTGGCACACACAGTGTAAAACAAAAAAAACAGAAAGGAACAAACAACGAGAAAAGGAAACACAGGAAAAGAAAATGAAGTGAAAGTCTATTCTAACTAGCAACACTATCTCATTTACAAACACCAAGAAGACTTATTTATAGTAGGGATTCATCCTACTCCCATTGAATTGTCCTAGTAATCTCGTCTCATCTAGCACTTGCAACTGGAAAGCACCTGAATTGAGAATGTGTAATATGATGTTCAGGCCCAATCAATGGACTTTTAGCTTCCCCAGATGGCACAGAAAGTTGGAATCATATAGAAAAACCATCTTCCCTACCTCAAACTTCTTGTTCTTGATGTGATGATCATGCCATGCCTTTTTTTTGATTTTTCAGTCTTCTGGATCCACCTAGTGAGTGACTTCCTTTCGTCCAACTACATTAATTTGTCAATCCTTTCTTCCAGCCCTTGCTCATTGGCTAATCCTCCTATGCACTTTATACGTAGTGAAGGTAACATGAATTCAACTAATAGGAAAGCCTCTGTGCCAAATACCAATTAAAACGATGTGGCCTTATTTAACCTCTTGTAGGTTTTCCTTTATGCCCAAAAAACAGCTGATATTTTGTCATCCCAATCTTGTCTACCAACATCATAGATTTTAGTCAATGTGTGACTAAGTATTTTGGTTAATACCTCAGTAGTTCTATTTTCTTAAGGGTGATAGGGGGTATTCTTGTGATGGGCCACCATAAAATCTGATAATAGAATCTTGATCGTCTCATTGAGAAAGTGCATACCCCTATCACTAGTCAAACTCACTGGGCATCCATACCTTCTGATTATATTTTGCAATAAAAATCTGGCAGCTATAGCCACTATATAGTCCTTTGTAGGTGCTTCCTCTGTCAGCTGTGTCAAATAATCAGTGCAAGTGATGATATACTGCAAACCATTCCTTTACACCAGTGGCGAGATTATCCCTATAGATGTTGATAGCCTATTTATCAAATGGTTTCACGTTGGCTATTGGTCATAAGGGCATTTCATCTCTCTTTACAATGTTTTCCAAGGTGTTGACAATGGTCACAAACATTGCAAAAATCAATACAATCTTGGTAAATGGTTTCCCACCAAAGCCCTATGAGAAGAATATTCATTCAGTTGCATTTCCTACATAGTGTCCTCCTGTAATCCCACCATATGCTTCTTCCATAATTGTAATGCACTCATGTTATAACATGCATCAGTGCACAATTTCATCATGAATGAATTTGTATAGATCTGTGCTAATTAACATGTAAGGCACGATGCGTATGGCCAATTGTTTCCATATTTTTTTCCTTTCCTACCTCATATTATTCCTGCACTCTTTCTTTTTCTTGTACGTGGTTTCATCAAGGATTTCTTGACACCAACCTTTTATGTCCATCTCTTCTCTATGCACCGATTAACCTTACGCATGTTTAGTCCTTTAACCGGGCCATTCACTGCAACTTCTACTACCAATGCACAATTATCTTATAGGCCCATAATTTACATCACTCCACCCCACACTTAAAAATATGTGTGGTCCTCTACGCATGCAAAACTTTCAAAAATTATTGTGGTTATTGGTGCACATGGTGCAAAACAAAAACAACTGAAAGGAACAAAAAATGAGAAAGGGAAACAGAAGAAAATAAAATGAAGTGAAAGTCTATTCTAACTTGCAACACTATCTTATTTACAAACACCAAGAATACTTATTTATATTAGGGATTCATCCTACTCCCATTGAAGTGTCTTGGTAATCTCGTCTCATCCAACACTTGGAATTGGAAAGCGTCTGAATTGAGGATGTGCAAGATGATGTACAGGCCCAACCAATGGACTTTTAGCTTCTCCAAGTGGCACAAAAACTTGGAATCATATAGAAAAACCATCTTCCCTACCTCAAACTTCTTGTTCTTGATGTGATGATCATGCCATGCCTTTTGTTTTGATTTTTTAGTCTTCTTGATCCACCTGGCGAGTGACCTCCTTTTATCCAACTGCATTAATTTGTCAATTCTTTCTTGTAGCCCTTGCTCATTGGCTAATCAACTAGTAGGAAATCCCCAACGCGTGTTATACGTATTAAAGGTAACATGAATTCAACTAGTAGGAAATCCTCCACTCCAAATACCAATAAAAATGGTGTGGCTTTTTTTAACCTCTTTTAGGCTTTCCTTTATGCCCAAACAAAGGTTGATACTTTTTCATCCCAATCTTACCTACCAACATCATAGATTTTAGTCAATGTATGACTAAATATTTTGGTAAATCCCTCAGTAGTTCCATTTTCTTGAGGGTGATAGGGGGTAGTCTTGTGATGGGACACCATAAATTCTGATAATAGAATCCTGATCATCTCATTGAGAAAGTGTGTACCCCTATCACTTATCAAACTCAATGGGCATCCATACCTACTTATTATATTTTGTAATAAAAATCTGGCAGTTGTAGCCACTGTATAGTCCTTTGTAGGTGCTTCCTCTTCCAACTGTGTCAAATAATCAGTGCAAGTGATGATACACTATGAACCATTACTTCACACCGCTTGTGAGATTAGCCCTACAGATGTCAATAGCCCATTTCTCAAATGGTTTCGCACTGGCTATTGGTTGTAAGGGCATTTCATCTCTCTTTACAGGTTTTCCAAGGCAATGAAAATGGTCACAGACCTTGGAAAAATAAATACAATCTTAGTAAATGGTTTCCCACCAAATCCCTGCGAGAATAATATTCATTCAGTTACATTTCCTGCATAGTATCCTCCTACGATCCCACCATGTGCTTCTTCCATAATTGCAATGCACTCATGTTATGGCATGCATTGGTGCAAAATTTCATCACAACTGAATTTGTGTAGATATGCACTGATTAGCTTGAAAGGTGCGACGCATATGGCCAATTTTTTCCTCTTTAAGGCCTTCATTCCATTTGGTGCCACACCTGTCTTAAGAAATATTGAAATGTCCTTCAGATCTAAGGGCATGTGTCACAACCTAAATAGTTGTGTGTATGGCATAATTTCCTTAATGCTCTGCGTGTCATCCCCTGATTCAATCCTAGAAAGATGAGGGGGTTCAAAATTACTCTTTCCTGGCTTCACAACCATGGTGAATTCAAATTATTGAAATAATAGGACCCACCGACATATGCACCCTCTAAGAACAAGCTTATTGACTAAGTCTTTTAGTGTCAGTGGTCCATGTAGAATATAAAGGGTGTTGCTAGTAGATACTACCTAAAATTAGGCAACGCGTAGATCATGGATAAAGCTTCATGATCAGTAGTTGTGTATTTTTTTTCTACTGGTGTTAATTTTCTGTTGGAAAAACACAAGCGATGATCGACAATCTGTTCACCTTTTTGTGCCAGAACTAATCCAATTTTTGTGCTTGAGGCATCAACATGAACATGGAAAGGATTATCCCAAGAAGGGAATCGGAGTATGTCTGCGGTGACAATATTATTCTTTAAAGTATAAAATGCCTTCTATTGTTCCTCTACCCAAAGGAAAGAAATCTTGTGTTTAAGCACCTCTTATAAGGGTGCAACTATCCTAGCATATCCCTTGCTAAATTTTCTTTAATACCTTGTATGCCTAAGAAATCCGCACACTGCACTTTGGCTAGTAGGCTCCCCAACCCCATAATGAAAACAATTTTGGTGGGATATACTAGTAAGCCCTCCCTACATATCATGTGCCCTAATAATGTTCCAAATGGGGTAGAAAAGACACATTTATTAATATTGAGGGATATTCTCAACTTTCAACATATCTAAAACATAAATCTTAAGTTATCATAGTGGTCCTTTACTAACCCATACGTTGTCAAATAATCCAGATATACTTGAAGAAATTTGTGGATAAAGTCCTGAAATGCTTGTACCACAATGTGTGATAACACAGCATGTGCATTCTTCAACCCAAAGGGCATGATCATATAGGAAAAAATTCCCAACTTAGTGGAAAAATTTGTCTTCTCCTAGTGCTCCTTTGTGATCTAAACCTATTGGTACCATGGAAAATCCATCCATAAAGGAATAGACTTCACGTTCGGCCATTGCTTCAAAAAAAAATTCATTCAAGGGGTTGGAAAAGGATCAGTGACACAAACTACATTCAAATTCCTATAGTCTACACAGATCCTTATCCTTCCATCCTTTTTTATACTAATGACCATTAGACTTACCCACTATGACTCTTTAATAGCTTCAATGATTCCCGACACTATCATATTATCTATTTCTTCCTTGACCTTCACACGTAGGTTAGGAATCATTCGGTATGCTATCCATCAAACTGGGTGCACACCCTCCTTCAACTTGATCCTCATTTCTCCCAAGGAATGGTGAATGCCTTTGAGTTCATGCTACCCACAGGGTAATAAATCCTAGAACTCACTATAATAGATCAATTACCTTAGAGACCTACTTCTCCGACAAGTAATCCCCGATAATGGCTTCTTTAGGTTACTCTTTTGTACCAATGTTAACCTTTTTTTATTTAAAAGTTCATGGTAGGCCCGCACTTGTTCATCAGAACAATCTATAACATCACGCGTCCCTACAAAATTATTAGCATCCAATATTTCTTCTTACTTCCTCATCTATTACATACACCATCTTTCCTTTTTCTTTTTCCATGAACTCTGGCTCAAGTTGTATCTCTTCTGATTATTCTTCCTCAAATCATACCTCCAAGCCAGGTTCACCTAGAAAATCCTATATTCTATCCTCTGCCATAGCACTATCCCCTATATTGTAAGGCACTTCACAACCTGTAACACCTTATCCACTGATGGCTTTGTACTCCGATACTCAAATGCTTGAATGAGATCAGCCATCAATTCTTTCCAATAACCAGTCTGGTGGCGTGTTTCTGAATGGATATACCATGCACATGCACAACCTTGTAGTGTGGAATACAGCTTATGTACCCATAATGATGGTGGCAAGGCTTCTGCACCTCCTATCCAGGCCTTCTCACATGCTTGGATATGAAATGAAGTAGTCTCTTTACCATGGTAGTCTTGAATGACCATGGGCACGTTGCTTCTGGAAAACCTTACAGAGAATAGTGATTCTTACCTTGCATGCCACTCTAGGAGGCTCTCTTGATGTGTAGCCCACCAGCGTCCTGCAGTCCTGAGTAGGCTATAACTAAGCATACCTCTTATTTTGTCCTCATTTTTCCATTGAGCTTCCATGTCCCTTAAGAAAATTTCAAGGTATGCCCCTCTAGAGTAACTTGGTAACTTCATTTTCTCCTAGATGCCTGAGTGAGTGTACCTTGGTCACTTTTGTTACAGACCCCCTCAGTTGTCACCCAATTAACTCATAGGTCATGTGCACCCAATTGTCACATGCCATGCTTGTGGTATCACTCACAGACTGGGCATCCTCAAATTGGATAACTCCTTCTGTAGGGTGAATTATCTCCAGGTCTCTGATGGAGTAGCATGTAAATTATATCAAGGAACTCTTCTCCCAAAGGTTCAGTGTAAGGTGTCAACTTCCCATCCATGTTAGAGGGATGATGACCCGTTCTTCCTTATTTTTGAAACCGATATATCCTTTATTGAACCTCAGGTCAGCATTGTTCTTATAGCACCATGGGCACCAAAGAAATGCTAGAAAATTGCCTTCCTCGGCAAGAGCACCAAGACTTTGAAGTCTCCAGTAAACTTGCCCCCCTTAATGGTAATTACTGCATCCTTTAATACTCCAATAGGCATTGCTTTAGTTTTGTTTTCCATATACAACACATTTGAAGATGGATGCAATGTGGGCCTTCCCATTTGATGCTAGGCATCTAGTGTAAGAACATTGACTTCTGCTCCCATGTCAATTAATATGTTGCTTAGAAGTCAACCATCCACAATTACGTTCAGTGTGATTTCTTTGTCATAATCAAGGCTATGGGGAGGGAGGTTCACATGCAACACCTACCTTTCGCACTCTACTCCGGTGTGTGGAATATTTTCTCATAGCCATTCTCCTAGCAAGGGAATAATATTCTCTTGCCTTAAAATTTTGCATACTTACATTGACCTCATCCAGGTCCTTCTGCGGAGCCTCAACATTCCTTATTTTCTCCTGCTTCCTAGGACTGCTCCTTTAGACACTAGATTTCTCCCTGTAAACTTTGAATGACATCCATTTTATCTTGAGACACCTCCTTCTGATGATCAAGGTCTGGGTATTTCCCATGTACCACTTCCTCCCTTAAAATGAGGGTCATTTTCCTTGGTATTTCCTTGGTTTGTACTAATTCTACTCTTGTTGTCACCAAAACAGGTTCCAATCCTGACTCACAAACCACCTGTGGCATCCACTATGTGTCAACCTTCTTTACGCTCACCATCCTAACACCCTTGTCTTTCTGGTGTTACTAGCTAATGTTCTCAAACAACTTAGGGAACTCCTCATACTTTTGTTTGTTTCTGCACCAAGAGCACTACAATAGCTTTGGGCACTCACGCCTGTAATGTTCTGTAGATCCATAGTTATAGAAAGTACCTCATGGGGGAACTCACTTATTCCTCCTCCATAGTCACTATAGCCACACAATCCTCCGCGATAACCTCTCCCATGTGCCCTTCCATTCGTACATCCTTCCTAATGGTGATCATCTTCCTTGGATCCACTGGAAAGGTTGGTCTGGTGCACACCATGATTAATGGCTTCATGGATCTGGTCAATAAGCCTACAATCCTTAGTATCATGGGTTTTAGAGGTGTAGATCTTGTAATAGAAAGAAAAATTATTTTGAAAAGTGCACTGTAACAAAGGGGCATCTACTCACATCATGGTCCCTGTGACAAATTTCACAATCTACCATTATGGTGCGTACTATTTTTTTGGGGAAACTATCCTTGGCATGTCCCTCTACTTCACAATCCATGTACCAGAGACCACTACGAGTCTCATGTGTAGAGTTTACAAAAACCTTCTCCAACTATTTGGCCATGGTAGCAATTTGAGCCTCTAGAAAAGGGCTCACACCAGTATCAATGCTCCCTACAACTTCAACATACAGAGAAGATTCCAACACCTCGCGTGGGTATGTGAAATTCTTATGTGATAGTGCCCTTCTAAATGGTGTTATTAACCCTCTAAAAAACCATTAAGCATGTTGTGAGGGGTGGATGCCATATGATAACTTTGATAGGAGAGTTTTAAACCATGTTTCATACTCCCACACACTCTCTGCCATTCCCTGTTGAATCTCCTTTAGAGCGTTGATGCTCTTCTGCTCAAACTTAGGGATGTGGCATTCTGCTAGGAAGGATTTTTTGAACACGGTGTAATCTACCACCATCTGATGGGGGTCATAGTTCCTATACTAGTTATGCATGTACCCTTGTAACATTTTTACAAATTGACTGGCCTTCTGTTTAGGGGTTGTGATCCCTTTTGCATGCCATAACAACTCACACTTTTGCACATGCTCTGTAACATCCTCTATACCCTAGTAGTCTGGAAAGTGCAAAGACATTTCAAATATTACCTAAGGAGGTGGCTGAGGCCCCTATCCTCCTGATCCAGATCCTTGGTTTCCTCCTCGGTGTTACCTCCACCAGATCCACTAGATCCACTAGGTCCTTGTGCCTCCGATCCACTAGTTCCACCTCTAGACCCTCTTATGGCCACTAATGGGCCTGAAGTGGTCATGCCTAGTGTCCCCAACATCCCACTAATTTACTCACCAATGGTTACGAAGATTGTTCCACTGCCAGATGTGTGTCCTGCACCACTCCCCGATGTGTTTCCCAAACCTTGTGTATTTTCCCCTTGCCCAAAAATTCCTCAGATTACTGGAATGGTATGTGCAGCCATAGAAGTCCCAAATGAGAAATTATATCTCCTGGGTGCAGATCGGTCACTTCCACTAATACAAACTTGGTTAAAAATACTTCTCCCTTGATCTGCAAAACCAAGTTCCAAGGTCCAGTTACTAGGTGGGTTTAGATGCACACCAATGACTCTTCTTTCTCCACGTGAAGAACTCTCATCAGAAGTTGAAGGGGTCTCTCTCCCACATTTTCCAAGATGGGGTAGCACAGACTATCCAGGTTCCACATCCTCTGCGTGAACCTCAACTCCTTCCTACAATGTCTGCCTCCATAGATCCATCACACTTGTAACCTTGCGTTGTCTAGTCAATCTCCCTTTCACGTGCTTCACTATATTTGAGCTGCCTCTCCTCCCTTTCTTTCTCAATTGCAATGTCTGCCATCCTCCTCCACCCTAGCTTCCTCACCCAGTGCTCAGAAGGGTTTAACCGGCCATTGGAAATGCCTCTAAACTCAAAGTAATGATCAAGATCTTCATTTCTAAAGGAATAACACGTAGAAATGATCCTCTGGGCTCCTTCATAAATGAAACTCAACAACTTCCAGATAAGAGTACATAGAAATGGTGTGTTCCAGAGTGTAGCTAGCCAGCACTCCCTTCCACCAATGATACACAACATGAGTCCACATTAGATCTGCATCTTTCATCCTTATGGTAATCATCTTGGGTCCATATGTGTCACTCTATAGTACCAGCTTGATCTAGACTGCATATATCTGAAAGCCATTCATACAGCTCTACTGGGAAGCAACAAAAGAAAGTTTCATATAACTCATGGTAGAGGTTCTCTTCTACCCATATACGTGCATCAAACTCAGGTTCAGTGTTAAATCTATGATCAAATTCATCCTCCGTGCTCTTGAACCATGTTTCAGCACTTTCCAAGGTTAAACACCCTGTTCATCACATAGTACAGATATAAAGATGCATGCCATTTCTTACAATAACTTCAACAAGGAGGTCCCCATAATGGAACCAAGATGTAGTCAATTTTTATACCCCTTAACAAATAAGGAAAATCCCATGTGCATCGTCCTATCACCAGTGGGCATTGGGCACTCACCCGAGACACGCATGTGGAACCAAGCCCCTCTTTTATATGAGTTGTGTAAGAATATAGCATAGATGCGTAATAGAAAGACATAAGAGACTTCCTTATTCAATTGAGAGCTTTGATTAAATGCTACACTAATATATTCATCCATACAAGAAGCATATTGACAAAAGATAGATTTGAACCATGAGGGAAAGAGGATGCATAATGATTATACTCATTCATATGAAACACACTGAATATAACAAAAAAATATATGTATGAGCTGAGAACCACATGTATTCATAAGTGAACATGTCCAGTAATCAAATTACATCTATCAGGGTCATTAAAGACCAAAATGATCATGCTTAATAGAACCATGTAGCAAGACTGGACTTACGCCCCTTACAATGCAAAAGAAAAACATGTACCCATCCTTTAATACATCATTCTTCCTACATATCTCCTAGCCCAACCTATAAATCTCTCCATGTATTATTGTAGAGCTTCACCTCTCATCTACTCTCTTTAATCTCCCTCTTTCCCTTTACCGAGCGCTTGTATTTATAGCCTTTCTTAATTTTTTCAGGCCCACACAGGAGTTACGAATCTGTTTCCAAGTGTCCAAGGTGGTCCTCCATGGGAGCATGCTTCTTCAGGCTCAATCTCTCCTCTCTTTACAATTATGGCCTTCTAGAATCTTCCATCGCAAGGTATATTCCTTTCTAGGCCACCCTATTGCCAGACTAGCACCTTATCCACTCCGCATGTGCAGTCGAGGTCATGCATTTCTTGTGTTCTGTATGTTACACCAAATATGGGTAAGTCCCAAAACATTTGCTTTGCCTTGCATGTGCACCACTTGTTCTACTAAACCCTCTTAGAACCTTGTCCTGTGTACTTTCTCCTTACACTCCCTTCTCCAAATAGGCCTTACACACCCACGCACCTCTCTGTACTTAGCTAATAAATTAGGGGCCCAATAATCCATAACTCAGATATTATAATGATTTTCAATAAAATTCCAAGGAACTAGTGAGTAGGGGTCATATTTGCACCACATCATATATTTGTAAAATTTCATGTGGTAATAGATCCTATATCTGAAATACTTAAAAATGTAAATCTATTCATAAGTGATATTTTCTAGCTAATTTATTGGGCTCATTTTCACATGAGATTTTTTATTAACATGTATGCACTAACAAATACCTAAGGCAATTTACACAATTTCAAGTGTATTTATTTTTATTCATATCATTAACTTACCCCCACATAATATTTCTATAACCATAATATATTTTTTGACATTTAGAAGATACAAATGTTAGAAATCCAACAAGTAAAGAATATGGAGCGAGTATATTATTATTTTTATTTTCTTATATTGAAACAAAATACTTACTAAAAAATTATATCTATTTATGAGTGTGATTTCCCAACTAATATATTGGGCTCATTTTCATGTGAGATTTATTTTAACACATGTGGACTATAAAATACCTATGACAATTAATAAAATTGTTAGTTTATCTACTATGATTCAAGTAATTAACCTAACCCTAAATATGTTTTGAAGATGCCCCTAAAGATGTTGTTTGATCAACATTTTCAGATGTAAATGTAAAGCATTTTTTTGTTAGTTGGTGTTGAAAATGAAGGGAAATCTAGGTGATGGAGATGTTGAACTTATCTGTAAAGCAACCTTGAAATATCCTTTTTATAACATATAATATCCTTTGTTGATAATGGAGTATTGTGTTGTATTATGTGGAGTGCACAAGTCCATTGTGAAATGTTTTCATGGTGTATAATGTTATGATGTTAAGTCTATTGTGTAGTCTACATAATCCTTTTCACAAGCTCCAAAAGCCTATTGAAGCCATGAAATAATAATAGATTATTTGGGAAAGCCATGGAATACTAATAAATTATTTTGGAAGCCATAAAGTATATTGAATCCATGCAATACTAATTTTATAACCTAAATTTACAAAGTATTATGTGAAGTTACGAAGCACTACAAGGTAGTTTGATGTTGTGGATCATTGATAATTGAATGTTTGAAGCCACAAGTTTCAATAATGATAACTAGTTTTGTATTGGATATGTAGATGGGTCCTTTAGGAATTTTTATTTGAATTCTATAATTTTATAAGTATTGGTGATTGGAATTAGATAGATATATAAATGAATTATAATTTCCTTAGGAAAGTATCTTCTTAGAAATAATTTTACTAATTCTAGTTAGACTTAAACCATGGATGCAAGCTTACGGATCAAAGAAAAGTGAGGTTGGTAAGTAAATGATGGAAAATATTGTAATTTTGTGATCTATGAAATGAAATTGATTCTTTTTTATCAATTCAAGTGTGTAATTTCTCTTAGTATATAAATTGAATTCTTGTTTCTATTTAAGTGCTCAAAGTTTTGCTCATTTGTTGTTATTGCCTACCCACATTTTCAATTCTATTTGGTTTATTTGTTCACATATATTTTGAGGCTTACATCATCAAATAATACTCTTCATTGTTATCCTTGACTAATTATACATCATTTGGTATCAAAGAGATTATTTCTTTCCTTTCATGTAGAGGCATGGTATATATTTTTGGTTTTCCACATTTTTGGGTGTGGGTAGAAAATTGTTGTATGCATCTTATGCTAAGTAACTATTGGGAAGGTGGTGTCAGAAAGTGACGTAGTAATAATTTTCATCTTTACATGGTTTGAATATTTTTGTTCATAAAGTGGGTGAGAGTTTTGGTGGCAATAGTGGGAAACAACAAGAAAAATATGATTTTGATCCTTAGTAGTTCTAACAGTGAACACACTTCGGATTCTGAGACTGATGGTAGTAATGACATAGAGACCGTGGAGTCCTAGACTGAGGATAAGGGGGAAATTTTCCAAAGGACTCTGAGATTGAGGACACCCGGCCTGTGGAAAATGAGGAGCAAAGACCTAAACGTGTGATCATAAAAGTGGCAGGCAGGAAGGACAGTGGGCTGAGTGCTAGAACTCACAGGAAGGAAAAGGATAACTAATGACAGGCCTTTTGATGTCCTTCTGTTGTTTGTGTTCCTATGGTCTATAGATTAGGTTTTTTTGTTTGTGTCCTCGTGTAGTTTTTTATAACAAAATGTAATGGTTAATATTCAGACTTGGTGTAGTCTGGCTTTATTTTGTGGTGGTCTGCTGTCAATATTTTTTTACTTTTCCCTCCCTAGATTTTTCTTGGTTTTATTGTTAAAACTAGCTTCATTATATGTATAGGGTTTTTTGGTCCCTTAAAAACCCAAACTTTTTTTACCTTATCCAAAAAAAATATTATGTATGATCAAGAGTTCTATGTAATTATGAAAACACTCAAAAAGTGGAGGCACTACCTATTTTTGAAGGAATTTATGTTATATATTGATCATCATGCAATCTTTTATTAATATTTAGGGGAAATTATATTATAGGCATATGAAGTGTGTGGAGTACCTACAATTCCATACAAACTCATGTTGAAGTACAAGATTGGAAAATTTAACAAGGTGTCATATGCATTCAATAGGTGTGATATTTAGTTGAATGATGAGAGTAGAAGTAGTGGATTTTGAATCCATTATGAATTTGTATGAACATTATGAGGATTTCATAAAATCAGGTGAAGCATATGTAGTAATTTTGAGTTTTGATAAGCCACCTTGGTTGTATTACATTAATTAAGAAGGATTGTTATTCTAAGATAGGTAGTTATGTATCCCAAGAGGATAAATGTGAGAGAATTTAGTGAGATAGAAACATAGCAGTAGATAAGTAGTGAACATTGGATTAGATAAAAACCTAGCACATTTAGGGAGATTTATTTTTGGTCGCATATGAGTTTGGATGCATGAAATAATGTGTGGAAATCCCATGTATGTCAATTGGCTTAAGGGATATCTCATAATGTAGGGTTATATCAACCTTTTCCCATTATAGAGACACATTGGGGAGCTATAAGTATGGATTTTTTTTGGGTTTACCCCAGACACATAGGGGTGTTGCTTATATATTTGTAGTGGTATAAATATACTCAAATATCACACATTATAATGCTTGTAAGAAGACCAATGATGTGATTCATATTACAAGTCTTTTCTTCAGGGAGATATTAAGGCTCAATATATTAGTGTGTGGTATAATTCTAAGAGAGATACAAAGTTTTTTGGTAATTTCTAGTAAACATTATGGAATAAGTTAGATATGAAGTTATAATTTAGTTCAACGTAATATCCTCAAACTGATGGGAATACAAATTTATAAACATAACCTTTGTATATTTTCTCATATATATGGTTGAAGATAAGCCAAAACTTGGGATTTGGTTCTATCAAAGGTAGAATTTTATTAGAATATTTCTATATGGGAAAAACTTGAGAGCCATTACAGAATTGAGATACTTACCATGCAATGAATAAAATAGTGATAAAGTAGGGAATTTATAAAACATATGAAGGAAGTGCACCAAAAAGTGTACAATTAGTTAGAAAAGATGAATGAACAATATATGCATTGTGAAAATGAGAAAAAGAGATAAATTTGAATATCATATTAGAGACTTGATCTTCTTACATTTGTGAAAGGAAAGGTTTTCTAAAGAAACATAGAGTAATCTTAAGTGGAAGAAGATATGACCATGATCAATCATAAGGAAGTATTCCTATGACACTTATAGATTTAATTGCATGTAAGCATCGATATATCTATTATATTTAATATGGTGGATTTATATCCATATTGCATAGGTTAGAAAATTGGTGAATATTTGGACTTAGATGAAAGATTAGATTAGATAAGGAAGATTATTTAAAAAGTGGGTGATGAAAAAAAAGTGAAAGACACCACACTCAAGAAAACATACAAGAAAGGAGTATAAGGAGGATTTGGTAAGGTGGAAAGGGAATACCATTGAAGTTGAAAGTTGGCTAAGTGTTATAGATTGTGTGCAACATGGAATTTATATTCCTTAAACATGATTTCAAGTTCTCAAAATTACTTACAAGGCATATGATGTATGAGTATCTAGGATCGTAGGAAATTTTGTATCAACCAAGAAGAGTTTAACAATTAGAGCCATTTTTTGTTTGCATTTTTTTTTACTTTTTTATTATTATCGAAAGGTTGCACAATGAAGAAGTATGATATTCTAAGTTCCTAGAGTATTTTTTTACATTCTATGGACTGTGAAAGTCGATTACATAATGATTTAATAGTGCATAATCTTAGTACACAATGTTAGGCGTGTTTTTTATTCCACCTAATTATTTACACAAGTAGCACAAGCCTACGGAAGTCGTTGAATATTGAGATATTGTTGGGGAAGCCATGAAGTACTAATAAATCCTTAAAATAATACATTTATGATCTAAAGATGTGAAGTACTATTTGAAGCCATGAAATATTGTCTAGATCTATAATTATTACAAGGTGGTTTGAATTTGTGAATCATTAATAATTGAATTATTAAAGTCGTAAGTTTTAGAAAGCCTCAATGGTTGTGTATTGGGTATATACATGGGTCCTTTTATGATATTAAGTTTTAATTTGATAATTTTAGGAGTCTTATTGTGTGGAGTTAGATGTATATATAAATGAATCCCAATTTCCTTCAGAAAGTATATTTTCAAAGAGAGAGTTAACTTAGTCTAATTATACTTAAAGTGTAGATGATATCTTAAGGCTTATAATAAAGTGATGTTGGTAAGTAAATGATTAAAAAAATTGTAGTGATCTGATCTTGGATATGCATTAGTGGTTGGTATAAATGTTATATTTCTCTAACTATATGAATTGAGTTTTGTTTCTATTTAAGTGTTCAAATATGTGCTCATTTAATATTCCCTTTTGTGTGTAATTTAATTTTTTATTGGTTTTTTTTCCACGCATATTCTAAGGGTTATATCCTTAAATGTTTCTCTATATTGTGGTCCTTGAGTTTATCTAGGTAAAAGGGCATGGCCCCGATATTAGGGTTTTTCTATAAGGGGATTCATTGTGTCTTTATAATGCCTAGTATTTTCCTTAGAGATATCATTATATCTATGCTCCATTGTTTTCATTTTCCTATTTAATTTGAGGGCTATTCCTTCCCATTTAGGCATGGCATAGATTATAGTGTAATGATGAGAGAGGATCCCACTATTTCATTACAATAAACGTGATTTAAAAACCATGATACATGGTCATGTAAATGTTTTGTGAAATATTTGTTGACTTCCAATTATATGTATGTTTTCATCAATTTGTAGTTATTATTCATTCTTTGAACAAGTTTGAAGATATGGATTTTACAAGTGTGTTTTTCTTAGACTATTTTTATATGCGGGTTTATTTTTTAATGATTCAGTCTTGTTATTATTATTTTAGTATTGTATAGCTTTAACAGCTTCAGTTTTTAAAAAAATACTACTTTTTTTGTTAACACTACCAAAATTCAATTAAATTTCAAGTATGTTTTAATTATAAACTACTTCTATATGGGGGTCTACTTATTATTGATTCACTATTCTCATGTTGTTTTTAGTACATTATAACTTCAACATCTTCAATTAAAAAATAAAAACAAAACAAAAAAAGAATATATGTTGTTAACATTACAAACAAGAAAGATTCTTTCAAATAGAAGCTTATTCTAATTACAAACATCTCCAATTCTATATGTAAACTAGAAATAGTTTATAATGTCATGCTTTCAAAGATGGGAGAACATTATCTCTTTACAACATCATCATATCTACAAAATTACTCAAATTCCCCACAACATGAACAAATAATACAATATGTTAAATAGAAATACAATCCATTTAGAACTTATACATTATTATAGGATTTTTAGTGATATTATTGGCACACCATTTTCATCTGAAGGATATCATATGATCTCCCAAAGCATAACATATAAATTCATGGGTAAAATATCCCTCATGCTATATAAAATACTATCCTAAGTCAGGGAATGGATTAAACCAGGGAACCATGTATAAACTATGAATCTTGAAAAAAAATATCCCATGTTTACACATATCTTACACATGTGGACATTGACACCACAGATATTAGCTAGCACCCTTCTCAACATCCATATAAAGCACTTTACAAATATTAGGCTAGTACACACTTTCTCAACATCCACTATGTAAACCTTTGTAGTAACAGGTCCACTGACTAAGGTGTAAACACCATTGTTTAATGCATTGAAGCTACATAGACTTAAATGAGATACAATGCAGGCCAATTGCATAAGTATTTAGATAACATCCTTCTTATTAGTTGGATATTTTGTTTTAATTGGCATCCCAAACTTGTCAATCAATGATTTGATGGAAAATGGCCACTCTACCCTTAGTTTTCAAACTAGAATTCTCCCTATATAGAGAAGGTAATCCTTTCGGTGTCATTCTTTCAAGGGATACTTGGGATTCATGTAATTTTCCTTCAACTTTATTCGATTTCATGAGACGTATTCCAAATATACTAGTAACATAATTCATGTTACTAATTATTCCCCTTATATCTTCAACATTATCCCATCTTAGGTTTTTTGATGTTAGAGTCATCCATTACTTCAATGTTATACTTGATGCTTAGTTCCACCTTGTGTCTATTTTTCATAAAATATATAATTATTCCCCATATTTTTATATGTTACTTCAACAAGTAAAGGAGTCTTCTTCAATGCCTTGATAATTTCCCACATGGAATCTGAAATTTTATGAATATCATCAACCTTAGGCTTCAGGAAACCTATCAATCATTTTTTTTTGATAAGTGTCAATGTGTTATGCCCCTAAGCATATACCATTTATATGTCTAAGTGTGGGCTAACATATGACTTATATAACACTTTATACTTATATTCATTAGTTACTTAGTCATTAGGTATAAACTAATAATAATGAAGAGTGTGACCTTTCACAATCATACCTATATATATGGGTGAGTGATTCCTCCCCATAAGTGTGAAGAGTGTGAGTTAGTGTCTTATTGTAAGACTTAGGAGGTTTCCCCCTCGAAGTGGCTTAATAATATATTATATATTCGGGCATATTTGCATTTATATTCAAGTAATTCCATTACATCTGGTATCATATCATCAATTTCAAAAAGGAATGGTTTTTTAGCTATATCTCAAGAAATGTTGTGAATTTTTCATAGATGTTTTTACCACATCAAGGGATATATATTGTAAAGCTTCAATAAAATTTTCAGAATTTATTTTTTGTTTTTGTGATAGTTATTTCATATATACTATTTATCATAAACTATCTACAAGCCGCATTTTGTTGAAATTTAAAGATTTTTTTACATTTTTAGAAAGCTCTTAAAATTTATGTATATATCCATTCTTTATATTTTCAACTTTGAGGTCATCTAGATTGATAAATTCATTGTTCAAATTCGTTTAAACAAGGAAAATTGAATTGTGTAAGGGAAATCCCTTGTTATGGAAGGTCCATAAACTAGAGGATGGGAGAAAAATTCATACACGCCATGGAATACTTCTTATAAAAAATAAATACAATCTAATTTTTAACTAGGAGGTACTTCCACCATGAGGTACCTGCAAGTTTCTTTCACCAAAACAAATCAACGATTAGATGAGCTTGAGAAAATACTCGATCACATTTTTCATTTAAAAAATAATTCAATCAATCCTCCATATGTACCTAATAGCCAAGGTGAAAATATTATGGTTTTTTAAGAAACATGTATTGTAGTAACTGATGACATGGAATACTTTATGGCAGGGCATGTTAATTATGACTCCTATTTGACAAGTCTGTACATTCAGAAGGTTGAACCAAATATGGATGAAGAATGGAAAACATTGGTTTGGGATGAATCTGTTGAATATAATACACTTAACTTGGAATCTTATGACAAGGGTTGAGCAACTGTAGACATAGAAACTAATTTGATCCTAGGTTGGGTGTTAAAAACTTATTATATGTAGAAGAAGTACAAAATATACAACCAAAACTTCAAGACGTCAAGAAACACCATGTGCAATTTGTTATGGGCCAGAGCAATGGAAAATTTATAGGTAAAATGCCTACTAATGAAAGATGTAATCACACTGTATTTAAGATGATTGAGATACAACATACACATTTTGGATGTCAAAACCTTCAATATAGTGGTTATGGTGGTCATTCCATTGGAAGTTCCACTACCTCCTCAAAAATCATCCACCACCTTAATAATTTTTCTTGGCTAAAGTTGTGTGATTCTCATGAGAAAATGGATATTGTATATTTTTTAATCAAAACACGAGATATGTCTTCAAATGTGAAAGTACCACCATATATAATCATCATAGCACTAGAGTTACTTACCCATACTCAGCTTAAGAGGTTACAAATGAAGGTGATCATAGTTGATCTCATCCTGGAACAATTCCAAACATACAAGGAGGTGCAGTGGGTAGACAACGGTTGAGTACATGTATTTCAACTACTAACCAAACATCGAGGATGATGTTTGTTAGAAGGTAAGGAGCATGTTATTCGCCTAACATATACCATTTATATGTCTAAGTGTGGGCTAACATATGACTTATATAAAATTTATACTAATATATTCATTATTTACTTAGTCATTAGGTATAAACTAATAATAATGAAGGGGTATGACCTTTCACAATCATGCCTATATATGTGGGTGATTAATTCCTCCCCATAACTGTGAAGAGTGTGAGTTGGTGTCTTATTGTAAGACTTAGGAGGTTGCCCCCTCGAATTGGATTAATAATATATTACATATTCTAGCATATTTGTATTTATATTCAAGTAATTCCATTACACAATATACACTATTTTCCTATCCATTTCTAAAATTACTTCATTGGCCTTCCATAGTTTCTTCCTCAGTTCCTCATTTTCAATCGGTACTACAAGGATTTTGATTATAAGATTGGTGTGAGAATATTTTATTGCATTTTGTTTTGACTTTTGTACCCTCCTCTCCAAAATGTTACATAATGTACAGGTTTACCTTATAAGGCCTTAAAAAGTAAGAATAACACAATTTTAAGATTTTCATAGTATTAATCTAGTTTTTTAGCCTTAGCCTATCATTTTTTCACATTAAATGCATTGAATGCAACCATTTGTTGATTTTTAGCTAATTGACTAACAATCAGTATCTTACATTTAAAATATGCAAGGAGCATTATAAGTATCACTTCCTCATGATAATTTTTTTAAAAATATGACACACTTAAAAAACTATATGGCATTATAAATTTGATAAGATTACATATATCAGACAAGTGACTCCTATAACTATGAATTTTTGGATTATCAAAAAAAACTAATATACTCAAGCTAAAAATAATATCTTACTCATATCTCTAAGATGATTTTTTACTCCATAACTCATTCATTCATAATTTAATAATGTAACTAATATTCTCATTAATCACACACATTAATGTATCAACCCATATAAGTAATAAATTCCCAGTATTCCTTCTTAGTAAAAACATTTGAACATGTGGCTACATGACTAAATGAAGGTAGAGAGGTAATTAATGAACATTTGATTAATAATTTGGTGATGTGAATGCATAAATGTACTCGATTGGTACTAACTAAAAATAGGGATACATACATCTATTCAACCTTCAATCCATGTATCCATACACCGAGTTCAAAATTAGGTACCTGTACGATGGAAAAGTGATAAGCGAGCATGGGAATATGCAAGTAACTCTTCCTCGCACCTGACCTCCCGAGGTCGTGATGAGACAGCCGGTGGGGATGGAATATATGTGGGGTATGGGTAAACTAGTTAGGCAATCTTATATCTTCGACATGCACTAATGGAATCTGCGAATCTAAGGCAAAGAAGGCCCTCCTAACCTGAACTGGCATGATAGATCGGTCGGCAAGGATGAATGCTCGAAGGCTCCAATCAATATTGAGCTCTGGCATAATCCGATCTATAGGTTGTGGGATATGGGGAAAATGACCTGGGATTGTTTCGTGTATGTCTCTAGATAGGGTCATAGGATGGATGATGGATATGGTGGATTCTACGGGTGATTCTCTGGTCTAGTCCAGAAATCCTTAGCTTCGTTAGCTGCTATATCCAACAGGGATAACTGTGTGATGATGATAGGTGGAAGTGGAGTGGATCTGAATACTAATGTGTGTAAGCCAACGTCAACGTCAGATTGACCTGTGGACTCGTTGGGTTGTGGGATTTGTGGATCACAACCGTAGATTCGTGGTTGTTGTGGACCTGCTATGGTCATGTGCAGAATCAGTCCCTAATCCCTAGTATCTAATAGTCGTATGCCTTTTCGGCCTCTATGTTTAGAACTACAAGTTGTGCAATCTTCTCAGAGTACCTTACAGGTGTTCTAGCAACCTGAATTCTTAAGCTAGTGTCTATATCAGTGAGAATGTCTCCTGCATCTGGCTGTGGGACCAAAGGATCACAACCGAATGTTTGCTCTCTTTCAAGCCCTTCTATAGTCATGTGGATGTTTATCTAGGGTAACTTGTAGTTTGGTTGGTTTGACCAAAATGTATGTGCTTGGTCGTCTTCAATGTTTAACCCTCTTAATTGTGAACTGATATGTTGTAAGTCTGTTGTTGTTTTAAAGACTTGGATTCTAAGATTCTGGTCTATATCAGTTATTGCTATAACAAGATTGGGTTGAGGCATGATAGGCTCGAATACGTATTCTTTGGGCTCCCTAGGTCCCGTGATTGTCATGCAAAAGGAAATGATATAAAGCTAACTAATGACAGAATAAATTGACTACGCAAGATATATCTATGTATATTCCTAAATCTGATATTTTTGATAAACTATTGAACATAATTTAAAAGAGAAATTATCTAATATATCTAGAAATTGACAACTAAACTAATAACGAAATTGAAAACAAACAAAGCAGCCGAGTATAGCTACTTGTCTGTGCAGTTGTGAATCTATTCTAAATAACCAGATAACTGATCTAATCTATTTGAAAGACTCTCGATCCTACCTCAGAAGTGAGGAGTGAATCATAGTTTCTCAGAAACTATCAATCCCCACAGCTTCCCTGGCAATATCGAAAGTGAGATTAACTGAAATGAAATGATTGACTACTTTATTTGATATGTTTTAACTAGAACTTTGAAAGCTTGAACCTGGATTTTGTAGAACAGTGGCGAATCCTGGTTGTGTATGGCTTTGTCCCCTCAGTGTGATCTCCTCATTCCTTCGTGCTCACGTGGATCTAGAAAAGCATGTAATGCCAGCATCAACAGAAGTAGATATTGGAACAATGGCAGCTTAGGATGTAGACTGAATACAATGCGAGTAGGAGAGGGATAGCACAAGAGAACAGAGCTTGGCTTATGCAATTCCTAGCGGGATCTATTGTGAGTCATGCAACACAAAACATCTAGAACCTAAAACTATTCATTTTTGACGAACAAAACCTACAACTTTAATGGCTTCCTACTGAAAATCAAACTATCCTACTCCAATTGATTGGATGAAATAATAACAACACTTGCACAAGGAGAATATGTGGCTTCCTAACAGCTAAACAATACTAACCATGCATACAACAAATGAAACTATGAATCCTAAGCAAAATTGAAAGGCTAAACTATTGAAATGAGAAATTCAAAGGAAAATTTGAGGGGGGCCATTTTCTTGAGCACAAGCCAGCTATTTATAGAATCCCATTTACCCAAAGGTGAAAACCAATTTGATCTCTTAAACCATAAACAATGCCAAAACACTATTCCAGGGAACCAGAATCATAAATACAAGCAAAGGTGGTGAAAAAAGCTGGTAAACATTGATTTTTACGTGAGTCACGATAAAAAAATGTTCTGGAAAAACACGTGCAGGACTGCCGCCCTGAGCAGGGCGACGGTTACAGGACCACCGCCCTGCCTGTGTGGTGGTCACGAGACCACCCGCCCAGGTAGGGCGGCGGTTTCGTTACTGAAGACCGAAAGGAAAAGGAAAAGAGAGGGAAGGAAAAAGTAAAGCACACAGGGCTAAATGGGGCATGTGGGATGTTAACGCATACTTGGAGAGCTTTTTCCGGATCCTAAACACCTTGCGAGGAGACCTGTATCATCATTGGGGCACGTGTAACGTTGATTCTGGTGGTGCAGTACCCTACAATTTTGGGTACATACATATTGCCCCCTTTAGAGAAGTGTTTTAGCAATGAAGAGGCGTAAAATGGTGGGTCTGAGTATGGCGGTCCGGAAATGGGAAGTTAGAAGTTATACCTGATACGTCCGTGTGTCGAAATGATGCCATCCAAAATTCCCGCCACCTACAAAATGAAAAGAGGACTCAAGTGCAGATAGACAAAATAGATCGAAGAATAAACACTAAAATATTATGAAATGAGGACGTACCATTTGTGCGGGGATAAGAACTTACCTCCGTCGGCACTCCAAACCTGTGAAAAGGGGCATTCAAAACAAGTCAGGTTGCTATATATGTAAAAGTGGGCCCATTTTCCTATTCATTTGCGCGTGTTGATTTGGTTGATTTTGAGCTCTAGGACCCATGGTGATGGTTTCTGATGAGAGTATAGTCAAAACATTCGGGATGAGATCGTGATCATGCCTCCACGAGCGGAACACCGACCCGCGAGATCACAGGTTAGTTTTTCTTGATTTACCGTTTTTGTCCCCAAAATGTTAAAATGGTGAAATCTTTGTCATGGGGGGATTATTTTCGAAAATGTCAGTTTTAATAGGGTCACTTAGGGGGGGCACCTACTGGGTAGGATTTGTTTGAGTCAAAATGGTCTTTATTTTACGTTTTTAGCCATTTTTAGGGCACATGACCCATGTGGGATTTCGGGACACGACCACCACCCTGAGCAGGGTGGTGGTTACATGACCGCCACCCTGATCAGGGTGGTGGTTACAGGACCACCGCCTTTAAGGCAGTGATTACGGAACCACCACCCTGCTCAGGGTGGCGGTCCTTCACAGAATGCACAAACAATACTTATTTGAAGTTATTTTTGCATTTTTAGCATTCTTATATGTTTTCATGATTTTTCTAATGTCATTTGAATACTAACTTACTCCTTTTTGTGTGTTTTGGGTGTATGCAGGTGAAGGAGGAGTATATTAGATGGAGTTGAGAGAGAGAGAGTGTGACTGGCTTCCAGTAGTATTGGATGCACTTTCTCAGGATGAGTAGGACACACTTTAGAGGGCCGGTATATTACGCATATCACGGGTCCCGCATGTTGCACCTTCTAGTCACATACTTTGTGACTTATTTTCATATTGGGATGCTGATCAGAACACTTTCCGATTACCAGGAGTCAGGGGTGAGTGGACCATTACTTTGGAGGATGTTTACCGCATCCTTGGGGGTCCTGATCATTGGGAGATGGCTCACACTTGAGACAGCAGGATCACGGGCTCAGATAGCACAGTGGGCCTCATATATGGGAGACGTAGTTATCTCCACTGGTTCGAAGAAGGGGGTGAGGGTCCGATCTATTCCTAGCCTACCTATCCCCTTGATTCACCAGGCCATCATGGGGATCCTTTCCTCAAGATTGATCAGGGACAAGGGAGGAGACACTTTACTATACTGCTGGTCCCCCATTGTTGCACAGATTGAGGGACATGGCCAGATTTACGCCTGGGGGGCCAACATTCTTGGGACTACCTATCATGATTTGTACCGGGTAGTTCATTTACAGGGGCAGTCATTGAGCCATCCGACCCTAGTTATGAGCTGGGTCTATGAGCGTTTCATCCCCTATGGGAGAGGTGTAGAGGTGGCAGATCCCGGAGCTATGAGGGCAGCCAGATGGACAGATATGTCGGTGCTTAGAGCACCCCACCAGCCAGTCACCTCCTTGACCACTGATGACATGGAGGCCACACCTTATCAGGCCATGACAGGGTTATGGGGTGAGGAGGCTCTTACTTTGATCTCTTGCTCCACCACAGGGCAGCTTGTGGACAGGACAGGGAAGGTGGAGATACATCCTTTTGGTTGAGTGCCTCAGCAGTTTGGCCTTCCTTACGTGGGTATGCTTCCCCCAGTAGTGCCAGTATATAGATCGGTCTGAGAGGCTAGAGGAGGTCCTAGAGGCCGGGGTTGGACAGTTGTTACTCCTGGTGTCCCCATTGCAGCTAGGAGGGTAGTACGTGCTTAAGGGAGAGCCAGTGCTCCTCAGGCACCCTTACTTCAGATTGCTGTCGGTCCCGCCCACAGTAGCGACGACCCCATTGATATAGACTCTGAGTCCAAGGAGTTCACAGGGGGAGAGATGGAGGAGGAGACCAAGGCTGAGGTCAGTGAGTCGGGCAGAGAGGAGGATAGTGATCCTGAGTGGCATGATACTCAGGATATCTTATAGGTAGAGAGGGCGGAGCAGAGTGCGGAGAGGGTGACCTTAGTCTCAGAGGAGCCACTTTCTCAGGGCTTGGGCAGAGAGGATGAGTCCATAGTAGGATGTTATGTGGCCCCAGGCACAGGAGGAGCACATCAGTCAGTGGCGACATCTGTGGCAGGTGCTGACCCTAGGGATCCATCTTAGAGGCCCAGAGATCTGAGTGAGTTATCATCCCTCTCTTTAAAGTTTGTTTAGGATTGCCTTAGTTGTTATCTCTCCTTTTGTTTACTTTTGTTTTTATCTTTTGAGTATTTCTAATTTGTTTTCTCCTTTTCTTGCAGAGACTGCTGACGAGTGGCGAGACCTGATTTGCTGGGTATGCACTGATACCCTGATGATTCCCATGGAGAAGACCTGTGCGGAGCTATCCGTGGATGTTGGGGAGCCCTCAGCAGCCGGTAGGCATACAAACATTTTTTCCCCTGTCTGGCATGTGGCCAGGATGGTGTCTACCCTCCATACCGAGTTGGTAGGATACAGGACAACAGAGCGCCTGATGAGGAGTCACTCTCATGGTGAGACCGCAGCTACTCCTCGGGATCGTGAGCCCTCCGTGCACTCAAAGCACCGGCGCAGCCAGAGTCCTAGCTGAGGGCATGCACCTTCAGAGGGATCTCATAGGGGTTGAGAGGCCACTGGCTCTCGTAGATCATTAGTATGATGTATTTTGTACTTCCCGGGCTCTTTGAGCATTTTGACCATGCTTAGCACATGATGGCATTGTACAGGAAACTTGATTATATATATATATATAGATATTCTTTTTGGATTAGACTCTTGGTATCTATGTTTTTGTGATTCATTTTCACATGTAAACTATAATGTTGTTTTTATATGCTTTTTAGAATGTATGCAATGGAGGAACAAATGATACAAATGCTTTCTTTCTTTTTGTATTTCGTGATGCTGATATATGATAATGTAGACACAATGTGATCTTGAACTTTAGTTTCTATAAGCAATTTTTGGTATTTCATATTGGTTTTGACAAAATGTGATGATAAACCGGTACGATGAGCAGATGAACTTGCCCCATTCCTAACTCCATGCAACTAGTAAGATGCGAGGGCTCATCACCGAGAGCTAGAAAGGGCACAAGCTATGAAATTTGTTGAATGATAGTGATGAGAGATAGACAAAGATTTGGCGAACCAAATTAGGATGCTACAAACCTACTCTACTCAGGTGACTCCATAGTTTAGAATGCTATTTGCTTTGTGGTTTATCCAGACTTAGATCCGTAGATGGCCACATGGTAGACAAAATCTGGTTTTCAGGGTTTTTGAGTTCTCTTGGAATTTTGGACATCTAATTCATTTGTTTTTGACTCAAGATTTCAAAGGTTCATTTGAATTGTTTGCTGACGACCTTCAACATTTACTGTCAAGAGGACCCCCCATACCTTGCCCCATGCTACTAGTCAGAAGCGTGGGCTTATCACCATGGAAAAGGTACAGGTGAGTAAGGGCATTCCCATCCTTTCCCAACCCTACGTCACTAGTAAGAGATGCAAGCTCATCACCGAAGGTTGGTAGGGTAAGGAAATGTGTAAAAATAATTTTTTCTATTTGATCTATATTTGACTTATTTATTTGAGCAAAATGTCAGTATGTTCTTATTTCCAAAGAGATATACATATGGGATAGATGTGACACATGATGAAGCTTCTAGAACAGACCATAGGCAAGACACCTATCCTAGGAAGAAACCAAAAGTGAGAACAAGCCTGCAGATCTTGGTATGGTTACCGTTAAGACTTTGTCATATCTAGCTTTGTATGGATGAAATGATTCTGAAATGGTGATGATGTTATGAAAATGAAGAAGCATGATTGGAATGCTAATGCCAATACCATCAGAAGTTTGTAATGAATTGCTTTGAGAATAAGTTCCTTGATCATGAAATTGTACGAAACAAGTGGACAAAATGAACCTAACTACATGAAGATGCAATGTAGATATAATTATACAAATAGTGTTGGTTGCTTATGCATAGAATCGTTTAAGGTGTAGGGAATTGACGGTTTCACCAAATTCCTCACCTTCCAGTGTACATAAGAGATATGCACCATTTCCATAGTCTTTTGTGACTCGGTATGGGCCCAACCATTTGGGCCGGAATTTCCTTCCTTCGCTGGTCTTTTTATCAATCCGGCTGTCTAGTCTTAGAACTAGATCTCCTTCATATATATCTCATTCATAGACCTTTTTGTTATACTATCGGCACATCTGGTCAGCATAGACTCTATGTCATTATTCAGCATCTAACCTGGCCTCATCTAGGCTTTCTAGTTGGGAGAGACGTGCTTCTCTATAAGCGTCTTCATCCAGAATCCCTTGTAATGAGATGCGGAGACTGGGTATTTCAACCTCAAGTGGGAGAACTGCTTCTACTCTGAATACCAGCGAGAAAGGAGTTGCTCCTGTTGGTGTTCTTATTGAGGTTTGGTGGGCCCACAAGGCCGGGTATAACTTTAAATGCCAATCTTGTTTATTTTCTTTTACCGTTTTAAGGAGAATAGCTTTCAATGTTTTGTTTGTTGCTTCAGCCTGTCCGTTGGCTTGAGGGTAATACAGGGAGGCTGTATGATGGCTTATTTTAAATTTATTGCATAATTCATGAACCTCGTCATTCTTAAAAGAAGTCCCATTATCTGTGATAATGATTTGTGGGACACCGTACCTGCAAATGATCTGGTTCAAAATGAACTTGGCGATCACGGAACCTAGTACAGTGGTGAGAGGCATAGCCTCTACCCATTTGGTAAAATACTCGGTGGCTGTGATTATGAAGTTATGGCCATCTGTAGATGAGGGAGAGAATTTCCCTATCAAGTCTAGGCCCCATGTAGAAAAGGGCCATGGAGTTGCGATTGGTTGTAGAGCTTGTGCCGGCATGTGAATTTCGTGGGAAAATTCTTGGCATTTATGACACTTGCGTACAAACTCTACTGCATCGTGCTCTAGAGTGGGCCAGAAATAGCCCATCTGATGTATTTTGTGAGTGGTGGCGTGACCACTGAAGTGGCCTCCACATATTCCACTGTGAGATTCGTGGAGAATCTTCTTGGATTCTTCTGTGTCAACACACCTTAGAAGCATTCCATCGAAAGCCTTACGATAGAGCACTTGTTCTATAATAACGTATTTAGCCATGATAATGCGTAACCACCTTCTTTTTTGCAGTGTAGCACCTTCTGGGTATGCATGGCCCATGATATAATTAATGATATCAGTATACCATGGACATTCAGAGATGGGAGGTCTAGTTTCGATGTAGTATATGCATTCATCAGGAAAGTCCAGATCTACTAGATCGCCTCCATCTAACGGGTTATCAGCTAACCAATCCGCAATGATTTGTCCCTTAACAGACTTCTGATTTACAAATGTTAATTTGAATTCACCCATTAAGGTTATAAAGCGTCCAGCCTTTTTAGACAAGGACCCTTGTGTGAGGAAGGTTCATAAATGGTCTATTTTTACAATGACCCTTGTTTCTTGATTTAGCATGTAATGTCTTAAACGTTTGGTTGTGAATACTATGGTGAGGCATTCTCGCTCTTCTTGCGTATAACGTGTCTCATAATCGAGTAAAGTTCGGCTAATAAAATAGATCACACGTTCTCTCTTGTCATCATCTTCTTGAGCCAGCATGCAGGCTAGCGAGACATTGGTAGCTCGCGAATATAAGATTAAAGGGCGGTCTGGATTAGGAGGCATTAGCGTAGGTGGTGACAACAAGAAATGCTTAACTACTTCAAAAGCCTCATTGCAGTCTTTGGTCCAATCGATACTGTACTCTTTCTTGAGTAGATTGTTGATTGGATGAATGGCAAAGCTTAAATCTGGGATGAATCTTCGGATTGCACCGAGTCTCCCAAGAAATGACCTGATTCCAGATTCATCTGATGGTGGGATCATTTCAAGAACAGCATGGATTTTAGCTGGGTCTACATTGATCCCTCGTGACGATATAATGTAACCTAGGAGCTTCCCTCTTGTCACACCAAATATGCATTTTTCTGGGTTTAGTGTGACTCCGTATTCTATCAAATGTGAAAGAATGATGCGGAGCACTTCCGGGTGATCACAACGCTTCCTGGCTTTGGCCAACAAGTTGTCTATGTAGGATTCCATGATTTTGTGAATAAGATCATGAAATATGTATGTCATTTCCCGCTGGTATGTGGTGCCAGTGTTCTTGAGACCGAATGGCATAACAGCGTAGCAATAGGTTCCCCAAGGAGTTATAAATGTGGTTTTGGCTTGGTCTTGTTTGGATATTCTGATTTGATTGTATCCTGAGAATCCATCCATGAGAGACAAAAGCTCAAACCCATCCGTTGCGTCAACAATGACGTCAATGGATGGTAATGGGAAGTCATCCTTGGGGAACGCTTTGTTAATGTCTCAGAAATCTATGCAAATGCGTATCTTCCCATTATTTTTGAGAACGGGAACGATATTAGATATCCACTGAGAATAATCAACTGGCTTGATGAATCCTACTTGGAGGAGTTTCATTACTTCTTCCTTCACCATGAGAGCCACCTTGGGTTTCATTGGCCTCGATTTTTGTTTAACTGGATTTGCATCAGATTTGGTGACGAGGTTGTGTACCGCGATGTGTGGTGTAACCCCTGTCATTTCTTTATAATTAAATGAAAAATCCTTCTGATGTTCTTTGAGGATTCGAGTGTGTATTTCTATTTCTTCTGGAGTTAACGAAGATCCTAGTTTCAATATCTTTGGTTCTTCCTCCGTTCCGATGTTAATATTGATCGTTTCTTCAATTAAAGAAGCGTTACCTTCTTCAAACTCAGGCAGAGCTGGAGGTAGTTCCAGATCTTCTCCATTCTCTACCACGTATATGCCAAGTTCCTTTTGTGGGGGAAGCTCTATCATGGGATTCCTGAAGTAGGAAGATGAATGTGGGATTAAGGATGAATCTACCACGTGATGGGTGAGATGTAACACTGCATAGGTGTTTAAGTAATCAAGAGTAGCTCTATCACTATCAATGTGATCCATGCTAGTAGATTTGTTCTTAGCTATGCTCGTTAATAAGTGGGTTTGACACTTTCTTCACTAATGGTTCAGTGCAAAGGGATACTATGAAATGGGTGTCCTCCAACTCACTTCTTGGAGTGAAACATGAAGCTGAGGTTGCTATCGAATCTGTGAGAAGATTTTGTTCTCGCGGGATTGCTTCAATTGATATGAAGTCAAACTCTTTGCTCAAATCTAATACTGTTGTTTTGTAGAGCTGTAAGTGTTCATCTCTAGTCTCATATACCTCAGAGACTTGGTTTGCTACTAATTGGGAGTCTCCTAACACCCTGATGTCATTAACACCAAGTATTTTAGCTAGGATGAGGCCAAGGAGGAGGGCTTCGTATTCAATGCCATTGTTTGTACATTCAAAGTTTAATTTAAAGGTAAATGGTAAGATCTTTCCTTCGGGCGAAGTAAAGATCACACCTGCCCCAGCCCCATAACGACATCTAGCTCCATCAAAATGGAGAGTCCAATATTTAGTTGGGAAGATGGGCGTTGGGACATTTTCTACGTCAACTTCTTCAATTTCGGTTACCTCTACCATGCAGAGATCTTCTGCTGGAAGAGAACCAACACCTAGGGTATATCCCATGCCTACATAATCAAATGGTAGGAAAATTGGTAGATCCTATTCTAGCAATTCAAAAATCTTCGCAGTAGTTCCTAATGATACTGTTTCGACAATGCTAGCCTCATCCTTAAAGGCTGGGATATTCTTGATTAGGTTCATAACTTCTAACTCCATTTTAGGCACCAACTTTTCTTCCAGCTTCACGTCGGTTAGTTTATTAAGTTGATTTGTTGGGAGTTCAAACTCAGAGTGAATGCCCGGCCTTCTCTTTAAGTCAGCTAGGTGTATATAGAATGGTTTTGGATCACCTTTGGCTACAAATACATTTCCTAAGTGTAAGAATCTTACTTCTTGGAATAATGTAGAAGGGATTGCCTTCATACGGTGTATACATGGTCGGCCGAGGATCATATTATAGTTGGTTTCCCGATCTATAATGTAAAACTCAGTAAGGATTGTTTTGGGTCCTAAGGTGACTGGTAGTATTATAGTTCCGATTGAAGTGGCTTTAAGGCTATCATAGCCTCTTAGCGTATTCTGATTCGTGGAACAATTTGTTTCTCCATACCCTAGATTTTGAAGGAAAGAGAAGGGGACTATGTTAACTACTACCCCATCGTCAACCATTGCATGTTTAACATAATTTTTATAGACCCATACTTGCAAATGTAAGGTTGGATCACCTCTGTGTGTAATCTCAGCGTCTGTTGGCATTTTGTTTATTTCGAATATAAACTCGGTATCCCTATCCGGCTGTCCCAGAGGGTGGATGTCAAAGTCTATATGGTTTACCTATGTTTCGGGAGGTGGAGTGATGTTAATTAAATGACCCAAACCTAATGCTTCTAACAGAGCAGCCCTGTGGGTAGGAGAGTTCTTCAATAATTCCAAAAAGGAGATGTGAGAGAAGGTCTTCATTAGGTCATTAATTAAATCATAGGCACCTACAGCTTTTACTAATATTTGTTGGATGTTATCTACCTCTAGTGGCTAACTTGGATTTGGCTGAGAGGAATACTCTTGTGTCCTTGTTACAGCTTCTACGTGTAGTTCGGTGTCTAACTCCACTAAACCGACAATCTTGGGTCATGGCTGACTTCCTAATTGTGGTGCAACTGGTGGGTTTAGTGAAGTCGAGGCTTCATGATCATTGTTTCCAGTCATTACACCCTTGTTCATCCCATTTCGATTTAATTTGTTGTTATTTTGATTTGGGAGCAGATCATTAAAGATCTTGAGGGGTGCATTTTGAGGGGAAACTACCCCTGTAAAAGTATTTGGCATTGGTGATGCAGGATCTACCAAGAACATATCTATGAAAAGTTGTCTTTGTTCCTTTGGCAGACGTTGCATGAATTTATTATAATCGCGGCAAGTCCTAGTGTCATGGCCTCGAATCTTGTGGAAACCACAATACGAGTTAGGATTGTAATTCCTAGGTTGCTGGCTTGGCACATATTGTGGTCTAAAGCTCTGATCAAACTGTTTCCCATTAGGATTAAAGTTTTACGTTTGTTGTTTTTGGTTTTGGTTCTTGTTTTGATATCCAGTTGAGTTTTGGCTTGGACCCTATGTCTGAATCCACCTTTGTTGTTGTTGTTGTGGATGACTAAAATCCAACGAATTGATTGTTGGGGTAAGGTTGTTGTTTCGTTGATTATTAATCGGCGGTGGAGTATTTACAACATTGGCCTTTTTAGCTTGGTCAGTTACTCCATCTTTGGTTACGCCGTGATTTTTGTTAAGGATCTTAGGTCCTTGATTGATGTTTGTGGTAGTAGGATAAGTCGTAGTATTCTGGCTAGGGATGATTAGCCTCCCATTTGTTCCATACGTCTTGCGACCACTATCTATTGCCGTTTGATCTATTTGGAGAGCACTCTCAAGTACTTCATCGTAAGTCCTTAGTGGGAACTTCTGGAATTCTTCCTTTACCTCTCTGATGAGAGAATGTAGGAATAAATCACATAGTTGCATTTGGTCCATGTTTGGAGCACTGGCCAAAGAATAAAGGACCGTACACCATATTTGGATGAAGTGAGCAAAAAATTCATTGTGTTCTAGCTTAATGTGCAAGAATTCCCTGATTCCTGTTCTCAACAGTTTGTTCATGTCAAATGCCTTGATGAACGCTGAAACAAGTTGTTTAAACCTATGTATGGAAGCTTCAGGTATTCTATAATACCAATCGAGGGCAATGCCCTCTAACATTTTGGGAAATATTTTAGAAAAAACCCCGTCCCAAGGGAGTAGTTCTCGAATAGCTGTGGCATAGGCCTTGATATGTGCATTCGGGTCTCCCTCCCCTTTGTATTTGTGTAAATCAGGAGGAGGTCTTGGAAGCATGACACTTCATATGGTGAAATCTAAGGGCTCTTTTAAATATTCTGAATAAGTCCCTATCGCATAGGTTTCGACCATTGATGGTGCCTGCTGAGGGGGTGGAGGCGGAATGATTTGTTGATATGGCATAGCGTATGCATTTTCAAGGGTATAAGGAAATCCCTATGGCTGAGAAAACATGCCAGGAGAGGAGAACACATCTCCTTGTGGTGATTTGGAATACATGTTTAAGTATGAAGGAGTATTGCCTAGGAATGGATTATTTTGTACTAGACCGGGAGGTAACATATTCGCCACTAGAATAGTGTTAGAAATGGCAGTTCTAGTTGGCATTTTTTGTGAATACTGAGGAGGCATGCCCAATGTGCCTATTCCTATGAGGAGTTGTACTTGGCTAGGATGATGTGGAGGATTGGAATTTCCTGCCTGCATGAATTGAGAATTTTGACTTTCTTGAGCAAGTTCTAACCCTCTAACCTTTTCTACTAAAGTTGAGATGACTTCATCTGGTGAAGTTACAGTATTTTGTTTTAGTGGTGTTTTTCATATATCCTGAGGTTGTATAGGCATGTGGTACCCCGCTATGAATTGATCGTTTCCCTGCCATATTTCCTTGAGGGGTACTTCCTGTAGGTAGTGGCATGGAGGTGTTTTCTTGAAACGAGACCCCAATTTGTGTTTGTAAACTTCCTATAGGTGGGTACATACTTCGAGAGCATTGTTAATTCCTGGCATAACGCATTGAATTTTCATTATCTAAAAATGGATATGGATCTGATTGTCTACTAATTTGTGGTCTAAGCAATACCTAAGGAGACAAACCAGATTCTCCTATAAACGTCATGGTGTCCAACCCTGAAGGCTCTGGGTGTTGCGTTTGAGCGAGCTGATCCAATTCCTCTATTTGGAAGGAAGAACTATATCTAGTCCTTGGGACGAAGTTTGTGTTGATAATTGGCTAGCTGAATAATTGTCACCCCATGCTGAGAGCGAGGGTGATGGTTGTCTATTTAGTTGATCGTAGTATGCTTCAAGACCTAGGAGAGGTCTGCCATATGCGTCGAATCCCGACATATTCAAGGCGTATATGAATACCCACTGAATAATGGTAAAGAGTGAAGGTAGATGTAGAAATAAAGAAAAATAGAAGAACTGTGTTGTTTCACGTCGGGGTTCACCAATTTTTTAGGATGGAAAAGTGACAAGCAAACATGGGAATCTACAAGTAACTCTTCCTCGCACCCGACCTCCTGAGGTCATGTCGAGACAGCTGGTGGGGATGGAATATACGTGGGGTATGGGTAAACTAGTTAGGCAATCTTATATCTTTGACATGCACTAATGGAATCAGTGAATCTAAGGAAAAGAAGGCCATCCTAACCTGAACTAGTGTGATAGATCGGTCAGCGAGGGTGACTGCTCGAAGGCTCCAATCAATATCGAGCTTTGGAGTGATTCGATCTATAGGTTGTGGGATACGGGGAAAATGAGCTGGGATTGTTTCGTGTATATCTCTAGATAGGGTCATAGGATGGATGATGGATATGGTGGATTCTACGGGTGATTCTCCAACCTAGTCCAGAAATCCTTAGCTTCGTTAACTGCTATATCCAACAGGGATAACTATTTGAAGATGATAGGTGGAAGTGGAGTGGATCTGAATACTAATGTGTGTAATCCAATGTCAACATCGGATTGACCTGTGGACTCATTGGGTTGTGGGATTTGTGGATCACAACCGTAGATTCATGGTTGTTGTGGACCTACTATGGTCATGTGTAGAATCAGTCCCTAATCCCTAGTATCCAATAGTCGTATGCCTTTTCAACCTCTATTTTTAGAACCACAAGTTGTGCAACCTTCTCAGAGTACCTTACAGGTGTTCTGGCAATCTGAATTCTTAAGCTAGTGTTTATATCAGTGAGAATGTCTCCTATGTCTGGTTGTGGGACCAAAGGATCACAACTGAATGTTTTCTCTCTTTCAAGCCCTTCTACATTCAAGCGGATGTTTATCTAGGGTAACCTGTAGTTTGGTTGGTTTGACCAAAACATATGTGCTTGGTCATAGTCAATGTTTAACCCTCTTAATTGTGAACCGATCTGTTGTAAGTCTGTTGTTGTTTTAAAGACTTGGATTCTAAGATTCTAGTCTATATCAGTTATTGCTGTAACAAGATTGGGTTGAGGCACAATAGGCTCGAATACGTATTCTCTGGGCTCCCTAGGTCCCATGATTTTCATGCAAAAGGAAATGATATAAAGCTAACTAATGACAAAATAAATTGACTACACAAGATATATCTATGTATATTCCTAAATCTAATATTTTTGATAAACTATTGAACAAAATTTAAAAGAGAAATTATCTAATAAATCTACAAATTGACAACTAAACTAATAACGAAATGAAAACAAACAAAGCATTTGAGTATAGCTACTTTTCTGTGCAGTTGTGAATCTATTCTAAATAACCATGTAACTTGATCTAATTTATTTGAAAGACTCTCGATCCTACCTCAGAAGTGAGGAGTGAATCATAGTTTCTCATAGACTATCAATCCTTACATCTTCCCCGGCAATATCGAAAGTGAGATTAACTAAAATTAAATGATTGACTACTTTATTTGATATGTTTTAACTAAAACTTTGAAAGCTTGAACCTAGATTTTGTAGAACAGTGGCGAATCTTGGTTGTGTGTGGCTTTGTCCCGATCTCCTCATTCTTTTGTGCTCACATGAATCCAGAAAAGCGTGTGATGTTAGCATCAACAGAAGTTTGTATCGAGATAATGGCAGCTTAGGATGCAGATTGAATACAATGCGATTAGGAGAGGGATAGCGCAAGAGAACAAATCTTCGCTTATGCAATTCCTAGCAGGATTTATTACGAGTCATACAACATAAAATGTCCAGAACCTGAAACTATCATGCTTGACGAACAAGACCTGTAACTTTAATGGCTTCCTACTGAAAATCAAACTATCCTACTCCAATTGATTGGATGAAATAATAACAACACTTGCACAATGAGAATATGTGGTTTCCTAACAGCTAAAGAATACTAACCATGCATACAACAAATGAAACTAGGAATCCTAAGCAAAATTGAAAGGCTTAAACTATTGAAATGAGAAATTTAGAGGCAAATTTGAGTGGGGCCATTTTCTTGAGCACAAGCCAACTATTTATAGAATCCCATTTACCCAAAGGTGAAAACCAATTTAATCTCTTAAACCATAAACAATGCCAAAACACTATTCTAGGGAACTTGAATCATAAATACAAGCCAAGGAAGTGAAAAAAATGGTAAACATTGATTTTTACGCAAGTCCCGATAAAAGAAACGTTCTAGAAAAATGCGTGTAGGACCACCTTCCTGCCTGGGTAGCAGTCACAAGACCGCCGCCCAGGCAGGGCGGCGGTTTCATTACTAAAGACCGAAAGGCAAAGGAAAAGAGAGGGAAGGAAAAAGTAAAGCACCCAGGGCTAAAAGGGGCATGCGGGATGTTAACACATACTTGGAGAGATTTTCCGGATCCCGAACACCTTGCGAAGAGACCTGTATCATCATTGGGGCATGTGTAACATTGTTTTGGTGGTGCAGTACCCTACAATTTTGGGTACGTATAGTACCTCTCCTAAGAAACGAGAGCTATTATCCCCACATATACATATCTCTCCAAGCATAAAAAAATTAGAAGTTTGAGGACTAGGTCCTCATTGTCACATTTATAGCCAGTGCACACAATCTCTTCCTTTAAATAGAAAATATTATAGATTATCCCCCCAGCCATTTGTAACCATCGTGTGTGTTATTTGGTTTTGTACATATTGACTTTTTACTATTACAATATGCTGGCACCATCATTAACAAATAATGAGAGGCACTATGTGTCTTCCTTCCTTTGTTGCCTCTAGCATATCGTAGAGTGTTGCTCATTTGGTAAATCTGATCTTAAAGCATACATTCATGTCATTTTCAAAGATACCACCCCCTCATAAAATTGGTTGTACCCACTTCAAACTAGATGTCAAGGTCACTGAAAAGTATATATATTACAAGATGATTTTTTGAGCTTTGAATTCTACGAATATATAATATTTTATATACACAATATTGAAAGTTATACAAATTATTGACTATAGACTATAACTATTTTTTACCTAAATCACTTAAATTAGTAACTTATACATAATAAAAATTACATATGAAAAAAATGACTAAGATATTCATAATTAAAATTGCATATGATATACATCTTTCAAAAATTAAATGACACTCAATGACCATTATTTCTTTATCTCTTCTATTTAATAACACAATACGAAAACTAAACTATATATTTTTAATACTCAAAATTATGTGCTTGAATAGCCCCCTCTCTTTCTCAACATATTTTTTGGTAGAGTTTGGATTTATCTAGTTAGAGTGCAATGAATGATTATATTTGATTGATTTCTTGATGTCATTTTAGATATTTTCTAATTCTAATTTATTTTCTTCTAATGAGTTAGCATGCTTTTAAAATCAATTTCATCAAGGACTAATATAACTTCTACATAGTGATGATATTTCTAGTCTTTTATGTTACCAACATCCCACGGTGCGTTGACCACATCACTCAGGAAGACCTGAATGCTCACCTGAAGTGTGCAAGGGTAACAAGTCCCTCTTTTATGGAAATTTTTTCAAGGAGTTAGCATGAAGAGGCATATAATGCATAATCGTAACAGCCAGATCCATAATAACCATTCAAAAGTAAGCTTAAGCAGATCTAGATCACAACCACATACAAGAATGAGCTAAACAAGAATCAAGATCATATTTTATAAAAAAGGTCTATTTATATATAAGTTAATAACCAATATCCAACCACAAATAACCATTGTATTAATCAATGTAAAACACAAAGGTTGAATACATACATAAGAGTATCACCATTAGTCATGCGCACTCGTAAACCAGCAACATAACTTTACTACAAAGTGGAACTCTCAAAACCATGTAAATCAATACATATATATAGGGGTGGGGGACTTTCCCTTCACTGCCTAAGCTTCCTCAAAATAGGTTGCATGCTAATAATAGCCATGCGCTGCTTACAAAGATAACAAGGTATAATGCAAGCTCTTCTAACAATAGATTTATTATAGTTAACTCCAGTTCTAATCCTATATTTATCCCAAAATAATGTATGGCATTTGATCCTCTACTTGTCCCAAAATAGCTTTGCGTTCCCTTGAAGTCTTCATGCTCTAATTCAAACTGCTAGTTCTTTGCTCCAAAAATAGGCTCTTCCTGCATGGAATATTCCCTTACGTGGCACCCATTCCATCTCCATATTTAGCATCTTGCCCAAAAATTGACGAATTCCTCAACTCTCCTAGAGTAATCCTTGAGCACTATTTTTTTGTTCTCCTATGCATGAATATTATCATCTATGCACATGTTCACCATATTCCCTCCAAGGCATGTTTCCTCTATAGGTCTTACGCAAACACATTCCAATACTTATCTATTTTTTAAGGCCCAACATTACCCCACACTAGGTATGTTGTTCATCCTTGGAAACACTTTGTTTGATATCATGTCTTAAGACAAATAATTCTACAATTGAATTAAGAATAAAGAATTTCCTTATGGCTTGCACCAAAGAATGAAATAATTTTCAACTTCTCTTGGGCAAAAAAGAAGGGGGGATTCCTTATTCACTAAGGCCTCTAGTGCTTTCCACCCTTCTAGTTCATTGCATGCCTGAGTAAAGGCATCCCCTATAATAGCAGTGACTTCTTCAAATGTTAATTCCTCACCCTTAGTCTCCAGTGTTTACACCAAAGTCTCCTATTTTTTTCCCATATTTCTTTCAGTGCATCCATCTTTTGCATGACCTACAGGTATAGTTCCTTCAAATTATTCTTAATTGAATCCCTTAAAGAATTAATTGCTTCCCTCTTTTATTTCAACCGCGGCCGATATTTTCTCTCTTTCTACCTCGGTTCCCCTTATTCTTGTCCTGGAACTCCTTGAGATATGCTTCATATTTTGCAACAATCATTCCCACCACATGGTCCCAATCCTCACAATTGTCATATACGACCTCTGCCATGTGAGGATAGTTGCCTCCATTGACTTCCATCAACTCTTTCTATTTTCGTTATGGTGGCTTTTATTTGTTCTTTTTCTTGCTTGCTTATGTCATGACATAACTTCTTATCTACATATTCTAAAGAAATGGTTGTCTAATTGGGAAGTAATTATGTGTTTTAGATCCTCAAGACAATGAAAGGTAGACATCATACGTTGTCTTATCTGGGCAGTTCCTGGTCTGGGAATGCGCAATTAAAAATTTCATCAGTCTATGCATTCTTCCTTTTTGTACAGTTCACATGCATCCGTTCTTTCTGATCCCTTCAAATCTTTTCTTAGCTGCTAAAATAATTTATTCCTTCTCCTTTATCTCTTTATCCCTTTCAATTATTTATTTATTCTTCTCCTTCCGCCTCCTCTTTTCATAAACCTTGATACTACTGTTTCTTATAAAAAATCCTGGAACCCACTTCCACCGATAGCTGTATTAAGAGCATTACACGCTGAGTTCAGTCCATTAGTCACTGTTAAGAATCAACTACCGAGATACATGTCTCTTTGAAACTATTGACAATTCAAGGGTATCCAACAGATGAATGGGTGCTTAATTCAAACTTTGGCTCCTCAATGTGGTGACTCAAATTCCCAAGATAGCATATTTCTTACGTGCACTGGAATTGCACACCATTCTTATCAAATGATGACCAACAAAATATTCTGATCTACAGGTATCATTCTTTGAGTGCCTCTTGTGCGCAAAACCTTATTGGGATCCTCTACATACTACATAATAGGTACTTGGGGGATGTATGGTTCATCTCTTTCCATCGAATGCACCTTTGGGGGAAACCTAGATCAAGGTGCGACTCACCACCCATGATCCCTTCATGTCCTTACACTCTCTCTCTTCTTCATTTTTTTCTTTGTCTACACTATGTGCACAACCTCATGCTACACAAAGTGTTCAATAATTTTTGTGACCTCTTTCTCCACTATGCTCTCCAGTTCAAGGTCGGGTAGTGCACCTATCCTTACATGCTCCTTAGTACCGGGTTTTGGTTTTCTTTTATAACCTGTGTTTCTGGCTGTACCACACACCTCTCTTCATCCAAATTCATTATATGTGTATCTTTGAAGTGTTCATCCTATCCCTCTTCATCTGATTCTTTGATGATATACACTTACAGGCTTGGCTTCTTAGTCGGCTCCTCTTCACTCTCAAATCCATCTTCTTCCTCTTGGCTCTCTGTCTTCTCAAAAACTGAGTTATGGACTATCTTTTTTTTCTTCTTCACTCAAGGATACCTTCTAATAGGATTTCTCCTAACATTAGTTCTCATTCCTATCCTCCTTATGTTCAGAAGTTTGTCCTACGGGCATGCTTGTAACTAGAATTTTATCTTTTCTTACTCCTTCAGTTCTACTAACAGAAGGAGTCTCTTCACGCCCCCACTTCTTTGGGTCAACCTTCTTCCATGCAGAGGGATCCTCAGGAATACTCACATCATCTTCTATGAATTATCCATCAACAATTTTTGGCCTTAGATAAATATATATTCTAGCTACATCAACTGAAGCTATAGGCAATGTTACTGGTTTCATCAAATGTATGCTTTCTGAAACATACTTCTCCTCATAAGCACGCTTCTTGGGGTAGAATTTTTTTTTTGATAATGTCATGGTGTTTCTTTATCCACTTCACTCATATCATACCTCAATTTCTAAGCCTCCTTAAACCTATTCACTTTACTCTAAAAGTATTACACTTGTGAAAGAAAATGGGAGCTTGCACCATGGGCTTTAAGTACCATCAGTCAGCATAAATCTCAATATAAAATGTTTTTGATACACGGAAAAATCAAAAACTCAATCCACAAGAGTGGGAAACGTGATTCTGGAATCCTCCACTCAGCACCGAACACATCGCACATTTATTTATACCATTTTTCCATGCATGACTTGTATGATTAGTGTCACTATGTCATATGTATACTTCACAAATTGTTTTACAGGGGAGGGATATTCTATAGGATACTCCCATATCTTGTCTTTAGGCCCATCGGGCACCCCAATCTCTTGAAAACAACTATTACAAGTAAGATATTCCCAAACATGATCTTATCCCCATCACGTGCAACATAAATAATATCTCTAGCTATAAAGGAGGAAATATTGTATATGGTTCCTTCTGATATTTTCTTACATACATACAATCTATCTTTTATTTACTTGTGTCCATCTCTCCTGCCCACTTAGCTTTGTGAGAAAGCATGTGGCCATCCTCATTACAGGATCATTCCAACTTCAGAATGTCAAACGTGCACCCTCCCTTCTTATACTCAAACTCCTATGGCCACTTTCTTCACCTTTACATCATTACCTAAGTCATCATCAAAGGAATTACCAGTATTAATAAGTCCAGTTATATTTCTCCAATCAACTGCGCAGTGATGTGCATCCTTCTTCCTATAAAATAGAAATATTCTTCATGCACGCATGACATTAACCACTGATATAGCCTCTTAGGCTTCCCAAAGAATGGAAGCTCATATAGCTGTAATAGTCCAGCATTATTCAATAACATCTTCACCTTGTCATCATACACCAATTTATCATTTGAGGTTCTTTCCTCTGTTGGCTATGGACAAGATTTATTTCCATGTCGCACACGATTAGGTCATTTCAATTGTTATAATCACTAACTATTCATGCTTTTAACATGGGATGACCACTCTTTTCCCATTAGCACATCCATCTGGGTACTACATTTCTGAGTACCATTCCTCTTGAACATGTACTGTGGGGGTTGGTTTTTCTTTTCCCTTTCCTCTCTTCTTTGGTGACATTGTTACTAATTTATTTGGTAACATTTTAGTTTGTGTAAAATAAAAATTCTACCTTGTGCCTTACTTTTCTTTATACTTCAAACCCTTCTACGATCAAACCCTAGGCACAACATAGTTGTACTTATCTCTCTTTCAATATCTTAATGTCATTCCCTAACTCACAAAACCCTAATCAAATAAAATAAAAATCCACACCATGTCATTCAATGTGCAAGACTCCTTCCAAAGGAACTCTCCTCACTTCATTCATGTTCTCCTTTACCCTCTGGTTCATGATTTTTCAGCTTTGCACTCAATTTTCTTGCTCGATTGTCAAATTTTTCCCTAGGTCACATGATAACTCTTCACAAATTCCACAAGGTAAGGTAAAAATGATTTACCTTGATGCTCCTTTTATAGTGTTTTAATTTTTACCTGCATTAATTTCTTTCCAACTACCACCATACAAATACATTAAATTTGGAGCTTTCCCACTTTTTCCCATTATTTTTGTAGTTCCAAGTGCACTTCCACCACACGTTTGATGCATGTACCAACTACAACCTTATGGCAAGAAAACTACTTCACCGAATTCATAACTCCTTATGCATGCACCATGTGCATTGAATTACATCCATCTTTGTGCCTTATACCAAGTAGTTATCCATGTCGGCTTCTACCTCACATTGCCATGTGTTGCTCATTCATTGTACATGGATTTTCCTTTTTGGCATCATCCTTATTATCACCATTTCTTATAACCTTATCACCATCATTTCAAAACCAACATCGTCAATACACTCCTCCTACTGGTACTTAGGCCTTTGTAAATATTAACTCCTCTCGCATGCTCTTTCTTTCCTTCTACCCCACACTAAATATATGTGTGGTCCTTTGTGCATGAACTCAATAGATAATAATCAGAAAATGGTGTGCAAGCATGCTTATTACAACTAAACTCTGAAAACTAAATTGACAAAGCATAACAACGTTGAAAGGAAACACATATTAAAGGAAATGCATTAAAGAAAATCTACTCTAATGGAAACACTGCCTTATTACAAACACCTAAGAAAACTTATTTATAGTAGGGCTTCAGCCTACTCCCATTGAAATAATCTAGGACAACTGAGTCCCATCTAGCGCCTATAACTGGAAAGTGAACCTAAATCAAGTATGTAAGTCACAACATATGGTCCCAACCAATGTACTCAATGGAACTTTCTAGAGTGGCACAAAAACTTTGAATCATACAGAAGAATGATCTGCCCAAATTCAATTTGTTTATTTTTAATATGCCTATCATGTCATGCCTTTTGCCTGGCCTTTTCTATCTTCTAGATCCATAACAATGGTAATAGTCATGCCAACTACATTAGTTTTTATCATACGTTCTAACTGTCTAATCATCAGTTTGTCGCACAATATGTAGGGAGGGTAACATGAATTCCACTGGTAAAACAGCCTCCGCGCCAAACACCAACTAAAAAGGTGTGGCCTTCTTTCAATATTTTGGTAAGTTTTCTGGTATTCCCAAAGTACAACAAAGACTTTTTCATCCCAATATTTCCTTCCAACATCACAAATATTTGTCAATTTATGTCCTAATATCTTGTTGAAAGCCTCAGTAGTGCCATTTTCTTGTGGGTGATAGGGTGTTGTTTTATGGTTTACCACCATAAATTCTGCCAATAATATCCTAATAGTCTCATTAAGAAAATGAGTTCCCCTATCACTTGCAAAACTCAGTTGGACATCCATACCTACTGATTATGTTATCCCATAAAAACCTTTGCTTGTATGTAGTCACATAATCCTTTGTAGTCGTTGCTTCTTCCCACCTTGTAAGATAATATGTACAAGTTATAATATAGTGCAATCCAATCTTGTGCTCGGGTGGTGAAATAGGACCCACAAATTCAATTTCCCACTTCTTCAAAAGGTTATGCACTAGTAATAGGCCTCAAAATCATTTCATCTCTATGCTCAATATTTCCAAGGTGCTGATAATGGTCATAGGCCTTACAATATTCTATACAATCCTCGTAAATCATTTCCCACCAAAGGCCTGTCAATGGAATCTTACACACGGTAGCATTTCCTACATAATTTCCACCTACAATCCCACCATGAGCTTCCACTATAATGGCAATATGCTCATGCTCAAGTACACACCGGTGTAAAACCTCATCTCCAACCTAACTTGTATAAATCTACACTAATTAACATGTAAGGTGTGGCGTGTATAACAAGTTATTTTATTCTCCAAAGCCTTCATCCCTTCAAGTGCCACACTTATATGTAAGAATACAACAATATCCTCTAAATCAGAGGGCACGTGGTTCAATCTGAAAATAGGTTACATTGCATTCTCAATGCTCTGCGTGTCCTCATCTGAGTTAATCCTTGATAAATGATTTGGTCCTGACTTACTCTTTACCTAGCTTCACTACTACTGTAAAGTCAAATTATTGGAACAAGAGAATCCACCTACATATGTGCCCTTTCAAAATGGTCTTATTCACCAGATACCTAAGTGTCATGTGATTCAGTATAAAATATGAATGGGGTTGCCAACAAATATTATCTAAACTTGTGCAATGCATAAATCATGGAAAATGCTTTGTGCTCCGTAGTTGTATAATTTTGTTCAACCAGGGTCAATTTCCTGCTTGCAAATCAAATAGGATGATCAATAATACCCTCTCCAGGCTGGACTAATACTGTGCCAATGGCCATTCTAGAGGCTTCAACATGCACATGGAATGGTTTGGTCCATGAAGGAAAGCACATAATAGGCACAAAAGTAAGCCTTTCCTTCAATGTCTCAAATGCACATTATTACACCTCACCCCAATGGAACTTTCCTTACTCTATTCAAAAATTCCTCTAAGGGTGTGGCTATCCTAGCATAACCCTTGATAAAATTCCTGTAATATCCTATGTGCCCCAAGAATCCATGTGCACCTCACTATGGTTAGTAGGTTCCTCTAAACCCAAAATGATAACAACCTTAACAGGATCTACCAACAAGCCTCTCTTTACATATGATATGTCCCAATAGAGTTCCAAAGGGTGTAGAAAAGATACACTTCTTGATGTTTAGGGAAATTCTCAACCAATGGAACCTCTCAAACATAAGTCTTAAATTATCACAATGATATTTTACTATCCCATAAAATATTCCAATCATTCAAGTAAACCTTCAAAAACTTATGAATGAAGTCCTAAAATGCTTGCACAACAATGTTGTGAAAAGACTACATGCACATTCTTCAATCCAAAAGGCATAACTATGTATGCAAAAATTCCCCATTTAGTGGTGAAAGTTGTCTTCTCTTGATCTTCCTTAGCAATCCTCACCTGATGATATCCAAAAAATCCATAAGTGAAGGAGTAGATATCGCGCCCTGTAACGCCTTCCAAAATTTCCTCTATAAATGGTGTGGGAAAGGGATCTATTACACATATAGCATTCAACTCCCTATAATCCATAGAAATCCTTATCCTTTCATCTTTCTTTATGCTTATCACCATAAGGATAATCTATTTTGATTCCTTAATGGGCTCAATGATTCCAGACTTCAGCATCTTATCAATCTCTTCCTTTATCTTGATGCACAGATTAGGATTCATCTTGTAAGGCCTCTTCCTAACTAGGCACGCACCTTCCTTTAACTTTATCTTCATCTCGCCCAAATATTATTGTACCCCTTTCAACTCATGATAGCCTCTAGGGAATAAGTCCTGGAAGTTGCGCAATAGCTCAATTATTTTTGGCAATCTCTGAGTCAGACCAATAATCACTAATAACATCCTCCTTAGGTTCTAAATTTGCTCCAATGTTGACCTTATTTATTTTCATAGGCTCATGATACACCTGCGCCTACACATTTGCACTGTCTAAGACCTTGCGCATACCCAGGATATGATTAACATCTAGATTCTCTACTTCTTCATCATCAATCATGTAAAATAGTTTACCTTTCTCTCTTTCCAACTAGGCGCACCCAAGTTTTTCTTCATCTGTCTCTTCTTCTTCAAAACGTGCCTCCAAATTTGACTCACCTAGTAATTCCTGAATAAGATCCTCAGCCTTTTCACTATCTCCTATAGTCAAGTGCTTCATAATCTATAATACCTCATTCATCAGAGGTTTAGTAGAAAAATATTCAAAGGTATGAATCATACCTACAGTCAGTTCTTTCCAATTCCCTATTTCTCGATTCAACTCCGCATAAACATACCATGTACATGCACAACTATGCAAAGTGAAGTAGAAATTATGCAGCCATAATGAAGGTGGTAAGTCCTCCTGCCCCTCTGTCTAGAGCCCCTCACACTCCTGAATGTTATATGAGGCTTCAGGCCCCCATGAAATTCACATGTCTTGGTAGGGCACATTTCTTCTAAGAAATCTAGTAGAGAAGGTGATTATCACCTCTTGCCACTCTAAAAGACTATCTCTATGTGTAATCCACCAGTGTGTTACTATCCTGTGCAAGGTTTATACCAGCATATTCTTTCTCTCCACTTGATCTATCCATTGGTATTTTATAGCATGCAAAAACACATCAGGATTCCCTTCGCCAATGTACCTTGGTACCTGGTTACTACGTAAGTGCCTAACACAACGCGACCTAACTATGCATGATATTATACTCTTCATCTCATGCCCAATCATTTCATAAGCCTCATGAGTCCAGTTGTCATAAGAAACGTTGGTTCTATCACTCATAGACTGTGAATTATCCCATTAAATAACACCTTCCTTTGATGGCTCAAGCACTTCAGGATCTCTAATGGTGCACACATAAATTTTGTTTGAGATCCTCTTCACTCAAAGGTTCTACATAATTTTTCACTCTTCTGTCTGTCAAAGGAATAATCACACACTCCTCTTTATTCTCAAAACTGATATAACACTTATTAAAGCACAAATCAGCATTATTCACATAGCACCAAGGGTACCCAAATAAAGTTGGAAAACTATCTGCTTCTGCAATTTCCAAGACCTCAAATTCCCCGGGTAAACTTGGCCCCTTGTATAGTAATAATGGCATCCTTCAATACTCCAATGGGCATAGCTTTAGTAATTTTTTCCATATACAACACTTTTGAAGATGGCTATAATGGTGGCCTCCCCATCTAATTTTGCACGTCTAAAGTGAGTACATTTACTTCTGCACCTATATCAATCAAAATTTTACTTAAAATCGATCCATCAATAATTGCATTCAAAGTGGTATATTTATCGTACTTAATACTGTGAGGTGGTAACTTTACATATTGTATTTGTCTCTCGCACTCAACTACAGTGTGTGTTATCTTCTCCCTTAACCATTCCCCTAAGAAAGGAATGATCTTTTCTCAGTACAACATCTTAAAAACCTTCTTTAAGTCATAAACATCTTTTGGCGAAAGCTCAACTAATTTTTCCTGCTCCATCTTCCACGATTTCTCTTTCAAGCATTGTATCTCACCCTATAAATTTCTAATAACCTCCATAGTTTCCTAATAAACTTCCTTCTGATGAGAAAGATCTAGATACTTTGCATGCAATACCTCCTATTTAGTAATAATAGGTTTCGGTTTCATATTCTCACACGTGTGTGCAGCCTTAGCACGTATAGTCACCAACACAAGTATTACCTCAGGGTCAAGTGCCAACTTCGACATCCACTGATCTTCTACATCACATTGTTTTCTAACCATTCCCACATCCTTATCCTCCTTTTTTTCTTGCTCATATGCTCTTACAAATCTAAGAATTCCTCAAAATTTTGATTCTTTGCACACCATGAGCCAATAATTTTCTAAGGGCATTGGCGCCTATAATGATCACGGGCTCCTCACTTGAAACAAGTCCCTCATGGGAATTCATCTCTTCCACCACCGCAACCTCAGCATCTGAATCCTCCATGGTAACCTCTACCTCTACCACCTCTATCAGAGCACCCCTCATTGTGATTTTGATTATGATGTTCACCTTGTTCCCTAGAATTGTTTGCAACACAGGTGTGACGTACGCCAGTTTTAATGGCATCATGAATCTAGTCAATTAATCTACAATTCTTTGTATCATGAGAAGTAGACTTATAAATCTTGCTATAATAAGACATGTTCTTCCTGATTTCATGCTACAACATGGGGCACCTACTTGAATCATGATCTAAATGACAAATCTCACAATCAAGCAACATGGTGTGCACCGATTTATGAACAGAAACTATCCTTAGTATGTCCCTCCACCTCATAGTCTGTACACCAAATACCATTTCGTGTCTCATGGGCTGAATTAGCTAACAATTTTTCCAACTATTTTTCCATAGATGCAATTTGAGCTTCCAAAAATGGGCTAGCACTAGTTTTTACACTCCCAAATGCCTCAGTGTGTAGAGTTGCCTCAAGTGCCTCACGCAGATCTGTAACTATCTTATGAGAAATTACCCTTCTAAAAGGTGTGATCAATCCACCAACAAACCATTGTGCATGTTGACTACGGTGAATATCATAAAACAACTTTTATAGAAAAGTTTTAAAATGTGCATCATACTCCCTTACACTCTCAGCCAAGCCCTACTTAATGTCCTTTAGCACGTTGATGCTTTTATGTTGAAACTTAGGTAAATGTAACTCAGCTAAGAAAGCATCATGTAGCATGGTATAGTCAACAGAAATCTAGTTCAGATCATACTTCTTGTACCAACTATGTGTGTACCCTTGCAAAGTAGTAGCAAACTTACTTGCCTTACACTTGGGAGTTGTGATTCCATTAGCATACCACATTAGCTCACACATATGTATGTGCTCAGCTGCATCTTCAATTCCTTTGTATTTTGGTAGACGAAGAGACATCTCATAATACACTTTATGGGGTTGGTGTGGTCCATTCCCACTAGATCCAGGACCTGTATTACCTCCACTATTCCCTCCACCTCCAGAACCACCAGATCCACTAGATCCTAAACTGCCTAATCCTCCTCCTGTAGCAGGAACCAGACAGGGGGATGTGTTTCCTTGTGTCCCAACTATTGTGTTAAATTGAACACCCATGGTCTACAAATTTTGTCTACTCCAAGACATATTACTAACATTATGCATGCCCAAGATCTATGGAAATGATGTGTCAGAAAATATACCACCAATAGGACCACCAAACAAAGAAGACTCTGTAGCCATCTGAAAAACTCTTGTATTCAAAGGAAAATTAAAGCTACATGTCATTATTAAAGTACATACACTAGCTTTATTCTCAACAACTGTCTCAAGGACTGGAACACCAAGTGGAAGGGCTAGGTCACTAGGTTGGATCAGATGCACGCCCATGGCTCTTAATTGTTCTTCCTCATACACACTCTCATCAGAAGCTGAGGGGTATCATCTACCATGCTTTCCTAAGGAAGGAAGAACCATATACTCTAGCTCCACATCTTCCACGTGAGTCCCAAATCCTTTCTGAACCATTTCTCTCCACAACTCCAAAGACTCCTCAATGTCATGTCTCTTCGTCAATTCCCTCTCTTGCACTTCAGTATACTTAACCCACCTTTCTTCTCTCTACCTTTCCACCACTAGTTCTACCATCTTTCACCATACTTGCTCCTACCCCTGCACACACTGGAATTTATCTAGCCATAGGTCGTTCCTTCAAATCCAGAGTTACGATCAAGATCTTAATCATTAAAGGGATAGTGTTCAAATAGGATCCTCTAGGTTCAGCGAAAGAACTAAAACTCGGTAACTTCTAGATAGGAATAAGTTGATACAAGGTATTCTAAAGTGTATCTATGGAAAAAACCACTCCACCAGTGATCTACAGCACGTGTCTAAGCTAAATCAACATCATTCAAAGTCTGGTAATCTTCTTAAGTCCATACATTAGTTCTATACCTCCAATTTCTCTTTGATGCATATGCTACCAGCAACTTGTACAACTCTATATGGAAGAAGCAAAAGAACGTCTCATAAATTTCATGATACATATTTTCTTCAACCCACATGCGCACATCAAAATCATGACTAGTGTTAAATTTTTAATCAAACTCTTCCTCTAAATTATCTACCCAACTCTCAATATTGGCCAGAGTCAACCAATACATCTTCATCAGCAACATCCTTGCAGTAACTTGAAAAGAGATCCCAGAAATGGAACCAAAATGTAGTCTTTTATTTTACCAATAGCCCAAGGCATGTTGGCACATCACTTAGCCAGACCTAAGTGCTCACCTGAAGTGTGCAAGGGTACCAGGTTCCTCTTTTATTGCATATTTTTCAAGGAGTTAGCATGAAGAGACATATAATCCATAATCATAACAACTAGATCCATAATAACCATTCAAAAGTAAGCATAAGTAGATCTAGATCACAACCATGTGCAAGAATGAGCTAAACAAGAATCAAGATCAAATTTTCTATGCAAGGTCTAGTTATAGATAAATTAATAACCAATATCCAACCACAAATATCCAGTGTATTAATCATTATAAAACACAAAGGTTGGATACATACATAAGAGTATCACCATGAGTCATGCACGCTCATAAACCAACAGCATAACTTTACTACAAAGTAGAACTCTCAAAACCATTCAAATCAATATATATGGGGGTGGGGAGTTTCCCTTCACTGCCTAATCTTCCTCAAAATAGGTTGAATGCTAAGAATAGCCATTCACCACTTACAAATATAACAAGGGAGCATGAAAGATATTCTAACAATATATCTCCTATAGTTAACTACTGTTTCAATCCTATTTTCAGCCCAAAACATTGTATGTCATTTGATCCTCTACTTGTCCCAAAAATAACCTTTCATTCCCTCCAATTCTTAATGCTCTAGTTTAAACTGCTAGTTCTTTGTTTAAAAAATAGGCTCTTCCTACATGAAATCTTCCCTTGCATGGCACCCACTCCATCTCCATATTTAGCATCTTGCCCAAAAATTGACTAAGTCCTCACCTCTCCTGGATTAATCTTTGAGTGCCCTTTTCTTATTCTCATGTGTTTGAATATTGTCATCCATGTGCACATTCACCATATTCCATCCTACAAGTGTTTCCTCTATAGGTCTTTTGCACGCATGTGTTCCAATACTTAGCTATTTTCCAAGGCCCAATAATCTCATCAAAACAAATACAATTACACAATAAACAAACTAATATATATTCCTTATCATAAACAATTTTCATATATATATATATATATATATATATATATATATATATATATATATATATATCTCAATAGGTGGATTACATTTAGTGGTTAAATAACAAAATGCACTTTCCCCTTTACGTCTATTTAATGAATGATAAATTTAGTCAAATATGACATAATCTAAATGCTTTGTTGTATTATGAGAATTAGTAACACACCTTACAATTATATGGGTGATTGAACTTCTTAACATAAGGATTCGAGCTATCTAAGAAACTCCTATAATAGTATCTCCAAATCTTAGATAATCTCCTATATATCTGAATCACAACTCACATTCATATAATATAATAATAAATATATTGACATGAAACACTAAATTATAGCATTCCTACCTTAGTGTGCACATGGGAGGAAAAAATCATATTCTGAAGAAAATTTCTCTCTGAAAATATTACTCGGACTACGTATAAATCTATCAAGTTATCTTATAACCATCATAAATGTGTAGCACTTTGAGCCAAATTCTATGGGGAAATATCTAGACCTCTTTCCCTGAATTCCTAAATTTAGAATCTTTAAGATTCTGAGGGCGCCCAATATTTCTAGAAAATAATTCATATTGAGTTTATCTCAAAATATTTTCCTTCCCCAAAAAAGTAAAAATCTTCAAAATATATATTTTTTGAAATGTCACAATTTTATACACCTAAAATAATCCCATTTACTAATTATCTCTTCATCACATCTAGCTATGTAACATCCCACAATATCTCTTTATCATAATTAATTTTCCTAATCAAATGTGTAATCACATCCTCTCGTATTTTAGGAATATTATATTCCTACCTACATACTTGCACCTACTAAGCTATCATCTCCTACAAATTCTCCAACTAATCCCTCATCTAATCATCATTAACTAACCTAATCAAATCTAGAGTTCCCTATCTTTACAAACTTCTTATTTTACCACCTTCCATGAATGGAGGGAAAAATCTAAAATTATTCACCTCTATAATATTCCATCCTCTCAAGCATCCTCAACCCTTTATCCAAATCCAACAAGGCTTCATCTTATCCATTGAATTTTCCACCCCGCAACTATAAATCTAGCCATCTTCCATGGGAGAAACCTTGAGTAGGAATCCATTAGCATACTAAGTTTTTTTATCAACTATCATTAAGCCATCATCATCCATCAACTAATCATAAACCTTTCAAGATGATGTGCTTCCAAAATTCATGCAAGAAGTCCAATTTGAAACAACCAACAACCCATTTTCATGAGAAAATACAACAATCAAAGGAAGGATTCTCTTCTTGGTAATTTGTATGTATATCTATATTTCTTTTCTATCTCAATCTAAGTGTTTTCTTTTGAGTTAGAGTAGATAAATGTTTGGTATTGCATCCATGGTTTTCTAGAAAGCTCTAGTTTTATTACTCACAATTTTTCATTGTTTGACTTGCAGGTTTTTAGAGTGCATCATTTGTATGAGACCCACTGTCATTTTTGCATATCATATAGTCATTTTAACTTCAACACAACATTATTGCTCCAAGACCCATCATTTTCATAACAAACTACATCATTATCATGAAATGAGGCATAATCATCCATTTTATAATTGTTTTTGTATTTATTTTAAATTTTTTATCAATTTATACTTGTTAAACACTATCTTATCAAGTTACTCAATATCATCAAACATTATGTCTTTGAATTTTTTATCATTTTTTAGCTTAGACTCAAAACTTCATTTTTGCATAAGCCATGTTATTATCACGACAAACCATGTCATTTTCACATATAACTACATCATTTTTGTGAACATTATTTTTTTCTTATGACAATATCATTTTTACAGATGATTGTGTCATTTTTGTAAACCACATAGTTCTCACACCCTTGAAACATCATTTTCACACTTGGTAACATCATTTTCATGGTTTTACAAGTTCCCTCACTTTTCCAAATCTAGCTAACATCTAATCTACTAACTTTTGTGTAATGCAACATGGACACAGTCTAAGAGCTGACATTAAAACATCATTTTAATCATATATTTATTTTATCTTACTTGTATATTATTGCATCATCTTTATCTTCATATTTGTGTGTATAAGGCTTTATAAGCTCTCTCCTCATGTCGTTTGGTGATCTTGGGGAATAAAAATAGCTTAGAATCCCTTTTTATATATTTTATTATTTTCATGATGTGGAATTGATCCTTACTTTCTTACCATAGTATCTAGGAGTTGTGTGACATATATTTCATCACCATGCACAAATATACACCTCTGATTTAAAAAAATAAGAACCTAGGGTGGGTATTTAGGGTTATAGTGTTAATCTAAATAGGAGGACTAAACGTTGTAAATGAAATAAAGCAATATAAAATAAATGTAGACAAACTATTCTAAGTTAAATCAAACCCTAATATGCAAGAGGGAAAATGGAAATGACTTAGCTAATTGGTGGTGACTATCGTAGGTTTTCATATATCTACAACTGGAACTTAGCAGTGCAGACAAACACTCAGGGGCCCTGCAAAGGGAAGATTTTGACTGTCTAAAGTGACACAGGCACCTGGGAATGTACTAGAGCACCCTGGGGTGCCTTGGTCTGCATTCTGGACACTCAGAATAGTATAAATTCTTAAAACCCTAATTCAGCACGGTCACTAAGTGTCTTTGAATACTCTCTGTCTGTCGCATTAGATTTACTGGATGAATTGGGGGAAGCAATGCATAAGAATAAGAAAAAGGGGGTCAGACTGACCTCAGTAGCCAAACCAGTGGACTTATCGTTGACCATTGTAATACATTATGGACCCTAATGTAGTTTTGGTGAGTGTTTGTATGTCATGCCCTAGGTGATCTCATGTCAATTGCACTTTTTGAAATAGTGAGCTATGATAGCTATAGAAGATGTAGATAGTAGAATAAAATGAATAGAATCACTCCTCCTCTAAGAATGTGTGTCATACAGACTTTCCTAGCTTGATTGTATGGTCTTATGTAGATGTAAGTGGTGCAATGGATGTAGCCCTATATGGAGTGATAGTAGTGATAGGATGAAATGACCTAGGACCCTCATTATGGTCTTATAAGCTTTATATGTATAGGGCTCTCAAGTTTAATTTTGTAATTAATCATGATAAGGCTGACTGAGAAGAGGATAAGGATGACCAACATGTAGAAGTGACCCAAAAAGGAGTGAAAGAGGTTGTTCACATACCAAGGCACCCTGGGTGGGACCACAGCACCCCAGTATAGCCTGGGGCTCCCTGATTTAGGGCTAGAAACTCAAGGAAGTTAGAAAATTGGGTGATAAGTATTGGGAAATATGTGAGAAAGATGAAATAGGAGATAAGAAAAAGGTGGCCAAAAGGTGGGATTGATTAGTACTTTGTACACTTGATAACCTTCTAAACATTAGTATAAGACTTGGCTAAATATTGTCTAATGTACAATATTTGTGTCTACATTCTCCCCCATTTTATGTTGGTGAGTGAAAATCTCAGTAAAGTAAAGTAGATAAAAAAGTGTACCTGATGTCTGTGCAGGTGTAGAAGAAAACATGTCGATGGACTAGAAGCGTGGAATGACAAAAATAAAAATGTGGAGGAGCGTGAATTTTAAAGATGAAAAATGTATATAAAAGTGATGAGAGTGAACCTAGGGCGGAAACGTGTGTAGCTTCTGCATGTGTGTGGTATACTTGCATGGTTAGTATGACAAGTACCGTTGTGGTGTGTTGTCGTTGTCACTATTGTTGTTGGTGTCCCCAAGTTGACTGATTATTTCTCATATTGTGGACTTGCAATGAGAAAACACTCAAGTAATAGAATATGTATATATGTAAAAACATTGTGTAAATTACTTAATTGTAAAGTACGCTAGAATATAAAGTGTAAATGGAAAAATGGAACATGTGCACCTGATCCATGTCGAGAAAAGGGTGTAGAAGGATATCCAATAATGCCACAAGTTTTTCAGGTAATCCCACGCCACCTTGGCTAAAGAAGTGTAGGGAGTAAATTCTTGGTGTCCTCCAACTCTAACTACTTCTGCTGAAATGTTTTGAAGAGATCTATGTGTTGCATTGGTTTTTTGGGAAATCCTACACCACTGTACGGAGAAGTGTAGAGATGCCACCCACTATAACCCCTGAGCCAGTGACCGCTCCGCAAAATTATTGAAGGACACCATGTCTTGTTAATGCCATTGTGTATGGAGCTCGTAGATTGGTCTAAACTCACTCTCTATGTGTGAACTGGTGTAGATACGCAATGTTATTAGAAATCCTCAATGATTCCCCCCTCTTTGGGGGTGCATGCAATGACCCTCGAAGGAGAATGCAGCCCCAAAAGAGGACTAACCGCACTCTCACCTGTAGAACTCTACCCTCCAGGGGGAAAAGGAAAGCACTTGGTAGATACCAAGGTGCGCACCAAATGGGATTGCTAGCCAATACAAGTGTTAGTCTGAACACATGCATGTAATAAGTGTAAAAGATGCATATATTGTAGAAAAACTACCAAGTATAGTAGTGTAAACACGCAAGAAAACAAGCAGACCGTACAAAGTGGGTTTCAAACATGGGACATCACTCACAATTTCGCAAGACACACAATACCATCATGTCCACAAACAACAGTCAAGTGTGCACACAAGAAAAGGTAAAATCCCACAAATAATGGAAAATAACACAGATTAAAATTAGAAACAAAAAGGTAGTCATGGAAATATGTAATCCTACAAAACAAGTGTTGCACATGGAACACCCGTTAGCATGTTAGAGTGAAAACCAATATGTCAAAATTATGTAGAAGAAAGTGGTACAAGATGTTAAGTACAAAATTAAACAATAACACATGTATGAGACAAATGTGGATTCCCCAACAACCAGTATAGTAAGAGTAGAAGGTGAGCATCCATGTCATGCATAAATGTCTTGTATCTGAGATCACACAAAACAAAGGTGTGAGAGCACATTTTTGTATGATAATTACATATCAGAAAGAAATCTAACACGTATAATAGAATGAGCATGCAAAAAAATAGTCATAAAGAGTAATTGTTACAAAGACAATGCAGTATGTTGTGGATGGATGGAATGATAGGAGCAACGTGCCACCTAAGTGTATGGAACTGTATGTAGTAAGGTTCATTTTTTCCCCCTCGTCAGTCAAGAATGAACCGTAAACTAGAGTGCGTCATCAGGAAATGGTCAAGTAGTTTTGGTTGTGTCTAGCACGCTGCGATGAGTGTGTATGTGTAGTGGTCATGAAATGCAACAAGGGGATAAGATGTGCGTGAACCATATAAGTGAAGCATATATCATGAATTTTTTTATCATAATATTGATGATTTATCCCTAAGCGTATATCACTATAAGATGAATGGATGAGAATGAGAGGTATGGAAAAATGTGTGTGGACCCTATAGTCTAATCGTATACCACAACTTGGTTGAATATAGGAGTGATGGTTTAGCCCTAAGAGTATATCACTACAAGATGAATGGATGGGAATGTGTCATATAGTAAGGTATGTGTGGACCCTATAGCCTAATCCTATACCATGACTTGGTTGGATAGAGGAGTGATAATTTATACCTAAGCGTATATCACTACATGATGGTAGAAGAAGCTGATGATTTATCCTATAGAATATGTCACTATGAGATGGGTGATGAAGTCAGATGGATCATAAATGAGTATGTAGTAGATAACACCAGGTGGTGGTTTAGCACTAAGCGTGGACCACTATGTGATGAATAAGAATGAGGTGGTGATTTAGTCTAAAGCATATACCGCTAAAGGGTGGGTTAGAGTAAGGTGGTGATTTAGTCTAAATTATATGCCACTAAGTGATGAACAATAGTAAGGTGGTGATTTATCCTAAAGCGTATGCCACTAAGTGATGAGTAGGATAAATGAAGATGCAAGAGAATGACATAGAATAAGATAACAAAGTAGGTAATGATCAGATGTAAGAGGATAATGAAATATCGATGAAGGGAGTGGTGATTTAACCGAAGGTGTATACCACTACACAATGATTGAAGGCATGCTAGTGGAATGAGATAAGTATAGAATTAAGAAATTAAATAGGATGATATAATAGAAGGTGATAAAATGTAATAGAATTATATAAATTTGATGGAAGGATTGGTGATTTAACCTAAGGTGTATACCACTATGGTATGTGAGGATGAGTGTGGGTGACGGTATAGATCCTAGAGCCTTGGTCACTAGTCCGATGAATGTGGTATGATTACATGCCACATGTATGTAAGGTCCATTTGATTGGTAAACCCTCAAGAATCGAGTATGAACTGAGGAACTAGAGTGTGTCATAGGGTGGTGAGTGCAACACATAGAACAATGTAGTGGAGATGACCAAGGTATGTGAATATGTGGTGGAGAATGTGCAGTGGGTATGGAATGTAATGAGATAGATGTGTAAGTATAACAAGAATGTGGAAGGGTGATACATAAAACTAGACTTAAGTATAAGGAATTCTAGTGTAGCTTGTAGAATGTATAAGATGTATGGATAACATAGAAAACTAGACTCATATATGATGATGACTAGTGTAAGGTGTATGAGATAGATGAGGTAGAAAGGAATAGTATATTAGGTATGTATAGGATGATGTATTATGTATATGTAGTGTGGAAGATGCAATGATAGGTGCATGTAGAATATGTGATGGTAAAATCTAGACTCATATACAACGTGACCTAGCGTAAATGTAGAAGGAAAGAATGAAATGCAAAACTAGGCTCATATAAAATGATGAATAGTGTTGTGTGTGCTATGAAGATATAATGTAGTATGATATAATGTAAATTTATAGGTCTTGTAGTGCAATGTGTGGGGTTCAATGTAATGGTGATCCCTCAATAGTCCAGTGTGAACTGAAGCACTAGGGTACGTCATCAGGTAACTGAGAGTGTGATAATAGATTATGGGAAATGTTGATATGCGAGGAAAGGAAACATGTATGGGTGTGGGAGGTATTAATGAAAAAGTGTAAGATGAGGGGGATTATGTCATGTGATATGCCCCACTGCAGTAATTTGAGAAGAGGCTATGTGAACTCATCAAGGAGATTGTCATCCTCTAGGTCAAAGTCAAATGGATTGGAATCAGTAACTTGGCAAGCTATAGTATGAGGTTGATCACGTAATGAGCCACTGAGAGAAAAATGGTACATTCCCATAGCATATTATTTTTCATTAAATGGAGGATGTGGATAACCGTGTGCGTACCATTAGGTGAGGTTAAGTGAATGGCCAAGAAAGGAACTATTGCAAATGAAAATGTGGCCAAACGGCATGAGGAGTGAGATTTCAGTGTGACTAGGGTCTAATGTACCTCCAATGTAATTAATCTAGGAGTCCCCTAATGTGAGTGGTGAAGAACATGGGGTATGCGGTAGATAAACGAGGAGATCAAAGAAACGCAAACCATAAGTGGTAATAATGGTGAAAAATCTGTAATAGAGATGAGAGGCATGAGTAGACGGTTGAAGGTCATCAAAGGTAAATCCAAGGTGAGCTAGACCAATAGGAGAATAGATGGTTTCAGTGCATGTGGAATCACATGGAACATGGTCCCAAAAGGAGTCACGAATAGAGAGGGTACATGTGAAGGGTGGGTGTATGGCTGGTACTGGTGGAGATGGGATTATAGTTTTTCATGAAGGAAGGGGGTGTCTGATATGGAACTACGATAGTAGGAATGGGTGATGGATGGAAAATTTCATCGACTAAACAAATAGATCCCTTAAGTGGTGGTAAATGTGGCTGATCGTCCAAAGGTTGAGGTTCATCAGTGGAGTCAATGCGAGGAATAGGGATACTAGTATGAGGTTCGTGGAAACAATATTGGAATGGATCACGATCTCAGAAGACGGTATACTCAACAAGCTCATATAAGAATTTGACGCAATGGTGGATGGTAGAGGAAACAACTTGCATGACGTGGAGCCATGGTCTACCTAACAAGAAATTATATGAGATAGGGAAATCAATAACAAAGAAAATGGTGCGGAGAGTTTTAGGACCTACAGTTAAAGGAAAAATAACATGGCCTAGACATGGACGAATAAAACCATCATAAGCAATGAGTGAAATGGAATAAGGGCTAATGTCATGAGTAGACAAACATATGGCTTGGAGAAAGGACATGGGGCATAGATTAAGCTCAAAGCCATTATCGATAAGAGTATGCTTGACACCAACATTGTAGATGTGGTACATGATGTAAAAATGTGGGTCATTGTCAAAAGGGTGAATGTCAGTGGGGGGATTGCCCCAAAATGATATATGTTGAGAAAAGGCCTTGGAAAATGTGTCATAAAAGGAGTCTAGATGCATTTCGGTAGAAAACATTAGTTGTAGCGAAAAGGGTTTGGGCTCGATGAAACAAATCAGGGTGGGTAAGCAGGTATTCAGTGATAGATATATCCATGATGATGGAATAAAAAATACCTAGAAGGTGGTAGAAAGTATGGTCAGCTTCACCAAAATTATTAACAAAAATAAGAACCTAGGGGGGGTATTTAGAGTTCTAGTGTTAATCTAAATAGGAGGACTAAAATGTTGTAAATGAACTAAAGAAGTATGAAATAAATGTAGATAAACTATTCTAAGTGAAATCAAACCCTAATATGCAAGAGGTAAAATGGAAATGACTTAGTTGATTGGTGGTGACTGTTGCAGGTTGTCACATATCTGAAATTGGAACTCAGCAGTGTAGACGAACACTCAGGGGCCCTGCAAAGGGCATATTTGGATTGTCTGAAGTGACACAGACACCTAAAATGTACCGGGGCACCATGGGGTGCCCTGGTCTATTTTTTGGGCACTCATAATAGTATAAATTCTCAAAACCCTAATTCAACATGGTCACTAAGTGTCTCTGAATACTCTCTTTCTGCCACATTAGATTTGTCAGATGAACTGGATGAATCCCAGCCAAAGAAAAAAGAAGAAGGGGTCAAACTGACCTTAGCTACCAAACCAGTGGACTTATCACTGAGAGTTGCACTACATTACGAACCCTGATGTAGTTTTTGGTGAGTGTGCGTATGTCGTGCCCTAGGTGCTCTTATGTTAGTTGCACTTTTTAAAATAGCAAGCTATGGTAGCTATAGAATATGTAGATATTAGAATAGAATGAATATAATCCCTCCTCCTCTAAGAATGTGTAACTATATCCTACTGGAACTCAGTGGTGTAGATGAACACTCAGGGGCCCTACAAAGGGTATATTTGGACTATCTAAAGTGCCACAGGCGCCTAGGAATGTACTGGGGCACCCCGGAGTGTCCTAGTATGTAGTCTTGGGTGCTTAGAATAGTATAAATGCTCAAAACCCTAATTTGGCATGGTCACTAAGTTTCTGTAAATACTCTTTGTCTGTCACATTGGATTTTTTGGATGAATTGGATGAAGTCATGTACAAGAAGAAGAAGAAGGGGTCAACCTAACCTCAGCCGCAAAACCGATGGACTTATCAATTAGTGTTGCACTACATTACAGAACCTGATGAATTTCTGGTAATTATGTGTATTTCATGCCCCTAAGTGCTCTCGTGTGAGTTGCACTTTGTGAAATAGCGAGCTATGGTAGCTATAGAAGATGTAGATAGTAGAATAAAATGAATAGAATCCCTCCTCTAATATTGTGTGTGCGGTAGACTTTCCTAGCTTGAATGTATGGTGTTATGTGGATGTAAGTAGTGCAATGGATGCAGCCCTAGATGGAGTGATAGTAGTAATAAGATGCAATGACCTAGGACCCTCAATTATGGTCTTATAAGCTTTATATTTATACGGTTCTCAAATTTAATTATGTAATCAAATCCTCACAAGGCCGACTGATAAGAAGATAAGGATGACTAATAGCTAGAAGTGACCCAAAAAGGAGTGAAAGAAGTTGTACATATACTAAGGTGCCTTGGGTGGGACTAGGGCACCTTGAGGTGACCCAGTATAGCCTAGGACACCCCTGATTTAGGGCTAGAAAGTTGGGGAAGTTATAAAATGAGGTGATAAGTATCGGCAAACACGTGGGAAAGAAGAAATAATAGATAAGAAAAAGGTGGCCAAAAGGTGGAATTAATTAGTACTTTGTACACTTAAGAACCTTCTAAATAGTAGTATAATATTGGGCTAAATATTTTCTAATGTGAAATATTTGTGTCCACATTTTCCCCCCACTTTAAGTTGCTAAGCGAACAACTCGGTAACATAAAGTAGATAAAAAAGCATACCTGATGTCCGTACAGAGTGTAGAATAAAATGTGTCGATGGACTAGAAGCATGGAATGACAAAAATAAAAATGTGGAGGAGCATGGATTCTAAAGATGCAAAATGTAAATAAAAGTGATGAGATTGAACATAGGGTGGAATGTGTGTGTAGTTGTTGCATGTGTGTGGTATACTTGCATGGCTAGTATGGCAAGTACCATCACAGTGTGTTTTCATTTTCGTTGTTGTCCCCAATTTGACTACTTGTTTCTCATACGGCAGACCTGACAGGAGAAAATGACCAAGTAGTCAAATATATATGTATGTAAAAATGATGTGTACATTACACAAATGTAAAGTACGCTAGAATAGAAAATGTAAATGGAAAAATAGAATATGTGCACCTGATCCATGTCGAGAAAAAGGGTTGTAGAAGGATATCTTGTAATGTCGTGAGTTTTTTGGGCGCTTTCATGCTACCCTTTATGAAGAAGTGTAGGGAGGAAATGCTTGGTGTCCTACAACTCTAACCACTTCTGCTGAAATTTTTTCATGAGATCTTTGTATTGCGTTAGTTTTTTGGGTGATCCTATGCCAATGGATGGAGAAGTGTAGAGAGGCCACCCACTGTAACCCCTAAGCCTATGACCGCTATGCAAAATGCCAAAGGATACCATGTTCAGTTAAGTCTGTTGTGTTTGAAGTTCATAGACTGGTTTGTACTCACTCATTGTGTTTGAAATGGTGTGGATATGTTATGTTAGTATAAAACCTAAATGATTCCCCCCTCTTTGGGGTCGCATGCGATGACCCTGGAAGGAGAATGTGGTCCCAGAAGAGGACCAACTGCACTCTGACCTATTGAACTCTGCCCCACAGGGGGAAAAGGAAATCACTTGGTAGATACCAAGGTATGCAAAAAATTGGAGGGCTAGCCAATATAAGTGTTATTCCGATCACATGCATGCAAATAAGTGTAAAAGACTCAGACAATGTAGAAAAAATACCAAGTATAGTAGTGTAAACACGTAAGAAAACAAGCAGACTGCGCAAAGCGGGTTTCAAACATGGGACATCACTCACAATGTTGCAAGACATGTAAGGCCATAATGGACATAAACCACAATCAATTGTGTACACAAGAAAAGGGAAAATCCCACAAACAATGGCAAACAATGCAGACAAGTAGAAACAAAAAGGTAGTCATGGAAACATGTAATCCTGCAAAATAAGTGTTGCACATGGAACACCCGTTAGCATGTTAGATTGAAAACCAGCATGTAAAAGCATGTAAAAGTAAGTAGTAAAAGATGCTAAGTACAAAATGAAACAATAACACATGTATGAGACAAAGGTGAATGCCCCCATCGATCAGTATAGTAAGGGTAGAAGGCAAGCTACCATGTCACGTGTAAATGTCTTGTATCTGAGATCAAACTAAACAAAGGCATGAACACGCATGTTTGTATGATAATGACATATCAGAAATAAAGCTAACATGTATAATAGAATGATCATGCAAAACACTATTAAGCAAGAGTAAATGTTATAAATACAATGCAGTATGTTGTGGATGGATGGAATGGAATGCAAGATGGAATGATAGGAGCAACGTGACACCTGAGTGTATGGAATTGTATGTATTAAGGTTCAGTTTTTCCCCCTCATCAATCAAGAATGAACCTTAAACTAGAGTGCGTCATCGGGAAATGGTCGAGTAGTTTTGGTTGTGTCTAGCGTGTTGTCATGAGTGTGTATGTGTAGTGGTGATGAAATGAAACAAGGGGAGAAGATGTGCGTGAACCCTATAGGTGAATCATATATCACGAATTTATTGATTGGAAGAGTGATGATTTATCCCTAAGCATATATCAATATAAGATGAATGGATGAGGATGAAAGATATAAAATAATGTGTGTGGACCCTATAGCATAAGTGTATACCACGACTTGGTTGAATAGAGGATTGATGATTTAGCCATAAGAGTATATCACTACAATATAAATGGATGGGAATGCGTCGTATAGAAAGGTGTGCGTGGACCCTATATCCTAAGCGTATACCATGACTTGGTTTGATAGAGGAGTGATGATTTATCCCTAAGCGTATATCACTACATGATGGTAGAAGAAGGTGACAATTTAGCCTATACGTATGTCAATATGATATGGGTGACAATTTATCCTATAGCATATGTCACTATGAAATGGATATGAGGGAAATGACTTAGCTAATTGGTGTTGATTGTCGCAAATTATTGCATATCTTGAATTGAAACTCGGCAGTGCAGACGAACACTCAAGGGCCCTGCGAAGGGTACATTTGGACTATTTGAAGTGACACAAGTTCCTGGGAATGTATTGGGGCACCTTAGGACACTATGGTCTGCAGTCTAAGCACTCAGAATAGTATAAATGATCAAAACCCTAATTCATCATGGTCAGTAAGTGTCTCTGAATACTCTATATCTGTCACATTGGATTCACCAGATGATCTGGATGAAGTCCTGCACAAGAAGAAGAAGAATAGGTCAGACTGACCTCAACTGCCAAACCAATGGACTTTTCATTGAGTGTTGCACTACATTATGGACCTTGATGTATTTCTGGTGAGTGTGTATGTTGTACCCTAGGTGTTCTCATGTCAGTTGCACTTTGTGAAATAGCGAGCTACGGTAGTTATAGTTGATGCAGATAGTAGAATAGAATGAATAGAATCCCTCCTCCTCTAAGAATGTGTGTGATGCAGACTTTCCTAGCTTGAATGTATGATGATATGTGGATTTAAATGGTGCAATGGATGCAGTGTTAGATGGAGTGATAGTAGTGATAGGATGTAATGACTTAGGACCCTCATTATGGTTTTATAAGCTTTATATTTATAGGGCTCTCAAGTTTAGTTTCATAATTAATCCTGACAAGCCCGACTAAGAAGAAGATAAGAATGACCAATGGCTATAAGTGACCCAAAAAGGATCAAAATATGTTATGCATAGACTGAGGTTCCTTAGGTGGGACCAAGGCACCTTAGGGTGCCCCAGTACAACCTGGGGTGCCATGATTTAGGGATAGAAACTTAGGGAAGTCATAAAATGGGGTGATAAGTATCAGGAAATACGCAGGAAAGACAAAATAAGAGATAAGAAAAAGGTTTCCAAAAGGTGGGATTAAATAGTACTTTTTACACTTGGGAGCCTTACAAATAGTAGTATAATACTGGGTTAAATATTTTCTAATGTGCACTATTTGTGTCTACAACCTCATGTTCTATGGGGTATATGAATATAATGAGAATTTTCATGTTTTCTAATCATTGACCCATTTCAAAGATAACCTGAAGTTAGGGGATTTCACCTACAAATAATTAGGCCTTAAACAACGTCCTCAGAACATGGACTTGGGTCCCATGTAGCACAAGGTATATAGGGGATGCACCTAGTGAACCATGTATAGCCTAGTCTGAATAACTTTAAGCCATAAATGATTAGTAATGTAGGAATAAAAATACTCCCAAATTTACCCAATTTTTACCACGTAAAGTGAGGGTTGGGGGAGCAATCTATTCACCACTTTATGTGAGATATATTGGTGAGCTATTAGTCGGGTTGCACACCCTCATTTACTAACATAGGCTTGTGTCTTATGAATTCTTGTTTGAGTGTTGTGTGAGACCCATGTGTTTGTAGACCGTGCCACTAGAACCAAATAAGAACTTAATTCAAATCATCTCTAATCAATCATCCACATTCCTAATTCAATCTTCACTAACCACCTATCATCCAATATCAAAATAATCTCATACAACGCTCCTATCAAAACTCTTATCCAACCTAACCATCTTTATATCCCATATTCTAAATAAAATCCCTTCAAATCCAGCCATCAAAACCCAACCAAAAAATGGTCTCCATATCTAGATCTCCTTTTCTTCCAAATCAACATCATAACCTGTACCCCTTGGGTATATCCTTTTTCCATGATATTTCCCCTTCTACTAACTATCAAACATCCCATGAAAATATTAACCAAGACATCTTTGACATCATTTAATAAATTAATCAAAAAATAGCCAACCTTTCATCATGTATTGGTATTCCAAATTTCTAACCATCATTACCTAATATATTGCATTCACAAATCCATTCTACTAATGCCCTTGAGCCTCATCCCATCAATTTTTTTCTATTAAACCCAAAATCATCTCAAACAACACCTCACACCATTCACTTCATTAATAACCTTGTTAACCAAATTGTTCCCATCAAGGATCATGAGTCATCACCCAAAAACACCAACCACGTCAATATTAGTCAACTTCTCAAATCCCACAAAAAATATGACCTTCTCCCTAAGGTCCTTAATCAAGGATCCAAGCTCAATCCCACACAACTAGCCAAGATTATCTATCCAAAATATCCATCCATCCAAAATCCCCCTTTTTTAGCATATCAACCCCCAAATCCACCAATAATCATTATGGTCCTAAACTTCCTCACATCAATACTTATGATTACAAGTTATAATCCACCCCATTTCCCCAAAAAAATCTTCAAAATCATCCCATCTATGATCAAATCCAACAAGTGATTCAACAACTAGCCACTTTAGCATCCCACATCAAAATATCAAACCCATCGTCATCTCATTAGAAACCTACTCTACCCCCAAGGCTACATAAATCTAATATGGCTCATAAGCCTCACACATTGAATCCAATCTAAACATTAGGCTATACTAATCCAAGCTAGTTCCTTAGCCACAAGCATCAATCAATCTAACTTATAAGCCTCACAAATCCAATCATACACTTCACACTGCTCCCCCTAAGGGGTAATCTAAACATACGACTAAGAAAAGCTACTTCACCCCTTAGGTGAATCCTTGGCCACCATCTTTCATCAATTGAAAACTACCAACATGATCATTCATCCACCAATCAAACCATGTGATGAGAACATACAAAAACCATCTTGGTACCAAGAAAACCAATATTACGAGTTCTACTATACCAATGGACATCCGACCAATCAATGCATGTGATTTAAGTCATATGTCCAAAGCCTCAATTATCAAGGGTATATTTTCCTTGTACCACATTATCCACCACCTGGTGTGCATCACAATCCTCTCCCCAAGCGTCATCCACCATCCAAAGCTCAATCTATATTAAAACGTACCTTCCTTATCAAAATACAAGAGCATCGTAACTCATCCTCTTTTGTCAAGGTAAGCCTCCTAGTAGATGAAGAAACCAAGGTATTTTCTAGTTTCTAGTGTCATGACAACAACCTTACATCATCTCCCCAATATAATTTATATCATATTTCCAAAAAAAAATTCACAATCATGGATCATAAAGTAAAATCCCTAAGTATCCATGAACATGGTATCCATGAAAAAGGTATCCATAATCCCATTTGCCTTCATCATAACTTCAGTTATTCTAGTATAAGATACTAACCTATCGATGACAATATCTCTTCTAACATCAAAACAAAATATCCTTGTGAAATTTTTTCCACCAATCCTTTCATCAAGATTATCATCCCAACCACCCAACCAAATCTTGGATTATCTAACGTCTTCCAAAAATTTCCAAACCATCACCACTAATCCAAGTTATAATCATGGGAGTATGTGAGATATATTGTTAGGAGATCTTGTTGTAGGATTTGACATCAACTTGTATGCACAAGCTTATCTTCAATAGAAATTTGAACCTCCTTATCCCATTCAATTCAAACATCAACAAATTAAACAACACAATCACAAACAATCAAACCTAGACATCAAAAATCAAACTCTGAAATCCAAAAAAATCCAAACATCTTTCAAAAAACTAAATAAAATGATATATTTCAAAAAATTACAATAAATCATCAACTACACACAAATGTTCTTTCCTTCACACTCATCCTTCTTCCATTTACCCACATCCCTTCTCGTATCACCATATCTATCATACAATCCATTCATATCCCCGTATAATCAATTTATTTATATCATCGTGTTCACACATGTTGTAAGTCAATTGTCTCTACTATAGTTGTGTGACCTTAGTTTATCCTAACCTGAAAAATTCAAGTATGAATGTCCACTTAGATATCTAATAACTTTAACACATTTAATCAATTTGTTATGAAGACCCTTGGGCATTACTATTTATGTTATCAAGTAACATCTTCACACTCACTTCCACTCTTCCATTAAAACACTCGTGATTCTTAACCGCTTGAGAGTGTTCAAGAGAGTGGAAGATATTTTCACAAAAAAAAAGAAATAAAATCAAAAATCAAAATTTTAAAACAAAATCCTAATGTAGACAATAAATCAAAAAAATAGGTAATTATTTAGTCCTAGTCTCATACTACTATTTATATGGTTCTTGAGCAAGAAAGAGTACTAACTAACCCAAGTATTTAGCCATTTTACTTTACTTTCTATCGTTACTTTTGATCTTTGACCCGTATTTTCCCAGTCGGTTCTATCACACTATGTTTTTCCTACTCAACTGGGGTGCCTAGTCAAGACTGGTGTGCCCCAGGTGCCTCGGTCCCCTCTGGACGCCCTGATCCTCTTTACACTTTACTCTCACTTTTTGGGAACTTTCTATCCGTTTGAGCTTTCTATATTATTTTTGGTCAGCCTTTTCATGGTTAATTATGAAATTAGAACAAGATAACCATATAAATATAAATTTATGAGACCATAATGAGGGACCAAGTACCAAGCACTAATTACTAGTATCACCACCTAAGGTTGCATCCATCAAAGGCTTTTATTTCTCCATTTGCATCCATTTAGCTCCATCACAAGGGATAAATTTTGGTTCATTTGCATCACACTTCATATAGAGGGGAGTTAATTTTATTCTATGCACCATTTACTTACATTATACATTTAGTTATTTCTCACTACTCGCAAAGTGTGACTGGCACAATAACACCTAGGGCATAATTACACACACACACACACCTAGAAATACATTGGGTCTGAGATGTAGTATAATGCTTAGTGATAATTCCATCCATTTAGAAAGTTGAGGACAATCCAACCCCTTCATATGCATATCTAATCCTTTTTTAGGGTTCTTGATGCATTTCTCTGATGGTTTTACAGGTGTTTCCTCCATCTCTGATTTGTAGGCGACACCAATGAAGTTCAATGATATGCACGTGACAGGAAGCGAACATAAGATAGCCATTTAGTGAACACCTTAGAGGGGGTTTCCTAGTAATTTTCACATAGACCAAGGCACCTATATCTCATACTAGAGTTCCCTAGGTACCCCTATCCTTCTCCAGGTGCCCTCAGTCTATGCAAAATAGTTCAAAATATGCATTTTTTTAAGCTCCATGTCTAGTCGCTTTCTTCCTCTTGTTTAGCTGATATCCACTACAACATAGTTCCTACAGACATCTGCAAATCATCTAAGGCTTTTTTATCCCTCTTTACACTTTACGGTTTCACATTTTTCGTTGTCCTATATTTGCTTGGGTCTATTTACAACATTTTATCGTCATTTATTTATTTCTTCTATAGCATTATATTAGACTACAATATTCATATTTTAGTTTAATCATTTTGGATGAAATTAAACTTCGACTCCACCTTCCGTTCTAAAAATATTTCTTCTCTTACCATGGCTCAATCTAGTGGTAAATTTACCCTACCACACGAACATATTAAATCCCTTATTTTGATCATATTATTTGAACATCCCCAAGATCCTAGTGCTCCTGACATATAATCAATCTATGTTGGACTCAAGAGGAAGCTTTACCATTCTTTGTTTCAAGACAAGCTTAATGCTATCTACAACCATCAATCTACCTCCATTTCTAATCTGAACCCTTTTCTTCCACATCTTCCAGGACATTTCTTACCATCCCCATTTTTGTTACTACTCCTACAATCTCATTTCCCATTACACTTATTTTCATCTCATACAGTGGCAGTCAAGGTTGTCCTAACATGAGTGGAACTCAATACTTAGCCTCTCTCTATCAAAACCTCAAAGAATTACAAATTCTTCAATTACAACAAGACACTGTCTCATGCATCTCCATCTTTGGATTCCAACTTAGTTGTGGATACTGGAGAATTTTCACTTGTCATCTCCACTTATTTGCTTCCTCCTAGTTTTTTTACCAGCCTAAGTTTCGAGCATTTTAAATTTGGGCGATGTTTATAACCCACGAGATCATCGTCAAAGCATTCCACATAGTTTGTCAGTGGATTTTTAGATTGGATCATATTCTTTAGGCTGAAAGATATTTCCACTGTAGTATCCATGAGGTAATGGCGATGTGTTTGGGAGGTTTTATGACCTACCATGATTCCATTTCGTAACTTCTTTCAAGTTGCATCTAGCCGATGATTTTGGTGCACATACTTCTCTATCAACATCAGGTTTAATATCTCTTATGCCCAACTATCACCACTAGTAAATAGGGATCTACATTAACACTTAGAAGGATTCCTATGTCCATTGAATGTTACAAAAGGGGAAAGGACTTAGCTTCAAGATTGTCATTAATATTCTAATTTATGGGATGATGCTTCAGGACTTATTCATTTAGTAGTGGTCTTACCACAATGACTTCTCTATTGTAAAAATCTCATTTGAGAACCTCTCCTTCATTTTACCAACTCTATCATACTCTTAAGCTTCATAAAACCAAGCTTGAATGATCCATAGGAATTTATCTTAATTATTCAATGAACAATTTTTCTCTCACAATCTATATCATGTTTTGTAGTGATTTAGATCATAGATTTAACATTCAAACCATCTAAAAATATTAGACCACCCTGACGTAAAAATCCACAATTGTTCAATTTGGTTACTACTACTAAAGACTATATCAATCCACAACCACCTTAACATCCATTCATCTAAATTTCCTATGGCCCTAAAAATATCTTGTAGCAGCTTCTTAAGAGCAATATAATTACACTCCCTCAATTCATTTCAAATTATTACCCATCGAGACAATATTACCATAGTAGGAATTGTAACGAAAACTATTTGATGCAACTATCACAATAGTGTGGGACACTCTATGAATCGATATTTATATAGCTTTGCATAATCATCCAAGATTTTATTGAAAATAACAAGCTTGAAGTTTCCAGAATCCACAGGAATGATACACCAATCACATAACAAAGTTGTAATGAATAAACTCTTTAATTAAATCAAGAATTCTAGCAGTCTATGAGAATTAGAAAGCAATTAACTAGCATACCTATCTTAGTAAAATCATGCATATCACAGAGTGCCTCCTTCTGCATCTAGGCATCCTTGACTTTTAGTTGCATATACTAAAACTTGATTCCACAAATCAGTCTACTTCTCCGACCATGATTATCATGATAGCTTTCACCTCTAATCACTTACATATCAACATATCTATTGGCTCAGGTCTGCTATCGATAATACTAAGGTTCATTCGTGCTTGTGCTCATATTAGTCGCATGCTCAAATATTATCACTCCCCGTGCATCTCAAGTATTGGCTATCCATGCTATCAGCAACATTACATATCCTTATGATTAACTGCATATGGTTTTCTAAAAATTCACGTGATGATAGGTCTTCTTTCTATACTTATACCTTTCCTTGTTGGATCAATCGGTTGATCGGTTATGACATTCTTTTAGCCTCAATTGGATTCATAGGTCTAAGTCCATCATCTCTATGAATCATTTTTTACTCAAATTCAATGGACATAAAGATCAATGATTATTATGCTATACAATGAATATCCCTCCATCTTGAGTGTCATGATATTCATCTCCTCAAGCACCAGTTAATGCATCCCCTACTTACATCCAGTACATTGCATTCCACTTGTTACTTAAAGCACAATATACGCCTAGTTCACAACTATGATTCATGATAATTTACGTGACCTTACCACTCATGGTAGTCCTACAGGATCGACATAGAGCTCATCAAAGCTCACACGGTTACAATATCTTAGTGTACATTATCCACCTCACTCTTGATTTCATGTGGATGTCCATCATCTCCGAAGCTCAACATTTTCATCGGTCTCCATGACCTATCATTTTGTTGCACCTACATGCTCCTCATATACTCATCCATTACATGCACATAAACTTCACTCACATGTCAAAGTGTTTATCTAGCTATACCACAACTATTAGCACATGGGTATAGAGCTTTCACTCACTCACAAACATTAGATGGGGGACCTTCATACTTCAACTTCATTAGTTAGTTTGTTCACTCACACACACTTGGGGGCATATCATTTACACCTTCCCCCTATCTTCACATCAACACATATCCCACATTCCTACGTTAATCACTGGGACGTGGATCACAGCTTCCCAGTGATGACGATGAATCATTTGATCTCCACTTCAACATCGTCATAACCTTAGCGTGACATCACTCTTGTTAAGTAATTTGGTCCTCACACTTGATCCTGTTGAGTGGCATATTACAAACATGGACCTCCATTGCTTACATACTTGGGAACAATAGGCAGTTACACATCTCATGCTACATCTATGCACCACCACATATCCCGTACTATCGCATTTTATACATCACATGGTCACACTCCTAGTATATGTATCATTATCTCCACTTTAACATCATCATTTCCTAATGACACACTCTTGTGCTTTGGTTCACACTTGACTATTGAGGGCATCTTACAAACATGAACCCCACACACTGCACAATATGAATTACACATATCATGCTACATCTTACCATCACTATACATATTATGCATTTTAAACATCACATGGTCATCTCTCATCATCGCATATACTATATATATACTTGTACATGTTGCACTCATTACCCTGTTGCGCATTCTAGTCTCACAGTACATACTGAAATGTTGAGGGTATACATCACAAATGGACCTCATCACACTCACACGTTCATCATTCAATCCTATCCCTCATGCGAGATCACTAGGTTAGTGACATACTCTATAGGATAAATGGTCACCTATTCCATCATCTTGTAGTGGTCTACGCCACATGCTACATCACCACCTCTTTCGATCATCTCATCGTGATAAATGATTTAGACGACATCATCACACATTTTTACACATCATCTCTACATCACATAACATCACCACACATATACAATCAGTGCCCTACACACAACTCATAGTTTGACTATTTCCTGATGACGCACTCTCATTTTCAATTCATTATTAACTGCTAGGAGGGCATAAAAAATGATTCTCACTGCATACAACTCCATTCACTTGGGTGGCACACATCTCCTATCATCCATTATGCATTCCATTCCATCCATCCATAGCATGTTGCATATCTTGGTCACATTTACTTGTGCTTACATTTTCTCATACATAATTTTCTTATTACACATGCTAGATAGATTTCTTGTAAATAATTATCTTTACCATACACACATGCACATTCACATTATTTTCTAGATGTGATCACAGATAGAGAGCTTCTACATACAACATGGATACTTGGAAGACTACCCAGTCTCATAGCGGCTCTTGGGGGCATCCACCTTCATATACTACATGATGATATTATTTCATTTTGTTACTTATCACTCTACTTTATTAGTTATACACACTGTTTTACATACACTTTATCTTTTTTAAAATGCTAATGGGGTGCTCTCATGTGTAACATTTGTTGTTGCTAGGATTACTTGCTTCCATGGCTATCTGTCTTTTCATTTGTTATTGTTTTGTCTACTGTTTGTCTATAGTATGCAGGACCTTGGCCCTTTGTTTTGTATGCACACTTGTTTGTATGTATGTGGCCACTATAGCGTTGAGTGTAATGCGACATCATCAATGAGGTCCCATGTTTTCAACTCTACTTTTTTTGGTCTATGATCAGTTTCTTGTGTTTTTACTTGCATTCTATCTTACTCATTATTTATGTAACTTAACGCTTGTATTCTATATGCATGCTTGTTTGCATACTAACACTTTTTTTCCTATCCACTTGTTTGTATGTGCCTTTGTTTCTACCCAAGCACATTCCCTTCCCCTATGCAGGGCAAAATTTTTCACAGTCTAGTTCTCTTTTGAGGTTGCCACTTCCACCTATCCTTGACATCGCATGTACCCCTAAAGAGGGCAGGCATCATTTGGATTTATACACACTACACATGCACAAGTATTGGTACAATTGACATGTTGATCAGTTTTCTCATCCATGACACAATGGGTTATACAATGATTGGGTTCAGAAACAGTCTATAGAACCCCATATACAATAGATTTTATAGGGAACATTGTCTTTAGCATTCTGGGGAGCAATTATAGGTTAGATGATACAACGGACTTTCCTCCCTACATAACTTTAGCCAATAATGTTGGATCACCCAAAAAACTAGGAAGTAAAGATATCTCTTCACACTCTCAAGAAGCAGTTACAGGATGGAGAAGAACACAACTTTCTCCCTACATTTCTTTAGCCAATGGCATGAGATCACCCCAAAAAAATTGTACTTCATCAACATTTATAGGATCCTTCCTACAACCTTTTTTCTCATCATGGATCAAGTGGCACATGTTCCTTTTTAATTTTTTGTATTTTTTCATTACATTATTGTTTACATATATACTGTGTGTGTGTGTGTGTGTCCTTTACACATGGTTTTAACACATATACACATCCTATTTGACTACTTGATCATCTTCTCTTTTTTAGGTTTGTCTATATGGGAAGCCAATTAGTCAAAAACAAGAACGACATCACTCGGCATCACACACAATATACTAACATTTAGGTACATCACACACATTGGCATCTACACACATGCATTTCCACCCTAGGTTAACTATCATCACTTTTTACCACTTTTACATCTTTAGTCTTCACACTCCATCTTTTTTTCACTCCATGCTTTGTCTAGTCCCTTCGAACATGTTCTCTACATCACTCTATATGAGATATCAGGTACACATCTCTAGCTACTTTAATATTACCGAGTATTTTTCTCACCAACATAAAGTGGGGGAAAAATGTAGACGGTAAATTAAGCACTTTGGGTAATTATTTAGTCTTGGTTTCATACTACTATTCATATGGTTCTTCGAGTGAAAGAGATAGTAGTATTTAACCCATGTATTTGGCCATTTTACTTGTATTTCTAGTCGTTACATTTCAATCTTTCACCCGTATGTTTTCCTATTCGGTTACTATCACATTGTGTTTTTTCCTAATCTGACCTAGGTGAACCTAACCAGGATTGGGGTGCCCCAATCCCCTATGGGGCGCCCTGATCCTCTATACACTTTACTCTCACTTTTTGGGCATTTTCTAGTTGTTTGACCTTTCTATCTTTTTGGTGGTCATAATTTTTGGGGTTAATTATGAAATTAGAACAAGATAACCATATAAATATAAAGTTATTAGACCATAATGAGGTACCAAGCATCAAGCACTAATTACTAGTATCACCACCTAAGGTTGCATCTATTAAAGGCTTCTATTACTCTATTTGCATCCATATATCTCCATCACAGGGGATAAAGGTTGGTTCATTTGCATCACACTTCATAGGAGGGGAGTTAATTCTATTTCATGCACCATTTACTTACATTATGCATCTAGTTATTGTTGACTAATTACAAAGTGTGATTGGCACAAGAGCACCTAGGGCACAATTACACACACACACCTAGAATTACATTGGGTCTGAGATGTATTGCAGTGATAAGTCCATCCATTTGGCAGTTGAGGATAGTCTAACCCCTTCATATGTATCTTTCTTTTTTTAGGGTTTTGATGCTTTGTCAGAGGTTTTGTAGGTATTCCCTTCATCTCTAATTTACAGCGACATCCAATGAAGTTCAACGACATTCATGTGATAGGAAGCGAACACAGGTGATCATTCAGCAACACCTCAAAGGATGTTTTTTGGTCATTTCCGTAGGCCAAGGCACCTAGATCTCAAACTAGGGCACCACATGGGCCCATATTCTTCTCCAGATGCCCCAGTATGTCAAGATAGTCCAGATCTATAGTTTCCTAAACTCATGTGTGGTCACTTCCTTCTCCTATTCAATTGGCCTCCTCTACAACATAGTCATGAGACATCTTCGAATCAGCTAAGGCCTTTTTAACCCTCTTTACACATTAGGGTTTCATAGTTTTCATTGTTTAGATTGCTTGGGTGTATTTACTACATTTTATTTTCATTTATTTACTTCTCCTATAGCATTAGGTTACACTAGAATATTCACATTTTAGGTAATCACGCAATCAAAATCCATCTCAAGACTCTCTCTTGGAGTGTTTCCATCATCTCTAGTAGGTTATGGATGCATGGATAACAATAGAGAAATGTTGGGGCTATGGATGTGTAGTTGGTAGGGAATCGATACACAACTTATCTTTACCCTTCTCCCACATATCCATCCACCTATTAGAATCAATAATTCCTACACATTCGCTATTTTATCTTTGCATACTTCCCATCAAATCTTCACTTCCAATGGTAAATAACCATCAAAATCACACACACTAAATCTTGATGAGACATAGATATATCAAGTTGTTAGGTGTTATTTAGACCTTGGTAAAACTCTTGTTTTAGTCAAACTCTCATCTTATAACCTATGCATCCTAACTTATCTCATGTTCATCATTAATCTTATTTCCCAAGCATCCATCATAAATAATCATGACACCCACATCCTGCTTCACCTGGATTGAGCATATGTCAGTAGCCAATGACCCCCTATTTTTATCTAACTTGCAATCCTTTTCCACCATAGTTATTATGACTAGGGGAAGTATTTCTCTCATGTTATCTAACATCCACTAGGGTCACCATCCACTGATAACCTCGATCATATTATATCATTCATTTCATCCATAACATCCTAAATGTCCTACACCTAGGGAAAGATCAACTCCTCATCCTATATCCATCACATACATTCAATCCTCTCCTATCTTCACCCATATTATCCCAAAATACTTCCAAACATATTTCAGGGCTTATAGGAGAAATTCAAGACAATTCCAATCATATCCTACATCCCTCAACCCCATCCTATCCCATCTAATCCTTCTCCATCCTATTCATCAATCTTATGTTATCCTTCCCATCCTATCTTAAATATTTTCAGCTAATCCATCCTAAATCCTATTTACCCCCCTTCATCCTCTATCATAACACCAACAAATTCATTCAAATCCAAAAAGTCATAAAAATCATAAAATATCAAATAAATCCATAAGGATCACATTTTCTTGTGTGTGATTTTTATTTTCTTGTCAATTTATATATTACTACATCAATATGTTTCTGATGATATGAGGACAGTTTTACATTTTTCCTTGTTTTGAATCTATCTAATGATATGAGGACAAGAGCATATAATGATCATGTCATCATGATTTTTCCATTTCATGGTGCATCCTACTTTACGCCACATAAATAAGGTTGTTAATGATGAAAACATTGGGAAATTTGTGCTACATGGCAGAAAATTCTCCTCCCATGATACACATCTTCTCCCATCATCAATTTATTAACATTCTACCCTTCCTCTAGCTAACCATATATCTTTATCATCATCTCTCATTCTTTTTATCCTTCAATCATTGATTGCATTCATGTCACATTATTCTCCTTCAACACATTATATCTACTAACATAATCATCACTTATCTTATTACAACATCTAACCAACATCATATCCCCATAAACTCATAATCATCCTATTAATCATCACTTCATCAAATCTTCTCACTATCTAACATCAATCATCCTCCCAATTTAGTTAAATATCAAACTCTTGCTTACACCATGTGATCTAATGATTAATTAAATCCATCTTCCAATCAATCTCAATCGAACAAAAACAAATAATTTATCTATCAATCTATCTAGCATTATATACATATATCTCTCCCTCACTAAATCTCTATAAAACAACCTATCAATTAATCAATCAAACAAACAATCCAACAACCAATCTATTTGTTAATCAATCAATCAAACATCATCAACCTCACTTCCTTTCATATATCATTTACTAAGGATCCTATCAATAAAATATATATATATATATCAATCAAATAATCTATCTATCCACCTATATATCAATCTCTCTTTCAACCTCTCAATCAAACTATCAATCAATCAATCATCGAATTTATCTATCCTGTCAATTAATCAATATAGCAACCAATTTATATATCTATCTCTCAATCAATTTATCGAACATCTCAAATAGTTGACTGGGGCATCTATCGGTCAATTGCACCATCTACCAATCATTCTATTTTTCTAACTTATTTACCTATCAATTGATCTATAAATCAACCTTATCCAACCTTCTCCCTTTCATATATCATTTCATGGGGCATCATCAATCTAGACATGTATTTATATGTTAATTGATCAGTCACTTCTCAATGCAAGTAAGCCTCTGCCCCAACTCATTAATCGCATATTATCCAAGTCTCACCATATCTTAATCTTCTCAAACTTTTGAGTGGTCATCCATCTCATAACTCCCTGCATGACCCTTGAGAGGGCATTACCCTTATTGATCCAACTTCATCTTTTATCTTATTTAAATATTTATTACTTCATTTTTCACAATAAATATTCAAAAGGGGAAATATATATATACCTAGAATAATCTCATTTACTAACTATCTATTCATCACATCTAACCTTGTAACATCTTACAATATTCTTTTATCATGATTTATTTCCTAATCAAATATCAAATCACATTCTCTCAAATTTTAGGAATTGTATATTCCTATCTACCTATCTACACCTACTAACCTAGCCTCTCCTACAAATTCTCCAACTAATCCCTCATTTAGTCATCATTAATTAACATAATCAAACCTAGATTTATCTATATCTAGAAACTTCCTATTCTACCACCCTCCATGAATGGAGGAAAAACTCTAGAATCCTCCACCTCTATAATTTTACATCCTCTTCAGCATCCTGAACCCTTGATCTGAATCCTACATGGTTTTTTCCTAGCCATTGAATCTTCCACCCCTCAACTATATCAAGTCATCCTCCATGGTATAAACCTTGGGTGGGAATCCATTAACATATCAAGTTCCTTGATTAACCATCATAATGTCATCATCTTCCATCAAGCAAGCATCAAGATTTAAAGGAGAGGTGTTTTCAATATTCATGCACAAATTCGTCCATCAAGAAAACATCAAGATTTCAAGGGTATGTGTTGTCAAAATTCACGCACAAAATTTAATTTGAAGCAACCGACAACCTATTTTCATGTGAAAATACAACAATCAAAGGAAGGTTCCTCTTCTTGGTAAGTTTTTCAGTATATCTCTCATTCATTTCTATCTCAATATGAGTGTTTTCTTTTGAGTTAGAGTATAGAGATATTTGGTATTGCATCCATGGTTTTCTAGAAAGCTCTAATTTTCTTACACAACAACAAATTTTTATTCACACAACACTATGAAAAACATATTTTTATAAATTATATATGAAATTTTGAAAATGATTTTTGTTAAAGAAATAAGTTTAACTTAACTAATTATATTATATCGGAATGTTCTTATTTTTTTAGAACAAAAACTAAGAGATGTTTTAGAATGATTGTTTCAAGCTATAAAACTATATTGTTGCTATTGTAATTTATAAGAGTAAATTATATAATATTTCCTTCAATATAAACTTTAAAAGTAGATATTTTAGAATGATTTTTGTAAGATATTAAATTTTTATGTTGTTATTACTAGTAACAGTAAATTTTAGAATATTTGTTTAATGCAAGTTTTAAATGTAGATCAAGTTTTATTCTTCACATTTATTTTTTACTTTTCTTCTTGGGTTTCTCTACATTGCATAATTTTCTCTTTTTCATTTCATCTATTCATGAAGGATCTATGCAATAGATTTTAATCCTAGTAAAAACATTATCTTTATTTAAATTATAGTAATTTTTTATTATTATATTGTTTCCTCTCTTCACTATAGTAATATCAATATTTAATTATTTTGTATTCTAAAAATATTTTATAAAAATATATATTGAGTAGAATGAAATATATAACCCCATTCACACTTGACTTGCGAATGTTTCAAGAAGAAATATGCATGGATATTTTTTACTAATACACAATATTGAGTTTTAATTTTATTAAATGTTTAACATATTATTGAGTGGTAATATTTATATTGAGGAATAATGATATTATTGTTTCATAATTTAGAAATTTATTTTAGATTTTTTTGACAATCTATAATAATATTTAAAACATAAATTGAAAGGTAGATAAATGATCAAACCATCATAAATTTTTCTTTTGACCAATAGATGTGATCATTAAAATTTGGGCCTAGATATCTCCTGCATAACCACCACATCGCTTGAGATGATATTTTTCATCCTTTTATAGATATTTTTCATCCGTCAAAGATGGAGTGTTTATGTTACCAACCTACTTACACATGAATGAGATATCAAATCATGTAGGAAATGCCCTACTTCAAAGCTCACCACAAAACTCATAGGAATTTCCATTTCAATAAATAGAACCTTCCAGACCATCTTAAGTGCGATGAATTATGGTTTTCTACTATTTTAAACTTTCTTAAGAATTAAATAAGTATAAGTTTCAAGAAATCGGTCGTGTGGTATTATGAAATGCTTTGAAAGGTATTGCATACTCTTCACGGATGAGTGAGGTATTACATTGCCTTCGTTCATTGATTCTTACCATTTTGGTGTCATTTGAAATAGTAAATTTTAAATTCAATTTTATACACTTCATCTTTATTGACTCCACTCTCTTTTTTTATTCATTCATAGAGCATTTAGGAAATAAGAACTAACAACTATTCATTGTGGAAACTATTCATATGTTCATATTCAAATTTTATAATTTTATAATAATGATGAATGTAATTACAAGTGTTTTAGAATGACTAGATTGTTTTTTTACATTCATTAATTCTTGTTTATGATGTTGAATATGAGTATGAACTATTACAAATGGAGTTCCTACTCAACGCTCTCTAGATGAGTATTGTAGTATTCTCTTGAATTTGGTTCTTTGATCTAAGAAATTATAGAGTAGGGATATAATACTCATCTTTGGAAATATTTGGGAATTGTAAGCATTTTTTATTTTAAAGAACCGAGAGGTGTCTGTATATATTGTAAGTGAGCTTCCATACGACACAATATGTGTGCCTGATTGAGGAAATTACTTGTTTATTATGTTCTATTCAGCAATGGGAAAGGTAATGACTTGGTTACATTCATTGATTCTTGTTTTGGTGGCATCATTTTAATTGTGATAACAAAAAATTTGTACTATTTTTTAAGTTTTGTAGAATTTCAGGCGAGTATAAGTTTAAGAAAAATTACAGTGTAGTACTAAAATGGAATCTTCATTGTTAAGGAATTTGATGATGACTTATTTACATTCATTTATTCTTGTTTTGGTGACATCTAAAATAGTAAATGTTGTAGTCATTATTTTTAACTAAATATTTGTTGACTCAACTCATTTTTGGCACCCATAATAGAGAATTTAGGAAACAAGAACCCACACCTGATTTTTCATCTAAAATAGTAAATTTTGTATTCAATTATATTCACTACATACTTTCTAACTCCACTCTTTTTTGCATTCGTCAGAAATAATTAAAGAAATGAAAACCCACAACTATTTTTTGTGGAAGGTGTTTATTTATTATTTTTCGATGTTGTAAGGAAGCATTCAAATGCTTAAAATCTATATAAGACTATCAATATGAGTATTTTATTTCGTTCCATGACTTCAAAGAAATAGGCAATGGAAACACTTTATTGAGTGTAACCGTTTCTTACGTTGAAGAGCTAGGAGGGGTAAAATGCTCTATAGAGTGTAAGTGATACTTCAAAAAATTGGGATGTGTAAAATGCTCTAAGGAGTTTATGTGTTTCTTAATTTTAAGAAATATGAGGTGTGATTTTATGGATTGTAGGAGTTTACATGTTTCTATACCACACACTCTTTGCACTTAAAGGAGGAAATTGATTTTTTATTAAGTTGTATTTGTGGTTAGGAAATGAATTGGCTTGGTTACACACATGGATTTGTATTTTGGTGGCATATGAAATAGTAAATGTTGTATTCATTTCACTAAATATTTTTCAATCTTCACTCTTATTTTCATATTTTAGTAGTGCATATTATTTTCCATTTTATAGGAAATTAGCATTAAACGGATGTGGGGATGTTCAAATTATATTTAACGCAGTTGTTTTACTACTATAATAATAAATTTCATTAGACTTATAGTGCACATTGAAATCCAATCTATAATAAACTTATCAAAGTGGTAATGTGTTATTTACTTGCATCAATTCATCAATATGTGGTAGACAAAACTATAAATTTTAAAATTCACATATGTGAATAATAGAAATAAGATCAAGTAAATGTCATATTCAATTCATTTTTTACTAAATAAATATTATTATTAATTACTTTTATCCAAGTGTGTCCTTGATTGAATTTAGTGATATTTAAGATTTTGATAATCTAATATACCTTTGGAGTCCATTATCATTGAGTCATTTTCATAATTTATTGTAATTTCATTAGCGTGGCTTGGCTCCTCGTGCACTATAAATTAAAACATAATGGGGAATAATTTATGCTATGTTTTGATATGAAAAATATTGTAATTGAAATTTGTGTTTTGATCCAAAATTCAACTTAATAAACTTTTGAGATAGCTCGAATTAAAATTCATATTTTTTCTAGAGCACAATTCTAATTAAAATTCAATATGGCTCAGAATATGATATGCATAAATTTGTTAGCTAAAAAAGAGAATCACATCATGTTCATATCCTTCATCACACATTAATGAAACCCTTTCTTTATATACCAAGCTATGGAAAACCAAAACAAACCCAACTGCAGGTGGACCTATGTACATATTAACAATTAAAATAGACTAAATTAGGGTTGCGATTCAATAACAAAAATGAACCAAAATGCATATGCTTCATGTTATAGTTCCATAAATAGCTACAATAAACCCCAATGGACCCAACTACATGAAAAAAAATTGTGTTATGAACAAAAGTGAGCCAAATCCAACTAGTAACATGCTTCTTATTATATTTCCATTTACAAATGTAATGATCCAAATTACAAAGAAAAACTCAAACCTAATTATGAACATGTTCATATCATTGTTGATGTATAACATAAAAGGTCTTGTTTACACCCTAAATAAATAAATAAGTGTTTGTGTTAGAGTTATTTCCTTAATTATTAAAATGCATAATAATGTTATACGTAGAAAATTCTATATTTATTAATAAAAATTAACCTTGAAAATCATAATAAAGTTATTAATATAGTAGACAATTATAGAATAATGAAATGATTACTTAAAACACAAAGAAAGAACAATACTTTGTTAAATAGAAAGGTAAAAAGGTAAGCAAGGTGTGCATACTAGATGTATAGGATGATAAGAATCTGGAAGTGATATGTCTCTTTAACTATGATAGCTTACTGATAATGTATGGAATTTATAACTTATTTTCAAGCATAGTACGGTTTGGTCCTAAGATATACAATCTTGTAATAGTAGGTGTTAGGGTTCTGCTTCTTCTGGTGGTCGCAAATGTCTTAGAAATATGCTTTGTTGTTTTTTGATAGGTATTGCAACTATGTGACACCTTCTTATAGTGACGTACAATAGATAATATCCTATAATACCTACACTAGAACTTCATGAACATAATTAGATAAAAAATAATAAATCCATGTGTATGTAGAGTTAGATTGACCTTACTGATCAACTCCTACTAAAATACTCTAGGAGTTAGACTACATCCCCTTGTAAGTGGGGTCAAACTCTATATAGTTATATCCTAGAGTAGGTGCTTAGTGTATGTAAATTTTAACCAACCCCATATGTTACACTTGTTTCTCTTGACACAGAGTAGCTAGTGTAACTATAGATAAAATAAAGATTCACCCTATAAGGTAGTAATATGGTGTGATGTGCTTTAGATGCTACATAAATTTCTCTTTGTCTCTTAAATAATCTGGTAAAACTTTGTGTTACCTTCTCTTTTTATGACTTGTCTCTAGGACTTTTGGAGGCTTGGTAATGGAGGAATACATATTCTTAAACCTAGTTTGAGTGCTTCATACCTGAGTGTTGACTACTCTAATAGTGTGTTACAGTTTTAAGAAGATTTAGGATAGATTTTAGTGTTTTAGGAATATAGTTTGCAATGTATTATCTTTAGAAATTTAGGTAACTACCAGTTTCTTAAATGTATTTAGACTTGTTTATATAGGATTTCTTAGGTCAACTTTCGCATTAAGGCCGACCTATACGATAAGAAATGACCGATAAAATATACTCAAATTACGATAAGATTCGTTGGAGAGTGAGAGACATGACTTTATAGGTTTTCCCAGACCATGGTATGGTCTGGTCCCATGATGTATGATTTCAAGTAATAAGTTCATGATGTTAAAAGCAGATTTTGGGTGAGATTTCTACAAGTGATACATTACTTTGGATAAATAATACTAATTGATTAAACAACAGAGCAATGTGTAGAGTTAAGAAAGTCATGTGGGAGAGAGAAATATATGTCAATTTAGCTTAGAAATGTGTAAAAATTATAATATAGAAACAAATCCAAAATCTTAATTGTTAAAGGATAAGTTGCCAAATTTAGGTGTCTACATGACCACAACAAGTGGTATGTTCATATTATATGTTTCTCACGATATTATCATATACCAAACCCTATTAAAACCTCTACATTAAAAATGGATCTGTGAAAATAAAAAATGACCCCAATTACAACTTTACAATCCATATTACAACCATCACTATATATATATCCAAAACCAAATGCAACTAGTCATAGGCTCATATGCATTCTTCTTCATTTGTAATAAAAATAAACAAAACACATATATGATCATATGTTTCTTATTATTTTCAATAACATATTTTAATAATTCTAGCCCTATGGAGGATCCTCATGTAGCAGAAAGTACATTAAGACCATATTGTTGAAATATTACTATTACCTACACCACTACTCTCTCCTTTTCACTTTATTCATTTCTACTATCACAAAACTCTTACTAATGTCATGATCATTTTCCAAAGTAGGTGTTCTAGGTTTTATCCATCTTATAACAACCATTATATTATGAAATTCATCTTCAATATTTATGGTCTCATAAGTAGCGCTCAATAACATCCTTCAATAAAAATCACTGACGATGCACTATATGTTTTACATTTCTACATGACCTTTTATTTTTTTATGATTCAAGATCACCTCTTCTATAATTTATATTTATCTCCAAAATTCTATGGTCGTGTGACCAATTCCAATAACCTCAATCCTAATAGTCCCCCTTAAGGAACCCTCTCAGGTGGAACCCTATCCTCACTTTTTTCTTCCCTTATTCACATGTTACCATCATTAGCTTCACTTTTTTACACTCTTTCCTAGTCTTCTCATTTCTTCTCATCATCATTGACCTTCATAATGTCTTTACACTCTACTCCCCATTTATTTACACAATTTATTTTAGGGTTTATCGCAAAGTTAATGGGATTAACCATGGTCGATCCTATCAGGATTTTTTATTTTTTACCTTTGATAGGATCGAACTCGGTCAATCATATGATTCATATCTTAAATAATCACATGTATATACACACCTTGTCTTGTCATTTTAGTATGAAATCATCACATTACATCAACACATTAAACATTTTCACACATAGTCACATTTACTTGTTAGATTTGAGGTTTTATAGATTGCATTTGGGTCACCATAATGAAATGTCCCATTCTCCACTCATAGAAACTCTCTCTCAGTTTTTTGGATTTGGAGAGGATCAATGCTTCAACAGTCACACCATAGGTAAGTATTATTGTCCCTTCTTTGTTCTTTATATTATGTTTATCATGTGTATGGTTGACCATTCATTGTTTTAGATTAGAGTATATGTATGTTTTCTTTAATCAATTGCTTTGTCTTATTTACACAATGCCCCATGGATTTGTCCACCTATTTACATATCTATTATTTGAATCCGAATAGGATTCCTCTCTTTACTTTAGGTGTAGGCCTTGTAATGGTGTTATATTCTAAGAGATTGCCTCCACCTCTTATTTCCATTATGGATCTTAACACACCTGAGGCCGCACAATAATACATGTTGCATAAGGATTTGGAGCACAATGTTTCATAGTGTAGATCCTATCAATGGCATATGAATAATCTTGAAGTGGAGGTTAGGAAAGATCAACAAAATAAACCCATGTGACCCTCTTCTTCTACACCACACTAGTATTCTCATCATGTATTTTTTCTCACACCATTGATAATTATCAGGTTATCCACCGCAAGTTTCAAACTTCTAATAATCCTCTCCTCATGTTCCTAAGTAAGGGGATCATTCTTCTCTATCACATCATCCTCATTATATGCCATCATCTAGCTCTTGACATACCCACACACCTCCCCTCATCCTTCCCTCAATGATATACACCATGAATTATTCACATAAATATCTGAACGGATTGATGATTATCTATTTACCATATAATCTGAAGTGCATCATGGAATTGCCACCATTCATGATAACTTAGAAGATCTCTTTATTCATGCTCATTACCACATTTTGTAAGAAGTAATTGTCATTGTAACCAACACATGCAAATATTTCACATGTCATTGTTGATTCATTTGATTTATCTCATCCCCTTACTTTTTATCTCACTTTGGTATTTATGGTCATTGTCTCCTACCTTAGATAATTTGGTCACTATTTTTTTAATCCCGATTGGGTCTATCCTTTATTCTATGATTTATTCTTCTTGTTTGGGTCTCTATGTCCATTGTCTCCTAACTTATATACTTTGGTAATTTATCTTTCTATTTTACTCGAGATCATCATTTATGTGTGGGTCTTTATAGCTATTGTCTCTTACCTTGTACACTTTGGAAATTTGTATATCAAAGCCTACTTGAGTTTATCTTTCATTATTGGGTTGGCCTTCTCATTGGCTCCCATCCCATTCATCTAATGATTCCTATATTTCAACACATATTACCTATGATATAATAATCCTTCTAAGACTTTTATTCTCTCATGTCATTAGCCTTGCAATGTTTATACATTTATGCAGACATAAGAAGATGGAATCATAAAAGTAAATATACATCAACATCAAACAAATTGAAATACACATGACATCATCAAAATGTTATCTCGTGTGTTTGTGTGTCTATGTGTGTTCGCGCATGTGTTTGTGCGTATATGTGTGTGTGAATGTTTGTGTGTGCATGTGTGTGTGTGTGCGTGTTTGTGCGCCTGTGTTTTTGCACATGTGTGCATGTGTGTATGCGTCTGTGCATGTGTGTGTGCATGTTTACACGTACATGTGTGTGTGCATGTTTACATGTAGATGTGTGTGTGTGTGTGCGTGCACGTCTTCATGTGTGTGTGTGTGTGCGTGAGTGCATGTGCGTGCATGTGTGTGTGTGTGTTGAGATTTAGGAGGGTTGGTAAAGTGGGCTGGTTTTTCCCATCCCCGCCTATGTTTGACTCTCATTATGTGCTTCATGTCAATTGTGGCCATTTGTATTGGTTATGTGGCTCTAGGGACTGATGCCCCTGTTATGTCCCAGGTGAATTGGAAAGGGACCCTTCAACCCTTTTTTATGGATTCTTTGTGTTGATGGTGTATGGATCATAGCTCGTAGTGACCGCACTAATGATGTGGCTCTAGATCAAGCCATGCCTCTCCCTCTGCTCTCACTACTTATACCTCCAACTCTTAAATATTTGTTGCACCTATTTCCTAGAAAATGAATGGCACTTGTGCATCTAATAGCCTTGATGCCCACTCTCGGGCCAATGTTGACTATTCATATAGGATGACCTACACTAATGACCCCATATCTTTACCATTTTAGCTACATGTCTTCTCCAATACATTTATAGCTCACAAGTTACCTCTCTTACAAGCATAAATGCACCCATATAGAAGTCCCCTAAGTAAACTACGTACAAAATTTGAACACATCCCTACATGCCACTGTCAAAAAATAGTGGCACTGCTCCATTTTCCTTGTGACACGAGATTTGTGTCACAACCATCTCGGTCATAACCTTCCACATGTCTAAAATATGGGAAAAAATAGCACTCGATCATAGCATCAATATGTCAGGATGGTAATCATCACCAACTGTCACCCATTGAAGTATGGCTCTCTTCTCTACTATACTAGATTAAACTTCACAAACCATTCTCACTCCTTGAAAATTTAACACAATAATGGCATCAACATCTTCTATGGTAATGACAGCCTCCAAATTCTATCATGTGGCCCTCCTCCTAAAGGTGTTGGATTAATACTACCAATGCCCAAAAAATATAAATCATATATGGATCCAACAGTATCTAAACCATCTACTTGATCCCCCTAAAACCAAGGGCTTGTAATTGCATAACATCATATGCCACCAAAACCCTCAATAAGTATGAGAACCAAGACACATAGACCAATATCCATAGCTAGATTCTCTATGGAATCTGTAAAATATCAAACAACAAGTACCCACCAAATCTTTGTCAAAGAAAAAATCATAATCATAATAAATAAATCATTAAAAATCTTAGAAACACATTTTCCCCCACAAATCAGCCATGTTATCCTTCACAATCATCCAATATATGCAATTTCCTAGGCCCTTACACATTCTCCCATATTATCTTAACACAATTGGCCTCTATATAATTTTTCTCCTTTCCAATGCAAACAGTCATCTATGCATAGACCTCATCGAATTTGTTAGCATTTCCCAATGCCTTCATTCATCCTACAATTTTTTTGCACTACCATGGCCAGTCCCATTAGAATCATGGATGTAACCCTCTCTAGCATTTAATTCCCTATCTCTCATTAATGACTCTAAAAATTAAAATTCTCCCAAACCCACATGTATTTAATCCTAAGCTTATTTTCCAATCTTATTTAGATTAAATGTGCTAGATGGATTTTCCTTAGGACTCAAATAACAATTTTTAACATAGCTACCCTTCCCCAAATTAAATAAAAAACTTACCTTGCAATGGGAAAAAATTAGACAAGGTCTCACTAATGACCTAACACATAGTAGTGGGGAGATAGGAATGAGTACGAGGGGAGAAATCACAAGTTAGGAGTCCAGTGTAAGGAAAGAGGGTGAGATCGAGGTGCAACAACAAATGTTTGAGTCATATGAGCAATGGGCCCTTATGTGAAAAGAGATGTGGGTGTGATGGGTTAGATATTGGTAGCATGGTTGTAGGGGAAACCAACATGAGGCCAAATAGGATGGTATCATTGACCCTCCTGAGGCCAAATAGGGTCAAGGCTGGATCACAAGTACGACTAGCCTAATGTTGAATGTGATGGGGAGGAAGGCCAAGGCCTGGGTACCAAGTGGTAGACACAAGGCATAATAACAATATGTTTGAATGGGTTTATAACCACGTTGTGCATGCGACCAGTGTGTGACTAGGTAGAGAAAGGTGACCAATACAAAATTAAGAACCATATTGTGTACAGGAATAGACCGAAGAGCACAAGGGTCAGAGCATGCAAAAGGGTGGACCAAAGAGTGTGAGAGGTGGAGCGCGTGTAAAGGAAAACCAGATATCATAAGGGGCATAATGGGTGTATAGGTTGAATAGAAAGTGCAAGGGACAGAGTGCACATAATTCACTAATGCAACCAAGGGTAGGAACACCAAAATAGAGTCCAAATAGAGAAAAAAAAGAAAAAGTAATGCAAGTATGAATGAATAAGTGATTAACTGAAGTAAACAATAAATCACACATATGGCTAGGCAGAGTGCATTATGGATAATAGAGAGTAGAAATGATGCATGAAATTACATCTCAGTCACATTCGTGATTGTGCCAATGATAAACTGGGGTGAACAGATATTTTATAGAGAGGATAGAGTGATTAATTAGAGGATGACAAGGACTTCAATAGATCATAGAGAATCAAAGAGCACAGACCTTGGACAGAGCTGATTAAGATCAAATATCTTTCAAATCAAAACAAGATTTCCTTCATTTATGATCAGTCCCTTCCGAGTGGTTCTATTTTCTGGAACAACCTTCTGCGCAGCAGACACATTCTCTCTCAGGGGTGCGGCTGGAAGCTTGAAGATGGGAAAAACATAAACTTCTGGACTGATAAGTGGAAGGATTCTAACTGGATTTCTGCTTATGATCATATTAAAGACAGATTAATTGCAAAGTATGGACACAAAATCCAGGGATACATTGAGAGGGATGGAAACAAAAGAAAATGGAAGCAGCTAAAAGTGGAGAATGATAATATTCAGGTTGATATTATATCTCTCCAGAATCAACTTTCCCTAATCCATATAAGTAATCAAAATCTTAAGGATGAGCTCATCTGGAAAGATTCTTTTGATGGGGAATACACTATTAAATCAGGATATAATTCTTTCTTTGCATCCATGGAAAGCGAAATTAAGTGGCACAAGTTGTGGATACCGGAGCTAACCCCTAGAGTGAACTTCTTTTGGTGGCTAATTATTAATGGCAAGATCCTAACTAATGAAAACCTCATCAAGAAGGGATTCATCATGCCGAATAGATGTTGCATGTGTCAGCAAGAGGCTGAAGATATAAAGCATTTATTCCTTCATTGTGAGATTGCTTCCAAAATTTGGCAGCTTGTTTTTGCAAAATTTAATCTGAGATGGATTTTTTCCCCTTACCTGCCTTCAGGCTTAGGAGCAATGGAGCTCTCTGTTTAAACATTGCATGGTGAAAAGGTTATGGCAACTAGTTCTGCCCCACACTATGTGGAGAATCTGGAAGGCCCGTAATGATAGTATTTTCAGAAACAATAGACAGGCTTGTAACAAAGTATATAAGGAAATTATCATTGTTGTGCAAGATAATATTGCTAGATTTAAACCCCCTAAAAATAGACTCTACCCGGAGAATGAAGAATGCATTCTGACTGAATGGAATATTGCCACTGCCAATAGAAATAACAATGGTACTGACAGAAACACAATCCGATGGATTAAACCCCCCACTGATTGGCACAAGTTAAATTTTGATGGGGCCTCTAAGGGAAATCTGGGTGACTCTGGAGGAGGGGGAATCATCAGGGATCAAAGAGGTTGTTATGTTGCTGATTTTTCTGGGAGAATGGGCAGAAAGACTAATCATTATTCTGAAGCCATGGCGGCTCTTTGGGGTATTAGACTTGCCAGAGATTGTAATATTCCAAATATCATAATTGAAGGTGATTCTCTAAATATTATCAATCTTCTGAATAAAAAGCAACACCCCAGCTGGTCTATCAGGGATTATATTGAGGAAGCTATTGATATATGCAAAAGATTTGAAAAGGTCCAAATCACCCACACCTACCGGGAAGGAAATAGGGTCGCTGACAGTTTGGCTAACTTCGGTGTTAATAATCCCTTTCAAACTTGGATTGGGGGGGACGTTCTGCCCGCTCATGTCAATAAAGCCATTATCATTGATCTACATGGCAGTGAAAATCATAACTAACGGCTGTATTTTAGACGCTAATGTGCGGATCCCCAAGTACATGATGATGACATCACAAAAGATTTGGATGATTGTTGCGATCTGTGCGGGCTGGACTGTCATCATTTCTTGGCATAGGAGGAAAGCCGAGGAGCGGGGCAATAATAACAAGTGTAGCATAATAATTAAACCGGCTTTCACAGGAAGGAAAGATTCAAATACCAAAATCAAAGTTCGGCCTATCCCACACATTGGTAGCTATTTTACCGTTGAGAATAGGAAAAGGAGTAGAGGAAACATGGGGGGGCCGCCATGCAAAACCGAACCGACCCACAATCCTGAGTGGAAAGAGAACACGAAGCTTTGGGATTACCTGCAAATCGGGGGCCTGTCTAATTTCATTGAAAGGATCCAAGGCTTCGACCAAGACATCTCTATCAAATTTGCCCAGGGTTGGAAGAATAGAATAGTCAAATATCTAGTAACATGAAAATGGAAATCACGGAAGAGCTCATAGCTCAGATCACGGGGCCTCATCCTGGAAGGCACAAAATTCTTCAATAAGAAGGTAGACAGGGAGGTGGAAACCAAGAAATTTCTGGAAGAGGGGGAGAATCTTGAGTTCATGACTGCTGGCCTCAAGGTGGCATCGATCCCTGAACCTTTTGATGAACTGGCCAAAAAAATGACAGTTTCCTAAAGATTGTTTAAAGTCCACTAGAACACGGATTCTTAGCAATGAAATATGAATATCCCCCTAAGGACCAATATGGTTTCTACTTCCCAAGATCACCTTACAAGCCGAGGGAAGATCATATGCAGACAATATTGGCCGAGGTAAATGAAAGAAAATGTAAGATGTGAGGACGTAAATGGAATGGGGCCCTAAAGAGAAAAGGGACATTGCAATTGCCCAAGCTGATTTACAAGACCCCTCTCAGGCCACTGCCATTGCCTTCTTCATGTCACTGCAGGCTATCAAGACCAAAATTGACAGAGCCATCAAGTAAAGGACTGTTGTGATGCTGTTTTTTGGCTGCGATGTGGCTGTCATCGGGCGGTTCTGGAGCTGTTTTGTGGCGAGGCTCCTTATGTTGTTTCTCTTTTGGTTCCTTTTTTATCTTGCCTTCTTTTCTCTGGATCTTTGTACTTTTAGATCCTTTTTTCTCCTATATTGTAATATTTGGTTGTTGAGCCTTCCTTGGTTGGCTATTTTGCCCTTCTCTGGGCTACTTCTCTCATCTTTACTATCTGGCTTTTGAGCCCTTTTGTATACAGGGTATAGTCCCTTCAAAACTATTTTCCCTTAATAAAAAAAAATAACTCTACTCCTGATATTACAAATGTAAATATGGATAATGATGTTACTGTTATTAGTTAATTTGAATGTTAATCTATATTTCCCAATAGTCTTACTTCTGAAAATGTTTCCAATGATTGTCATGATAGCTATAATTATAGAAATCCTACTACTTCTATGTATGTTGATGATAATCTTGATGAAATCCTTACTTACAAAAATATAACTGATAGTGACTTAGATTCTAATAATTATACTACACATGTTAATGATGATGTTCCTTCCCTAAAAGATGTTGAATATGAATATACACCTCCTCTTTAATATACTTCTAAAGTTATTTCTAATGATGGCCATGTTGACACTAATCCTACTCCTAATATTCCTCTCACTATCTTTCATGATCCTAAACCTAGTACATCTATAAAGATTTCACATCCATCTCCTCCTCTCACACCTCCATCCCCTCCTTCCACATCCACTCTCCCTTCTTAGTTTCCCATGATCACTTACAATGGCAAGATTTAACTCCTCAATATGCCTCTCACTTCCTCAACCATCCCTTGATAAGATACCCTCTCTCTCTCTCATGCATGATGTTAGTACTTTGCAAACCCAAGTTCACGCCCTTACCCTCGAGAGTAGATCCTATTATGCTTTTATTGACAATAACTCCCTTCCTATAAATCCCATTCCTAAGAAGATTCAAAATTCCTCTTTCCCCAAGGGTTTCATCATTCCAAGTTTCTCATGTTCCGATGGCACATGCAATCCCTATTTTTATCTAAAGAATTACTTATTAGCCATGGATTCTTATTCCAATGGTCGATTGTTACTAAAATCATTTTGTCAGTCTTTTTGACCATGCTCTCCAATGGTATACTCATTTACCTAATGGCTCTATTAGTACTTATTATGATATGGAGGATGCTTTTCTTATACATTTTATTTCTAACAATGGTCCTAAAGTTACATATGAATGGTTTCCTTCTTTGCATCAAGGAAAGAAAGAACCAATCTTATATTACATTTTACACTTTGAAATTTTTGCATGTATAAATTGGATTGATTTCATCCTATTAAACTATGAAATATAATTTTTCTTTTATCGTGGCTTAATTATACCATTAAAAGAAAAAATATTATATGAAAATGTGATTAAGTTTAAGTGGGTGCAAATAATTTAAAATACCAACACGTGCTCTTGTTTATTGTTATAAAAAACATATAGATCCCTTTCCTACTGTATTCTCCTCTCCCACCTATAGACCATTTTTTTAGCACTATTTAGTATTTTTGAAAGTGTCCCCTTTGGTAGAAAGATCTACTAGCATCTAGTTTAACCTAAGTATTTTCCAACCCATGAGCTATTGTTTTTAATGATTTTATCTAGTACCAAATTTTGAAATTTTGAAAAATAACTTGAGCTAAGTTGGTTAACTACCTCAAAAATCTATCAAAAATTATCCTTCATTTTAATATGTATCATTATTCCTCCCTTTGGCCTAAAATTTTCACCAATTTCAATGAGTTGAAAAAATGATATATGATTTTTATGACTCTGTATAAACTCCAAAAAATAGCTACAAAAAGGCATAGTTAGAAAATAATTAGTATGAAAACCTTATATTAGTGCTAGAACTCTCATGAAAAATCTCTATTTTTAGAAAGAATAAACATGCTCCACCATCGTTAGTCATATGTTTTATTCAATTTTGATCGTTTAAGGTTATTTATGTCCACCTCCTAATAGTTATTTTACCTATTTTCTCTAAAAACATGTTGTTAGCCACATTGTGTTTTTGCATTGCTTCCATGCTTCCTAAATAGGCTACTGGGGATCCACATTTCCCACCATCACAAGCCTCCCATTATTGGTATCATTTCCTTTGAAATCCAATTCAGTATCTATACACATGTTGTTGTTGATTCAATTTCTCGTTACTACGCATTGTAGGACACTTCATGTCTTTTTGGATGACATTCTATTTACAAAAATAAATGTTTAAGTATAAGCTCATTACCCGATGACATTTATTCATAAATAAAATTAAGAAATTAAGGTTCATACATGACTTTGACGGATTTATTTTAGTAAATATGAGAAATTAGGGTCCACTCACACCTTATGGTAACTAGTCTCTACTTCCCCCCATCCTAGTCACACAAAATTAGGAGATATTATATTATATATCTAATTTGGTCAGTACATAGGTAAATTTCAGGATTTCAGCATTCATCCTAAATTTTAGCATTTAAATTGTACAAGGCGATGAAAATTTGGCAATGAATATAGTCATTGCTTTAGAAAATTTTGGGGCCTTTTGGATTGTTTAGTGACATTTGTAGGAGTGTTAGATGTGTCAAAATTAGGTTTTACTAAACCATCACAACTCTCAAAGGAAACAACAACTACTCAAATATATGCACTCATGAAATGCCAAGTTATAATACATAACAAATCAAAACACATGTGTTGGACATAGTGTCATTGGTGTTGTCATTGATGTCAAGTTGCATTAATGGAAAAGGGTGTCTATGTCATAAGAGTCGACATGAGGTTTCAATGAATCAAGAAATCATGAAGGTTGATTAGTATTTCATTGTTTTGGTGTCATGGAACCTGTTGAGTGAAGTGTTGGTTTGTAACCAAAAAGGGAAGCTTCACTATTTTGAAATTCTTCATGACACCTTCAATCCTTAGAGAAAAATGGATGTCTAAGATGTATAGGATTTATGTGCTTTACAATGCCTATTTTTTACTTCTAACTCCTTACAGAGCTCCTGGAATCTTTGCAGAGAAGTTAGGTTTCACCATTAGGTAGTGTTTGTTCCTTGCACCTAGAAAAGTGATGTTGAGAAGATAGTCATTGAATAAATGAGGAACCTTTCCTAATTTTATTCCTAAATTTATGGTGGCAACACCATAAGAATACTTCTTATCACTTTCAATAAAATGGCACTATTAAATCTTTCAACTAAACTCTTGGGATAGATATTAAAAGCTCTATGTGATGTTAGAAGAAATGATTGGGATGACAAGGTGTCAGTTGAAAATTTTGAAGCATATAGAAAACCTTAATTGAAAATAAGGCTTCTCAGTCACTTTGCATCCTTCCTTTGGTGATGTAGGAACATCTTGTTAATAATCAATTTACGGATTTTCTTACCATGACTAGGGGTATCTTAGGTCCACTTGAGATGGTCATAGGATTGTAATAGTCCATTTGGAATCCATAGGAAAGGATAGGGAGTTTCACTCCAAATGTATAATTTTAATATTTGAACTAGCTCTAGGTATGTTATAGGCTTAGGTGTTAAGTGACACAGTCCTCTCAGACTGAGATATCAGATTTGGAGGTTAGAGACTATTTTGCAAAGTAATTTTCATGAGTAAATATATTGTTTGTGACTGTCTTCTTATCTATAATGAAGGTTCAAGGCTTCATGGAACCCTTTTAGTGTCCAAGAACTGGAAAATAGATAGCAAGTCTTACTCAGACCACCACTATACCTTGGTTTTAGAAGTTTAGTAGTATGTAGCATAAGCATAATGATTTTGTGGAATCCTTGAGTCTATTTCAGGGCATTGATCACTTTCATTTTGGTGTTACTTTTTCAAGAAAAGGTAATAAGCCATGTAAAGGAGGATTTCTTAAATTAAATTTAATCACAAAGGACTGTGTGTACATCCTTCTTAAGGGCCTAGAGTAGAACATTCATTGTAAAAGTTAATACTTATGGATAGTAGATTCCTTGATAAGTGTGGAGGAAGGTAATAAGAAGACCAAGAGTTTCAAAATCCCTAGTACAGGTTGGAATAAGAATAAAATGCAAATGAATGTGCAAATATAGTCTAGCAGTGTTAATGCCCAGTTTGAGGGCTAGGAGAGATGTACTTTTAGAAAAATAATCTTTATTCCATGTGTTTGAAAGGGTGGAGCCCAGTGAACAAGCTGGAGGAAGGCCTAAGGGCATTAAAACTCATAAAATTTGGGCATAAGGACAGAGTATTGAGTGGCGTTAGTAGGTAAAGGAAGCAATGTACATTCATGCTTATTTCTTGTGACTGTCAAGACCAACCTTGAGAAATAGTTGTCTTAGGAAAGAAAGTCATAAGGAAGTTGTATCTATCATTGATTAGGGGTGGTGTTAGAATGTTTTGAATCCTTGACGGAATCTCATTGGGAAAATCAACTTATACAAAATTTAATTAAGAATACCTATTGATTTATCCTGCATAGTTCCATAAAGAAGCCTAGAGAGAGTAAGTTCATTTGTATGAAAAGCCTGAAGTGAAAGAGGAAGAGTTGAGTGATTTTGATTAGTGATTAGGAGAGGGGTAAGAATAGATTTGAGATGAGTGAAAATAAGATTGACATAAAAGTCAAGGTGAAGGTGAAAGTGCAAAGTTGAGAAGATTGTTTAGAGCTTCAAACAAGGAGACTTAAAAAGCCAAAAGTTGAAAATCTAGCAAGATGATGGATAAATGAGTAATGGAGGAATTGAGGTGTGCTTGAGTAAGGTGTATGGGTGTGTTGAAAGGTGGATGTTGGGATGAAATAAGTGTTAATCCATTAAACCCTTAAATTTTTCTTTCAAACCCTAATTAGACCTACTTGAAACAAGGGAAAAGGAGAAAGTTGAATTGGGGAAGTTGTATTTTGAGTTGAAGTTATATAAAGAGGATTACATGGTACTCTGTATCATTAGGACAGCTTGTCATCAATTCAACATTTACCCTGGCTCAAAGGAAATTCCTAATAAAATCATTCAGTGTGTTTCATTGTGTAGGGAATAGTGTCTAAGGTGATTGATCAACTCATTTAGTTTTGATGAGAGACTACTTCCTCTAAAGGCCTAAAAAGGCCATTTTTGGCCATTTAGTAGCTAATTAAACACCCTTAGGAAGTTTTTAGAGAAAATATAAAGCATCTAAGGGTGATTTTAGAGAAAAATGAAGATGTATAAGTAAATTTAGGAAATTTTAGGAAATAAAATCTCATTCAGGAGCAATCTGTTTAAGACCGAGTTTTCAGGTACAGGGAATGAAAGCTAAAATGAATGAAAGATGACTTCTTTGGATGATTCCAGGAGTTCTAGAAAGAGTTAGGATGAAACAAAATAGGCATTGGAAGTCTATTAGAATACTCTACAAGGTGGAATAATCAACATTGATTCAAGGCTTAAATGTTTCTTTTAAAGGTACTGCAAAACTCTTCAGCTGCATGTCCTAGTTCAAAATGAAATAGGACCTAAATTTTGAGTTGTGGGTAGAATTATATTTTTAGAATAGTTTCATTGATTAAAATGTGATTTGTAGTGTTTCAGTGAAGTATGGAGGTCAAGAACATGTAACTCATCCTCAAATTTCATTCAAGGATTCATCCCCTATCAAGAGAGGAAATCCATTTCCATGAGGAGCAACTTGAGAAAAAAGGTGTCCATGTACCATAAGCATGCTTACACCCATGTGTCATCTTGGTCAATAAATTGAATTGTGAAGGAATCATCATGTTCAAAGGTGAAATGTGGATCTCAAGGAGTGACTTAATGATCATCATATCCTAACTCTTTCATTGTACCCAAATCTGTCCAAAGAACAAGCTAAAATGAGCTAGTCATGCCATCGAGGTATTAAGGATCATCATGTGTGAAGTATTAAAACATTGTTTGTCTCCATGAGAGACAAATGAGTAAAAACATGTATGAGAATCATGAATTTTATTCCATGAAAGGATGATTTTAGAGCCAGGAAAGGTGAGGGGATTATCTTTATATGGAGCACCCTATTTCTAAGAATGAGCAATCATTTGAATTCACTTGATGTAATTCACTTGGTACTATTCATAAAAACTCATTCAACACCTAGTAGTGTGATCACACCTTAAGGAGGAGGCACATTACAATCACTTCATTTTGGCCATAGGACAGGAATCCCATTCAGGGAGCAATCCTCTATCTATAGAGTGAGGATCTCATTTTAGTAAGAAGTAGACAAGCATCATAGAGTTGATTCATGGTCACTAAAGTGAATTATGGACAAAATTTAAAAATTGGTACCAATTCAAGTAGTGGTAGGGCCAAAATCCAATCCAGAAGGTCAAAAACCCTACAAAACGACTATATGCTTTTCCAAAACAAAGACCTACTACAATATATATGCCCTGAAAATTTTAGGTCCTTTGCTGAAATCCTGAAAATGAGTAAGTACTGACCATATTAAAATTTGAAAAACTATCTTGTCGATTATAAATGTTGGAGCTATGGGACCACTTCCATCAGGTGTAGAGAAACCCTAACTTCTTATATTTACTAAAATAGATTTAAAGTATAAGATTTCTTTTATTATACTTAAACATTTATTTTTGTAAATATAAGCCCCCCACAAACACATATATAGTCCATACTATGCATTGCAAACGCGTACATGTTTTAGGTTCAGGAATTACCAAACCAAGAAAACCAAAACACATACGCGTTATTACAAAACGCATGTGTTATTACAAAACGAATGCGTGTTTTTCCTATTTTCATATTTTTGTCCACTTTTTGGCCCCCCAGATTGGTGCACTTGCCCATGTTTGTATGTATGTATGTATGTATGTATGTATGTATGATTATATTTATCTATCTATCTATCTATATATCTATGATTTTGGTTGATTTATTAGATAAATCAACTCAAATCATACTATTAAATAAAATGGGCTTATTTTCGCCATTGAATATGTGAAATACATAATAAGGTTCTTTCTACGAATAAAGTGGGCTAAGCTCTTAAAATATGAATATGCAATCACAAAATTGAGGTTAAATATTAGCATACTTTTGTGGCTAGGAGACCTACCTGAGTCAGATCCCTAGCTCTTTTCAAGGTTGATAATAGAACATGATAAAAGACACGCAAAATAATAAATGAAATGTATACCTATTCAGAGGTGAAGAGTTTGTAGAACAAAGTTCTCCTCTCACATACATCCAATTTAGACTTTTGAGCCAAAAAGTGTACTCCAAGAGCTTGCCGAAAAGTGGTCACAATAAGGATTATGAGTGGTATTAAGGAAGATATGGTGATTAGAAGTTGACCCTACGAGGTTGGCCATGTCTTTCAATATTTGTCTTTAGCTTTAGAAAGTATGCAAAAAAAAGCATACACGAGCAAAGGCATAAAGTGTGTAAACAACCAAGAAATATGAAAGATAAAAACAAAATTAAAAAAAACTAGAGTACCCCAATGAAAATTGATGTTAGATTTAGAAATATATACTCAAACTATAACCAAAGTTTGTCCCACCATGGTTGCCAAAGATATATGCTTAGATATTGAGCCACCTTGCAAATGTGTTAGATATATATCATATAAATCTACTAAATAAAATGTGCTTATTGTTGCCATTAAATATGTGAACAAAATCATAAGGTTCATTCTATGAATTAGGTGGGCTAATTTCTTCATATTTGGATCCAAATTCGTAAAAAATAGGTTAAATGTAAATATGTTTATGTGGTTAGGGGACTTGCCTTTGGTCGAATCCCTATCCCTTTTCAAGGTTGATAAAAGGAACGTGTAGGACATGAAATGATACATGAAATCCAAAATGGTGTGATATACATATTTGGGGGTCTTATGGGACCAAGCTATGGTACAGGGCTTATTGGTGGAAAATTGTTGATTATTGATAGTGTTGACCGATTGGATGTTGTCATCTATTGTAGCTCAATCACATGTGCAATCGCAAATGAATTGCGGAGTAGTCATAATTCAGTCATTGTTGTGACTATCAACTGTGTTGGAATTTGCAAAACTTCTTGTGTCACAAGCTTCAGATGTCTAAGAAGACCTTTCACCTTTGGGAGAAACCTATGAGCAAAGATGTGTTAACAAAAGTAAGAATTATGTAAATAGTCAAAGACGATGAAGGGAGGGGTGAGTGTTATTCTATAGATTTTGGGTGCATAGAAGATCAAGATGGATATTTTTGTAATGTGCATAAAGGGTTGAGATGATAAGGGTCCAATATGCATTGGAAATGCAAATGGATTAAGTTTAATGGTTAAATGTTTATGGTGTGTATAGAGTGTTGTGATATGATTTAATGTGACTGGATGAGAACAACTGAATAGATAACATGTATTTAATCAACCTTATTTTATATTTTTTAGTTGTTTTATGATATTGTTTAATTTTTAATAATTATTATATTTTATATTGTTTTGTATAAAAGACCTTATGCACAAGGTGCATTATCTAATGTCTACAAATATAGCCTTTTTAATATCTCTTGATGGTGTGGTAAACCTTACATTAATTTTATCTGTACCAATTAAAATACACCTATTTTCATTATATATATATAGTATGTATGTATGTATATGAAATTAACAAAATACTATTCAACGATTATATTCATCTCAACTAATTCATATTTAATAATCCCATGAGTGTATCATTTACTACCCCAAACGATTGTAATATGTGTGAATGGCCAAAATAATGAAAGTGGAAAGTGGCTTTGAATCACTAATAATATAAGTACATTGAACCTTAATTTAGATATAAATCAAAAAAGCGAATTGAATTGAATTAATAAAGATAAGTTAGTTTATTAAAAATGGAAAACATTCACAGAGTTGTGAACAATTCGAGTTTTAGAATAACACTCGATTTGTTGTCGTTCTATAAACATTCATCAATAATAACAATTTGTTGTCATTCTATAAACATTCATCAATAATAAGGCATGCATGACACATAAGAGCTGCGACGAACAAAACCTTAAAAGTTATAAGTGAATGAATAACTTTCAAATTCTTGAGTCAAATCCATACAAGTACAAAAGTGGTAGAGCCATAACCATAAAGGTACAAAAATGGTATTTTTTGTCTATCTAAAAGTAATTGTGTGAGAACTTGATCTTCAACTCCTTCACTTTGCAAGCTTGCTTTTTTTGCAACCCACAAGGAGCCACTAATAAATTCTCTTTTGAACCCTAATTTGGCCTCTACGTTTGTCAAATACATAAAGAAAAGTATTGTGTTTAGGGGCCTATGCTAACCCAAAGAAAATATAAGCTTCCTCGACATTTATCAAATCCCTCAACTTATGAACAATGTGGCATTTGTTGTATATTGTAAACAATATTGTGCGGTGCAAGTGTCTCAGTCCTTGTCTCTTCAATGGATGCAAACAACTACAAATAACTCTTACCTTTTTCTATATTTGTGAACTACATTTTTGGCAAAGTGATACCTTCAAAAATAAATCATTTTTCTCTTTATGATTTATAAGATTTATTTACTTCTTAAATTTGAGTTGGGACCCTACTTACATGTATTTCACTATACAATGGGTGAGAAAAGTTGGAAGTTAAAGTTGGGCAAATCAAAACAAGTGTATGAAGGGCCCATAAGAAAAAGATGCTCAAAATTATAGAAACTCGGTTTTGGTTGACAAATATCATATTTTTATGATTCCAATTAAAACCCAAAAATATATAAAATAAAATAAATATAAAAGAAAAAAAATAGTAACAAAATAAAATATAATAATTAAATTGCATAAAATATAGGCACACACCAACAAGAGCATGATTTAGATCAATGATCAATAAACTCATAAATACAACATCTAATTTTAGTTAATCCCATGTTAAAATTAGATGTTTACAGTTCGTGACTAAGTGAACTATCACAAAATGGCAAAAAAGATCTAGTGCGATTGCTTTGGCGTCCAATATAAAAATGAGAGTACAATTTCAAACTTGTGCACTTGCATTTTGTATTAAAACAATGTGGACAAGTTTGAAATGCGCCTAGAGTCCAACTCAAGTTTTATTTTTCAGCAAATAAAACCTGAATCAGTTGTATCCCAAACGTAGAGATTTCACTCATGGGTTGGTCATTTACATAGCTGGATGCCTCGTTTATATCATATACCTGTTTTTTCTCATTTATGTTTGAAACGAGTAGTGAAGGAAAAAATAAAGTTTAGATTAGATCGTAAGCGTGTAGTATTGAATATATACATTGAGAGAGTGCATGACATGTACAAATGGACATCTACCATACATTTATCGTAAAGTAGATCTACAACAATAGAAGAAAAGCAAGATGTCTCCACTTAGCAATCTATTCCGTCGATGAAGAAGGAAGCAGCGTGGTGATTGAGGCCATCCATCACCATAAGCTGCATATCTTCTGAAGGTTTCCAGTGACGTTTACGCTGGTTTATGAACCAGTTATTTATTTGCTTCTGATCCAGACCTGTACTTTCCGCCAAAACAACTTTATCCGTCTCCTGCACCACCAAATATAAAGAGGAGCAGGGACGAGTTAGAAAGAGCCAAACCATCAACACATATGCTAACACAAACTAAAACCAAAATCATAAAATGTAGTAAGAAAATTATAGAGTAATACCGAGGGATAAGGCCACTTATTATGGTGGTGCCACCACTCGAGCAACGTTTGCCTGGCTTCTTTTGGGAGCTTTCCTTTCTTTCTTTTTTTCAGAAATTCTTTCTTGAGAGTGCTGAAATATCCACTGTACCTTCGTAACAGTTGATCCTTCAATTGTCTGTCTTCTACGCGAGGGTCGACCTCATGATTAAACTCCAATTCCCCACAACAGCTCAATTCCTCTTCTGATGATGCATATCCATCTTCTCTTTCATCCAGATACCCTGTCCAGTCAAATCAACCATTACCTCATACTCAAGAATGTTCACAAAATAGTGGAAAAGTATATCTTTGAAGAAAAAAAAACAAAAATTTTAAGGTTTAATCTATTTTCTAACCACCTACATAACCATAGTCAACTGTGGAAACTACACAGTACAGTGGGACAAGGCGGTCAATGAGTGTACTTGAATCGCTGGGACACCCATGTGAGAGGAACAGGTGTTGTGTACTGTATAGAGAAGCCTGAAGTACTAGTTTGAATTTTAACAAGGTACCCAACATAGAGCAAGGCATCTACACTTAATATGGAGCCTATACAAGACATAAAAGAAAAACAATTTCTATTTATAATCAAGAGTTGAATTACAGGTTAGGACGCAATAATTGACGTGGAAGATCTTCTTAAAATTTTAGTTATTAATATTTTTCCATCAAATAAACAAGTTAAGCTATATGCATTATGGGTATTTAGAATTTGCATAAGGATGATAACACATAATTAATTTAGAGAAATTGGTATACAAAAGGATTAAAAATATCCTATAAAATTATCAAATAATGACAAGCTGCAAAAATTCATGGATGAAAAGAATTAATCAAAGAAGGTGCTTATAATGCAACAAATACAATTTTTTATAATTAATAATTATAATATATTACAAATCCAAAATAAAAAATTTAAAATTACTATCTCAAACTTTTTTAAAATACTATTAATATGGTTGTCAGTCTAGAAGTTAAATTTGACAGCTATTTAAACCCTTGTAATGCATATTTAAAATACAAACATTATTTTTATCCATATATCTAAACCAAAATCGTTGCTTGACATATGTTTAGATGTTTTTACCCATATATCTAAACATCATTTTTATCCATATGGCTTTTATAAGTTTTCTTGATACATAATTATCTATGTTATTACTAACGTAGAAATAACATTGTTTCATATTTCAAGAAGGTAATATATTGGAAACTTAGTCACCTAAATCGTTGCTTGACAAGCATCACCAGCCATCAAATTTAACCCAATGAACTTTTGAGTTTATAGTCATTGTTAATTAATAATAATTCAGGGGTTATATAATGTATATAAAATTTGACAATAATATATTAAATATGCAAGTCATATGTGAAGGTTCTATATAATATTTACAAGTATTTTATGTCTAAAAACAAGAAAAACATCTAAACAGCCGTCAAATTTAACCCCTGAATTATTAACAATGACTATAAACTCAAAAGTTCATTTATGCCGTGACAACCACGGGTTAAATTTGATGGCTGGTGATGCCTGTCAAGCAATTATTTAGGTGACCAAGTTTCCAATATTTTACCCTCCTGAAATATGAAACAGTGTTATTTCTACATTAGTAATAAAATAGATAATTATGTATCAAGAAAACATATAAAAACCATATTAATATTGTTTTTTCTTATTTAGATATATGGATAAAAATGATGTTTGTATTTTAAATATGCATTACAATTATATTAGTATATATTCAGTATAGTTAAATAAATATAGAATAGTGGTTCAAAAATTTTATCAATAATATATACTCAACATTATTTTGTATTTTTTGACAGGCAACATTAAAAATTTACGGTCACCTAAAAATTGTTTGACATACATAGGTGGCCGTCAAATTTAACCCCTTACTGCTATCAATGTGTGCGGCATGAAACCGCGTAAATTTCCTTGAGTGGTGTCGGTGTCGGCCGTGCTTTGAATGCAGCAGAAATAAAAGGAATTTTATATGCCTAAGCTGGCTGCACAGACACTCATTAAATATAAAAAAAAATAATGAGTTTGATTGTACGAAGAAGCAAAGGTTTATGACAAGATCGTCCGGCATATCTAACTCCCTCTCAAGTTGGAGACACGCCAACCATGTTTCTAATTATTAAAAACATCACCTTTTCAGTGTTCGTTGGAATTAAATGCCGCGTCTAAATATTTAACATTGAAATTTCAGGTGACAGGATCTGTAACATACGAGTTATTTCTGATGGTTTTAATGGATTTTGGAAGAAAGATTTAATACCCTTCACAGAATGTTTTAATTTCCAACAATCATGGTCGGTGACAATAAACATGTTGTTCTTCGTAATAAAATGAGTGTTCTATAACCCAATTTAGAACTTTGCAACCATGGGAGCTCAAAAAGAATGTTCAGAATTCGGAAGTGGAACCGCTCGCCGTGTGCATTCTTTCAAACAACGAGTTCTTATATACAGCCATCTAAGAAACTTAAATGAGAACAAGGACGAGGAACAACTATTGGCTAAAATAATTGTGTTTCATGTACATTAATCGATTCGCCTTAATTTAAATATTGGTTTTGATATATTCAGAAAACATTAAAATTTTTGAATTGATGTCGAAATAAATATATATATATATATATACCACGAAATAAACATTCTTTGTAATTATGGAGGAAAAAATGCATTGCAATATCTACATCTTTTTTTAAAATGTGGAAAATAAAAGTTAAACATTTCAATTCTTTACAATACTTCAAAAATAAATCGACATTATTTGTTTTATTTCTATTATCGTTTTTTAGAATTAACTAACAAATTAAATTATAAAAAAAACTGTACGGCGCTTGTTGAAGTAATAATAACTGTCATCATTACTGTAGTCATGTTTCACATACCCTGATTTTGTCAAACATTTTGTTGTTGTAACTTCTGTATTGTCATATTATATTACAACTAGAATTACATCATGACACGTCATTATTTAATTATTGGAGAACATACCACATTAAATTGCAACTACGATTACATTAGGACACGACATGTAGAATTACTTATGATTTTATATAATCATTGAATTGGTCTTTCAAACAATTCAAAGTTGTTATATAAGGGTGTGTACATCCATCAAAATACAATGGAAAGCAGATATTTATCATATGATGGTTACAGACACTATGTATTCAAAATGTAGGGGCATACACAAGGCATGTGAACTATATAACAATTGTCTTAGCAAAATATAGTGACATGAAATGCAAGGATTGTGGAACATATCATGAATTGTTTGACAAAATGTCTCAATCATATGTTCATGACATAGCATTTATAAGGATGTTTTAAAATAATTCAAACTAATGAATACACACAAGATGCAAAATGTGGGATCATATTGTAAAATGTAAATGGAAGTTATTTAACAAAATGTCTCAAAATAATACCCACCACGTAATTTTTACAAAGGTATTCTTAAATTTTTGAGTTGATAAAGTCATATGGAACGTATCCTAATCATTTGTATGGTGAAGCATGCCTTTTACATATCAAATAATTGACAACCATTGCAAAATATGAGAGTATACACAAAATATTTGAGAAAATGTCTCGATGAAATGTTCACAACATGGCTCTTATAAGGATCTCATAAAACTCTGCACACCAAAGAAGCCTTATAAAATATAACCTCACCAAAGTATAAAATGTCAAAATTGCTTTTGCATAAACTGATAAATATGTATTCAAATTGTTGAAATGTATATAAAGTATTGTTTGAAAAAATGTCTCGGTGAAATGCAGTCACATAAATTGCATTGATGTCTAAAGAATGTTTTGTTATGTTTTATGGAGAGCAAGGATCTTAGTTATTTTAGGCTATATGATTAAGAAATAATAACTTTCATTCTTATTACGCTTATGTTTTGCATAAATAAGAATCATATAGTCGTAACATTATTTGGACCAACCATTGCAATATTTTCACCATCGTGATGCGTCATTGTTAACTCAGCCGCAATGAATTAAATTTTGGTTAGTTCAAGCAATTTAAAGCTAAATTTTAAAAAGAAAACTTCCATGGTAGCCCTTCACCATTGTAATGCCTCACATGACTCCCACTCTTGTTGATCATCTTCTATGGCTACCTTCACCATTGCAATGCCTCACTATCTGTTTAGCCGCAATGAATTAAATTATAGTTAATTCAACCAACTTAAAATTAAATTTTAGATGCCACAATGAAATTTTAAATTTCAGCATAAAAAATAAACATAATTCATAATATTTACATCACACATAAAAATAATTTAATTTTATACACTAAAAATGTACCAAATAAATATTATTATTAATTTTTTTAAGAGGTGGCACAAAATTAAAACAAATATTTAAATGTGAACAAATTAATTTTTTTAAGAGGTGGCACAAAATTAAAACAAATATTTAAATGTGAACTATAGTTCATCCCTCCTTTATCCCACCTAAGATACAACTAAAAACACTTTAGCGTCTCTCTTATATATAAAAGGAAGGTGGATTAAACTCTTTATTAAATAATTAAAACAATTGAATCTTATGTTTTATTTTAAGTTATTTATTTATATTAAAGGAAATGTAATATATTTTATTATGTTGAGATATGTTTTTACTATAATAGTAATGTAATAGAATGAGCTGTTCATTTTTATTCAATCTGAAAATAGTAATATTTTAGTCATATTGTAATCTTTAGACCCGATTTTTCTTTAAAATATTTTTCAAAAACCACCACAATAATATAATTAAATTGATATCATTTACTATAAATCAAAAGAAAATCAACCAAAAAAAATATATATATATAATAAAATTATTAATTAATATAATATAAGAAAATTTTAAAATAAAGATGATTAAAATTAATCTCTATCAACAATATTCAGATAAATATATTTATTATAATATTTTTTTTATTTTCATTTATTCAAATATGTTTATATCATATTAACATAAATACCTTAAATATTATTTTTTACAATAGGCACTTTTAAAATAATTATATTTAAGACATCTATTGAACATAGAAAAATAAATTTAACAAGATGCAAATTGTATTCTTATTGATGATACATAAATGAAAAAAATTGAAAGCATACATCCCAACCGCCATCCCATGAGAGAAGATTAATTATCTCCCCACCCATGTTTGGGGAAGTACGAAGTCATTTGACAGTCGTCTCTGTTAAAATGGGGACCTAATAGAAAGGTGTCTGTTTCAGAGTCGACAAGTTTCTGTCTGCAACTCTGCAGGCAGAGGCAGAGTCAGAGCGATAACCTCTTCTTCTGACCTCTACAGTAGCTTCCCCATGTGTAATTTTGTTGGACTACATGCCATATTTAATACAGGAGTGAGGGAGTGAACAGTGCTACTGAGAAAGTGTACTTTAAAGACTGCAACACCCGCGTGTGCTCTGCAGATGGAGATGGAGCGTGGTCATTCTCATGCCTATCACCTCACTTCACATGTACTCATCTACATCGTACGTTTTCAAAGGGGCAACATCTGAACCCTAAAAAGTAGAAGAAAATTTCCTGACAGGGGTGCTCACCTGTAAATTTTAATCCCGACATGAATTTATCACAACACAACGACAATTTATACATATTTAGTCTGTCATATTTCTTCGATGGCTCCAAAAATTATTTATAATGTTTTACGTTGTGGGGTTGTTCAAGTACCAGCGAGTGGTTAAAATTTGACATTACTGAAATGTTATAGCAACTTCTGAAGTTTTAAAACCTATATCTACCTGTCCTATAATCAAGACCATTCGTTAGGATGGTACAGACGGTCTTTATAGTTGCTTAAGTCGCCTTTAAAATCAAATCTGTTTGTTCATTTTTTGGCCTCTTCTATATCCAACTATTGGAGGTTAGTCATACACATTAATACTGTCAAAGTTTGAATTCAAATATTTAATATGAATTAATTACCTGAATTCAAGCATTTATAAATAGGTAAGTGTTTCTCATCTAGCATATATTATTGGAGCTACTTCACTACAATTATTATTATATTAAAGATCTTAAGTTTATCAATGAATAAAAACAATTATATATTTTGACGTTTGTAATAAATAAAACAAGGTGTTTTATAACATAACATATAAAGCCTAATATATTATGATGTTTATGTTAATAGAGATGATACCACAATGGAATTGGCTCTCTTTCTAATATAATGATTGATTGGTTAGGATGAGTATACATTTGTTTGCTTGGCCTTTTCCCATCTCCTTCTCTGTGACTTTGTAATCCAAAAAATATTGTGTATCATCACCTCTAAATATATGTCTTACTAGCAAATTCAAATACACCTCTTCTTTATATATCTTAGAATTTACTTCTACAACTCTAAAAAATTCATAAAACCTATATTTATATTTACAACCCCAAACCAAATTCTTATAAATTCCAGTTTTACAAAGATTTTCTTACTATAAAAAAAACAGGAATGTAAACTCAAAACAAAAAATAAGACTTCAAACATACGAACATGTAAATTGACTCATATTCAAAATTTACATGCCTCCACGAAAACTGAAATGTGTGGTTCTCATGGTGCTTAAACCCTCTATAAACTCCAAACAATGACCAAGATTGTCCATATGATCATGACATTGTCCCATCTTAACCTCAAATCCGAGTAACAAACAATGTACAAGCATAAAAGTGTATATTTACATAGGTCAAATTACAACAACACACCATTTTAAACAACTAATTAGAGCCTTCTATCTCATTCTATTTTTGCTTATTTTTATTTTATAATGTTTAATTTAAGGGCATATATTCATAAAACGCTCTCATTAAAAAATACACTTATAAGTAAGGTAGAACGTGAAATTTAACCTTTTGAGTTCTTAAAAGAATAAAATTTATCAATAAAATGATTGAGATGTAAAATTGCTCGTGTTGAGGGGGTTCTCTTGTCTTAGGATTATTATTATTATAGAAATATAAGAAAAATATCATTATCTTCACCAATAAAGATCTCACAAAAAATTGGTTATCTAATTAAGGTGCTTGTCATAAAGTCTAACTTTATTAGAACACATTCAATATTGATCAAATTATAGACAATTACAATAAAAAAATGGTCAATGGTATATACATTGGATCTCCATGCCCAAAAAGAACCAACTCAACAAAAAAACAACCAAAGCCTTAGAAGACAACAAGTTGGTTGGAAAACACAAATTTGTGATACCAACAAAGCACTCCCTCACAACAACTTTGTTTACCGGGAGCAGTCCAACAAGTGAGAACCTAAATCAAAACCCAAAAAATGGAAGAAAAATCCTAAATCAAGGTAAAAACCAACAAACCCTAATACTATAAGCTAATAAACCCTAAACAAGGCACAACTAGACCAAAGTTCTAAAACAATCTTCACCAAAGGGCTTGAGTAGAGTTGAACCGTGTAGAACTGCAAAAACTTGGCAAAGACCTCCACAGACACCCTACAACCTCCAATGTCATCATTGCTTATACCAATGTTGCACCGCTACTACTAACACCAATGTCGTTGTTGAGACCATAGCCAGAGTCACCATCACCACCTTCGGCAACATTGCAACATTCAAGTACCGAGTAGGTAACCTTAGATCAATTGAAACAGAAGACAAAAAGTTGTAAATTCACATAACAAATAGATGGGGCAGCTACTAATTAAGCTATACACCAAAGATGCCAAGGATCCTTGTCTCTCTTTCCATGACCATCAATACCCCTTGAGTGGCGCTCCTTTGAGACAAACCCTAGCTGAAGGGTTTCAGGCAAAAGAGAGGGCATTGCGTAACACCTCTCCTTCACTCTCCATCTTATCTAATCGTATAAAAGTTAGATTTAATCCTATCTTCCATTTAATACACTAGTTTTAGGGGTTGTCCAATGATTGGGGGGTTCATTAGCTACGCAAAATCCTATCATGTGCGTTCATATTGAGGTAATTAAAATTAGACAAAAGCAAATCCAATATACCAGTAAACATTAGGGAGTGAAAGGATTTAATTTATTAATATTTTGAATTACGTATGGGGTTACATTAGAGGGGTGGCCCAACAGAGAGACAAGATTTGTTTAAATTAAACATCAAAATTGAACCTTAGTTTTTAAAACTAAATACCTTAAAATTGCAAAAGGAGTGTGGTCATAAAATTAAATTATAATCTCTCATTGAATAAAGAAATCTTAATTTAGATATTCTTAACAAAGAAATAACAAGATGGATACTAGGATTGAGTAGACTTTTCAACACAAATGATATTAATTTACCATCTTAATTATCTGAAGAATTATTGATAAATGATTAAAGCTTAACAATAAGGAATTGGTAATAGGTCTTGAATGGATTCAAACTCTCTTTCTAAAGCAAAGTCATATTAAGAAAATAATAATTGAGTGGAAAACAAGATATATTTTTTGTTTGATATATTAGGGTAAAAATAAAAAAGGTTAAATTAAATTGTCATGGGATAATAGGTAAGTAAGATACATGGAAAGAATACAGTATTTTCATTCTAATAATATAACGGCATGTTACGCAGCCGTTCGTGAGAAGAACAACGGCTATAGTTCCCAGTTTTGTGCGGCCTTCAACAGCAAGAAGCGGACAATTCTCTACCCTCACAGAAATTTGAGAAAATGCTGTAACCAGTATATCACAGAGAAGATGGGAGGGCCTCCCTGCCAAATTGAACCATGCGCAGACCCCGACTGGAAGGAAAATACAGAGCTTTGGAACACTCTCAGCAAAGGAGGCTTCACCAACTTCGTTGATAAGGTGCAAGGACATGACCAAAGCATATCTGTTCGCTTTGCCAAGGAGTGGAAAGAGAGGACTGTCGACTATGGGGGTCAAAAGATTTTAGTCAATGAAGATCTCATTGCTGAAGCGACCGGCCTTAGCTTGGAGGGGTACCGCTTCTTCAACAAAAGGGTTGACAAAGAGGCTGAAGAAAGAAGATTTGTGGAGGGAACTGAGAAGCTCACTTTTAGCACAGCGGGCCTGCTTGTCAGCTCAATTCCATCACCCTATGATGAGGTCACTCATATGATCATTCGATTCATCTCCTTGGAAGGCAGGTTTGTCACTGTCCCTGCTAAACATCTAATCTTTTTAAACCACTTCCGTAGGAATCGATTGGTTTGCTTCCCCCATTATCTGCTGAACTCCCTAGAACGCTCCATTTTGGAGTTTCAGAAACACACCCGGGCGATTCCCTTGCATCAAGGTCTTATTTTGTTGATCCATAAATGCTGCCTACTGAAGTACCCTGGTCTTCCTTCCTCTCCTAGCCCGGCTCCCCCTTTGTTGGGCTCTGCTGCTGCCAGCCCTGCTTCTCCTGCTGCCCCTGCTGCTGCCCCCCCTCCACCGTTGCTACCACCCCCATGCCGGTTGCACTAACTTCTCCTTCCATTCCCCCTGCTGCTGCTCCCATCACCCACCTCGCCTCTACCTCTAAGAGACCAGTCACCAGGGCTTTCAGTAGGCTGAACCTTGAGACTCTTTCTGTGGAGAAGGAGCCTTTTGACCTTGAGATTGCTCATGACCTGCTGAACATCAGTAGTGCCAGTCCCCGGGAGGTGCGGATGGATAGCTCTTCTAAGAGGTTGGAGGCCTTAGAATCTGAGATGAATTTGCTAAACCATGAGGTCAAGAACCTTGCCAAGCAGAAAGGCAAGAAAAGCATGGAGGAGGAGGGGAACATTGATAGCAGTCAGATTGAGGACATATACAAGAAGCTGATCTCCTTAGACTTCCGCTTAGGGAAGGCCAAGACTAGACATGATTACAACATTGTAGCCTTTAGGGCGATTGAGAAGTTCATCCAGGGCCATGCCAAAAGTGTTTCCAACCTCAGCGGTGTCCCGGCTGCACTTTGGGGCAACGAAAAAGAAAGCAAAAGAACCATTGAGGAGCTTGATAAGACTGATGCTGCCCATATGACTGCTTTGGACCGTATGTTTCATGCCTGGAAGAAAATCAAGATCAGTATCGACAAAGCTACCAAGAAGTAGCTCTGGGAGCTTCTGCTGATTTTTGTTGTTTTTCTGTTGTTTCATTGCGGTCGGTTAACCGTTTTTTTGTTGTTGTTTTGTTGTTTTGTCTCGATTGAGTAGTTGTTTCTGAGCTACTTGGAGCTTCGTTGTAACACTTGGATCTTGATCCATTCTCTCTGTTTCTCACTCTTATTCCGGCTCTCAGGCCTTCTTTAGTATTCAAGGGTATAGTTCCTTTCAAAAAACTATTTGCCAATAATAAAAAAAAATATAACGGCATGGGGTATTATCAATTGAATAATTATAAATAAAAAGTTAAATTAAGAGTATTCCTTAATACCCTTCGAATGAACATGTTATACCATACTTTTACTAGATGAACACCCATGAATTCAGCTCCTCAAAAACTAAAAAATCCCCATTAAAAAAGTACAAATATCATGTCAATTTAGTTTAGTCTAGTCGATCCCACTTTAATTACAAATAGAAGTAATAGAATTCTATAAGACAATGATTGCTTTTGAATGGAAAATATGTCTCATACATGTTCACACGTGTAGTGAAAATTGTAAGGAATCCATGATTGAAAAAAAACTTATAGAAAGGGTGGTGAATCTTCTTGAACCAAGGTTTGTTGGGATGGCGAGTCTAATTACCTAACTTTTATAATTTAACAAAATATTTTAGCGAATTTCAATTGTCCTCTTTCAGTTAGATTTCATTTGTCTATTTTATTGATAGTATGAAGTGCATTATCTACATTCCTTAACCAATAAACATTATTGAGTTATGAAATCTAGATCAATTTTCCCCTATCCTTCCCAGGATTAAACCTTGATTGTTGATCCATTGGCCATGTGTCAGCATTTCATGTAATTTTGGGTAAATTCATGACCTCTCGATAATTTCTCGCAAATCATATCCGTCGATCTCTTGCAATGTGTCAACATCCTATGCTATTTGGTTTCAGAGTCTCGTGTTTTAGTCTTCCTTTACTTTAAAACTTTTTAACGTTTTTCCAAAAGGTGTCCCACATAGCCTTGCTCTTCACTCCTTGGGCAATATGGGATAATTCTCAATGGAAAAATTACAAAGGCCTTCATTGTCAAGGCTCAAAATGACTATTAGCTGAACCAATTCAAACCAAAATGTAAGTAACACGTTTGTATGGCTTAAATGGTCCCAGAAATTCCTTAATTAAAGCATATCGCATACATTAGAATCCCTATTCTAATTTTAAGCTCGGATAATCTTTTAATTGAATCTAGACGGTTACTTGAATAGGTTCTTTCAATATTTTTGATCATATCAACACATACACACACATACAGGCATTTATACAAGTGGCAAATTCAAATTCTCTCAATGTCGGTGATTATGATTTCAAGGTCCATAGAATTCATGATGATCCCAGACATATTTTAAAATCCTAGCCCATTGATTTGAAAAGCAATCCATTAAAAAAATGTATTGATATTAGAAATCATTTGGCTATGCAAGTGAAAAATATCATGTTTATGATTATTTTTGACGAATTTTGAGTGGGAATTCGATATCTAAATAGTCAAATGAGACTCTTAAAATCTCTAAAAAACAATCAAATTAAGAATATTCACCACTAAAATTTTTCCTAACAACATTCTTGAAGTTTGAGCACAGTGCTTTTAAATAATTATACCCTACACCTTTAGAATGCGTATTCAAATCATGTGGCACATCTAAATCAGTTTGAAGTATCAAAGTTCATGAAACATCATCATTAAACTTGCTTGTCCTCAAAAGATAGAGGAAGTCTGAGAGCATGGTTACCAAGTCCAATCAAATCAGCACAAAATTTGGTTGGATTTTTCAACCATCCCGAATAAATTTGGTCTAGGCTAGCCTTAAAAGTATTCAATGAAAGCTAATAATTAAAAAAGAAGGCTATGTTAAATCAACTATTTTACAGAAATACTCACCACTATGACTAAAGCCAAGTTGGTAACTGAGTGTAATTCACTTCTCTCAAGTGCTTTGGAGTTGCCTGGAAATTGACAGTTTGTTGGGATTTATTGTTTAAATTTTAACTGTATATAAGCCGTAAAATTTTCAAGCAGCCTTTCACACAGTTACAACCTCTATCTACATAAGACTTGGGGGTAAATTTATGTTTTTGATTGAAATTTGGCAGGTCTGCAGACCGCCTTCGCCCACGGTGAGGTGGGTAGATTTCTTAGGCTAAGCAACCAAAGACTGAGGGGCATCCATTCCGTCAAATTCACCCAGTGCACAATCCCGGCCTCATCCCTTATTACAGTGCATCTCCTAACTTCGCTTGCAGCGAGAAACGAACCCTAGTGAGCTCTTTAAGAGACAAACATCTTCACCATTGAGTCAATAGTCAAATTTATTTTCAAATTGATAGGCACTCTTAAAATTGCAGGTATTCATATACAAAGTAAATAATGGCCTTTCTTAGTGATGACCCGATCACCTTGATTAATTTATCTTTCTAACATTCCTTTGATGTAAATAGTACAAGGAGTCAATAAAATTGAAAATAAAAAAATTTAATTTGCTATTTTCAAGTTACTAAGTGGTTATACATTATTTTAGTTTGAAGGGAATTAATTATTTATAATAAATTTGGTTACTTAAGGATTATTTCTTTTCGTGTTAGATTTGAATTGTGAAACTTGTAATGATGTAATAATGTGTTTATTTTTTGGCATTTCAAAAATGATTGAATTTTATTATTTGAAATTAATACAATGTTCTATGTTTTTATAAAATAACTTAATAAAATAATTTTTAAAATTTATTTATAAAGTACGTTCAAATATTTATTGGCCTTCTAATGAAACACTCTTTTTGTTATCAAAAGAGTTGTAGCCTAATTGGTGAAGAAAATAGTTGCTAAACTATCACCCAAGGTACAAATCCTTATGCATATCTCATACAAAGAGAAATGGATCTCCTTAGTCAAAGAAGGATTCAAATTTCAATTTAAATATACACTTACTCGAAATCATAATCTCCTATATGTAATCTGGTGAAGTCAATATCAAGAGCCAAATAGATCTCCTTAGTAAAAAAAGGATTCAATTTAAATATATACTAACTCAAAAATCATAATCTACTCTATATAATCTAAAAAATGGGTAATGAAGTCAATATCAATATAATTATGAGCTTACTCGTCAAAAAAACACTTCAACATATCATCAACCTATTCACAAATCCGGCCCATAAATGTCCTCAAGCTCCTCCTTATATTCATATAGATTAAGTATATGACTTCAATCTTTGTCCTATTTTTCAATTAGTACATATATGATATATCATATAAATATGTGAATAAATCTCCTCGTCCTTATTGTTTGTTTCCAAACATAATGCCTCAAAGTTGATTGGATACTTAACACGATCCTAACATCATTAAGCACCTAGAGGCTTATATCACGAAGAGCCTAAACAATCTTATGTGGATCAAAAGAATTACTTATACATAATTTCTTTGGTGATACATGATGAATGATATTCTTAAGTTCATATTAAGCTAGAAAGGTGACATGTTCGAATAAAGAAAACATGTAGCTTGCTCAACACCAAACCATTTTATAATAGAACGTTTAACTAAACATAATTTTGGTAACCCATGTAATTAAATTAGATTTAACTTTTTGGTCGCAAACATGTTAATTCGGCATTCAATTATAAAATGGTGTTGAACATGTTATAAGTTTCTTTGTTATAAAAATTCTATTTCTATCCAAAATTTGAAGGGAGAAAAAGATAATTATGTTATTTTTATCTCTATCTTAAGTCAAGAGGATGCCTACCCCTCTCTCCTCAAACTCTTTATATTGGTCAAGAACTTACAGGAAAGGCCCTTGCTCTTCCCCAATCATGAGGGGTTCACTCTATTTATTACTCCATCCTAGATTGTTAGCGTACAAGTATGGGTATGAGTATGGTATGATGAAACCGCATTTTTTAAAAACCTCTGAGTACGATAATGCCACAAGAACGTTCGTATAATATATTTTTATAAATTAAGAAATATAAATATATATAAAAAATAAATCAAATGCATACTTATTAAAATTTAATACTCATAAAATCATATAGATTCATAATGTTGTCATTCATGAAAAGCAGATTTCAAATACTTTGTATTAGGGTTCATTTTTTAAAGTTTGAGTTTTTTTTTTGGCACTTTAAAAAAATCGTGTGGTGGGTACATACCCAAGACTTATGGGTGCATGCCTACAACGTACTCGTACCAATTTCTATACCAGATACATTTCAAACCTAATACGAATTAATACTAGATATTTGCCTGTAATTCAAACTCTATCAATTACATCAATACACATATGCCCTAATCTTGGCACAAATTCTTAAAGGCCCTCCTCCCCCAACTATTTGAACTATCTATACTAAGTCATTTAGAAAGTGCCTCTCATTATTAAAGATATAAAGGCACATAAATGGCATATCTAGATAAGAGTAGATGTAAATAAATCTCTTGCTAAAAGTGATCCATCCCTTATGTTGATTGAATTCTGTATTCGTTAGAGTGCCTAAACTATATCTCCCATAGTACGTATAAATACTCTTCTATGATATAAATGCACCGTGGACTTGCAACCTACTTTTTTATATGAGTCCAATCAAGAAATGTTTGACGAGAACATCCAAGAGCCCACAAAATCCCTAATAGAGAATTTCATGTCTCATGGCGCGCTTATAATAGATTCTACATTCAAGGGTGTTTCATACCTTAGGCAACCTAGGCAGTTGCATAGGGTGCATGATGAGTAGGGATGCCAAAAGTAACTCCTCTCATATTTGTGAATATATAAGTGACAAGAATTCATATTTAGAGAGAGACATGAAATTCATTTAAAGGCTCAATTAAATTTGAATGGTGTATAAGAAAGCATTGCTGTAAACAATCAATCAAAATCTCCAGTTGTAGCAAGGGGTTGTAGTTAGTAGACATCAAATCTAGATACACAGTCTTGTGAAGAGTCAAACATTTAAAAGATAAGATCCATGTTTCAAACCTGCATGCAAGATAACAATCATTGGCCAACCATGCCAAACGAAAGGTGAAATCAAAGAAGACCATGCTTACAGCTTATGAAGATACATAGAGTGGCATGTGATGGTGAAAGAAGAGACTCGACTGTGAATGGGTAAAACTTGGCAATGGCTACTGATTTATTGTTTACATATTAGAACCCTCATATGATATATTTTCTACAAACTAGCTTCAAATGTTGTGAAATTCAATTTAAAATAAAGGCCTATTTTAGGAACATTCCCAAAAAATGTGGAAGGGATAGCTTGTTTACTGAATCTTTTATGAAATAGTCTACTTTTAGTTCTAGCATATTTTGAAGGCAAATCCAAAAAAAAAGCTACAACTGCAATAATACTTAATCACTCAAAATAGTTGCAATAACACTTAATCGTTGTTTTTGGTAATAATGTAAGTGGCTATATAGCACATGGAGCAATCTGTAGCTATTTTTTATTTGCACCCTCTTATAAATTAGAAAACATTTGGTGGACTGAAATTCAATCACCCCTGTGATAGGATTATGATAATTTAGGATTTTGTTTTATTGTTTAACTTAAGAAGGCTAACTATAAAGTCATTTGTTTGCAAATTAAGGTCAACAATGGATGAAACTAGATTAAATAGCCTTTCCATTTTGACAATTGAATGTGATATCATTAAAACAATAAATTATGATGACATTGTCAACAATTTTGCTATGGCTACAAGAAGTGCATTTGAAAAAGCTATGGGTACATATAAACAGTAAAATTTAAAATTTTCGATAAATAAAAGGAAAGATAGTTGAGCAAAGGATAAGGTTTGGGCAGTACGAACAGAAGACAAACACGCATCAAGTCAACTAATCAAATATTTCATGAGCCACTTAAGCCTAAAGCAACTGGAGAGAATGTGCAACATTCTAATCACCGAATTAAATGCTCTTTCCACCTCTTTTTCTCTTTGTATTCTCCTACAAAAGCTATGAGTTATTATTTTAAAATTATCAGATCTTTTAGTTTTCTTTCTTGTTTTAAAGTTTAGGAGTATGGTCTGTCTACAAATATTGTATTTAATCTTGAAGAATCCTTACAAACTTGTTGATTGTAAATGGAAGTCATGTGACTTGACATTGCAATTTTGATGGAGCTCGCCTTCTAGCATTTATTAATCAGTTGTGCTCATCAAAACTTCGTATTATTTTAAGACGAGTTGAGTCCAAAAAAATAATAAATACAATATTTTGAACATTTTATTTCCTTCCTAATGCATCACCGCCCCTTTTAATCTATTTTAAAACTTTCCCTTTATGCAAATAGATTAAGGTAGCTTAGGGTAGTTTAGGGATAGCTTAGATATTAGGTTAGCATAGAATCAATAGTCTCCAGAGATTTTGTGGAGAATTGTAGTTCTACGCTAAACAGAGATCTCATGTTATGCTTGGAACGTAGGTGTGTTTGCCTAAGATACAAATCCAACCATCAACACCATGTTCAAGTGACATTAGTTAATACACATTAAATCCTACACATAAATATTGTAATTAATACTTCAAGTTCTTATTCCTTCTTATATATGTATAATTTGCAAGGTAATTTTAAGGGATTAAAGTATATAACTATTTTGCCATTTTTTCTTTTTCCAATGAAGTATGTCCCATAACTAAAACATGACCAAACACGTATAAAATAAGCAAACGCGTATAAAAACCAAACACATTTGTAAAGCTTAAATATACCAAGTCGTGATACATCCATAATTGGTCCTTGAATTTATTCAACTTTTTAAAATAGTTCTTAAGATTCATTTACTAGTTTGTTATTAAAATATTATAGGTCACCAAATGGGACACACTTAAGGGTGGTGGAATAAAATAATTTGAGATGCTAATAAAAATGACTGAATTTAAGTTTGACATTTAATCAAGATTGTCATATGTAATTTTTTTTCTTACTTATCAAGAAAACAATCGGAAAAATAGATTTTTTCAGGTCTAAGTAGTGGCATAGTTAGATTAAATCCATCTATCACTTTAATTAACAAAACATTTATGAAAAATATGATAAAAATTTTAATCAATATAAAACCTTTCAGCAATCGAAACCATTTAACAAACCAGAAATCAACATCTCAAAATTTATATCTAACATTTTCAATTAAATACAATTGAAATATATATACTAGTTATATCATGTCTTTATATTATAATTCATTGGAGCATATAGCATATCGTAGATACAGTTAGTCGAACCATTCACCATCTTTCTCTAGATACTCTATCAAACTTCATTTTCACGTATTCATAAGACTTGTAACAATAGGGCCAAGTGGGCCACAAATAATTGACTCCATCAAGTTGTGCTTATAATTCATAGAAGGTTGTAACAACTACACAAACATAAATTGGACTATTTACCATAGAAGTCTATTCTACATCATACTCCATTTGTAGAATGGTTTGTAAGTTGTGGGCAATTCAAACTACATTTTTTTTCACCTTTATTTTCACAAAGGTGAAGTTTAGGCATAAGAAACAAAGGTGAAGTTTAGGCATAAGAATAAAATTATATGCACTTTATTTTCATTTGTAAAAGAAATTGGAAACTGAGTTATTTCTACGATTTTGGAGATCAAATTTTTTTTTATGACTATGCTTGTCATTTAAATATATTCTTTTAAATAAAATCTTCTAAAACACCAGAATATGGTGCTTAACAAAAACACTTGTGAATTTTATATGATTATTGTACAGCACTATGAAAAAAAAAAAAAAAAATTTTGAAAATTTGTTGGCCTTAGGCATAAACAATGAGGAGAACGCTAAAAATACATTGCAAGAGTACTAGTTGTCAAAGGGCCTTTGCCAATCAATCTTAAGGTTGAGAAGTCCAGTCCCTCATCCTTACAAACCATTTTTTTACAAGGGTTTCTGCGTTCAATCATGATAAAGATCTACGAAGTTTTGCAGTTACTAGATATTGGGATATTCACGCCACAGGAAGACATGAAAATGTCTGGGTTTTATTTATTTTTGTTTGAAAACAATAAATAATATAAAACATATGTGTGTACTATAATATTATAACATTGAAAAATATTGAGAACTATTGGGCAGATGTTTTAGAAATTGAGGCTAAAATGTGTCTTTTATCTTTCAGTTGAAAGGATGAAGCTATGGACCTATTGATTATAGGATGAGGAAGAACTTGCCCCTCGTTTCAAATAGATCACATATTATATGCATAACCAAACGGTAAACCGTACCTGGAGGGCACTCTATGCCTAATGAATTGAGCCGAGTTTCCATCTCATTTATAAACGCCATTGCTTCTTTGAAAGTCTCGGAGAGCTCTGCCTGGTGCTTTCCCAACGTACTGTAGTAGGCCTCCTGTGAAGATGAAACAAATTGTATGCTCAAAACATATTTGATATGGAACACGACTCGGCATGCGAAGCTCTTCGGAAAAAAAATAGGTTGTCTGGGGTTATTTTCGAAAGATCCAGAAGAGCCAATGTAAAATACTGAAAGAGAGAAAAATAGGGTTTTAATATGAGAAGAGAACAACTATTTAACTGTTTGAGAATCACCATGAATTGATCGAGCTCGGGATCCGCTCCCATACTAATCGTCGGCGAACGTCTCTCGTGTCGGTTCCGTTCACTAATCTCGTCTAGCAGTGCAATCACCTGGGGCGATGTCCCAATCTGTAACAGAACAAATAGCCAAATACATCACAATAATGTCAAAAAGAAAACGCAAATCATGGCAACCTGGTTGCTGAGAAACAATAATGGGTAAATTTAGTACTGTACATGTGTAGCAAGGCCATGTTATGTTGAGAACGATACAAGATTTCCCATTGTGTTACTTACTTTGTGACAGTCTATGTACGCTGCCAGCAAGCGAGGATAGTTTGGATGTCCTGCTATTCTGATTTTCATGGCATCGATGAAGTCTTTAGGGTTAGCGCAGCATTCAGTCTCCACTTCTTTTTGCTGCTGTAGGTGCTCATGATACTGAGACTGAGACAGAGCTCTCAGTACTAAAGATGGCTCCGGCCAGAATGAAGACCTCCTTGCCGCTCCTTCTTCTTTCCTGGCCAATTCTAAGCTATTTGAGTACATCTCCGCTTTGACGGAGGAGGACAAGGACGAATCTGAAAAGACGGCCGGATGTTCATTCATCGGCAACTGTTCAGTTTGGAAATGACCACCGACAAGATGCTTTGAATGATGATGATGATGACCAGGAAGTGAAAGATCCCCTCCACCATGAAATATGGCTGCGGCTGACAGTAGAGCAGCTTCCACATGACCATTATTATAGGACGGAAAGGCTATACTACTTGGCTCGACTTCTTCCCGTTCCTGTTCCTGTTCCGTCATCAAGGCCATCATGGAGCCTACTCTCCCTCCACTGTTATGTCCATACTCCCCCATGTTCACCCCATAAAAACCACCGCCATCAATGTTTACGTTCATGTCTTCCATACCCACAAACCAAAAAATACAGTGAAACACCTCGAAACTCAAAAATTCTCAGTCCCCATGGTCCTCCAATGAAGCAGCAACTATTAGGTCTAACAACACCATCTTCCTTCCCACTTCACTTTCACTCGAAGAATCCCAGGGCTTAATCCCTCGTTTTCTGCATCCCCAATCACCCAATAATGTGCCCTGTCCACCCATCCATGACTATTTTTGCCATACCTGAGCTCGTTTCCTCTTCCTGCTAAACATTCCGAAACCAAATCCTACGAGATAAAATACGTGTAGATTGTGCCTGCACAGTACCGTCACAGTACGGTATTGTGTATTTAACAAGATCAAAGGCCTGTAGATCTTCCTCGCACCTGCCCAAGTACAAAAAAAACCCGAATGCTGCGCTTATTTTTCTTCCACACGACGAATAACAACTGTATATCTGTTCAAACATGCTCATTAAAAGTGATCAGATAACACAATACGCATCACCCATCTCCGCCCACGTATGCATGGCAGGCCCAGAGCCAGACGTTACGCCCTACGTAGAGTGAAGTATAGGCTGTACACCCCGGGTTAAAAAAAAACCACCGTATGGTTAAGCGGTCTGCGGTCAACAATATATTTGCCATAAGGGGCGCGGTCACGTGCAGCGTACAGACATGGCAGGAAAACCCGTCCCTAGAAAGTACTGTGGGCGGGTTGAGTGGGGGCAACCTGCAAAAGCAAACCAGTCCCGTTTAGACGTTTTTGGTGGATTTTTCCTTGCAAATATTTGTAATAAAAATGTCACACGTAACTTGTATATTTAAGTCAATTTTTTTAATGTAGTTTTATATAAAAATTATTATAATATATATATAATATATATATATATATATATATATAGTTTAACGTTTTTAGGTGGAACTTAGAAAAAAGGGATTGAAGGGATCCCACCTGCACACATCCAGAACAACAAACACAACGACCCAAGTCCAGAGGAGAAAATCATCATCTAACTAAATGACTTCCACCTTAGACGCTAAACGGCTAGGACCCGCCAACTTCCTTCCCTCGCACTAGCCCAAGTAATCTGAACTCCCTCCGACTCAAGAACCACAGTGGCCCAAGTAATCCGAACTCCCTCCGACTCAAGAACCACAGGGGCCAACAAAAATAATGAAATAAATATAGAATAATTGATATAAATAACACTATTTTGTATTTTTGAAAGAAGTGTTGAAAAATTACTATCACCGTCAAATTTAAAGCCGTGGGGCCAACCTGCAAACAGAACGCTTTGCTTTATCGCCGCTCCGCTCCACTCTACTCCACCTCCGCCACAGATGGAGAGCAGAGGTTTCTGAATTAAACGGTCGGTCGCATGGCTGCCCGACAGGCGGGGCCCCGCACGGCCCGAGGTAGGCCCCGGCTCTTCGGCAGAATCTATGGACGCTTCCCGATGTACGGCACTTTGATTTTGTAAATAATTAAAAAATGTATTCCCCGATAAATTTTCATTCGATCAAGTGGGCGACGGGGGCTATCATGGAAACGTGTGTTTCTCGGTTATTATTAATTTTTTTGTTACTTTACCTTTGTTTTTTAATACGCAAATTTATTCGTTCGAGTCGACTTTTTACTTGGGCGGGATTTTCTCTCGCCGTGGATGACATCGGATGTCATTATTAAGACGTTTCTTTGATTAGATATGAATTGTTTATTGGATAAAAATAGATTGTGATGGCTAAAGGTGAGACCTCAACGCTCCAACCATACATTGCCTAAATCATGAGAATCCCATGTTTTTTAATTCCATCTCATCTTTTCTTTCTCTTCAATTCAATGTCATCTTTTCTTTGTGCACGGAAAGTAAATATTATGGCCCCAAACAAAAATTATAATAAGTTTTAATTATAGCACCTATGAGTACAAGAAATAATTCATTTCTACTCTTCTTACATAATGGGCCCAAGGTATTTATTAGTTTATTGTAATTTGTATGACATTTGTATGTACAAATTCATTATTGTCTCAAACAAAGTGTGATTGGCACATATATTGTTTTTTATGACTGTATGTGGAAGGTGGTTTCGCACTAACCACAACACATTGTGATTACGGGAAACCACATTGTGTATAGAAAAAGTCAATTGAATACGATTATTATCTCATTATTTTACCACTTTTATTTCCCGTGTTTAATTCAAGGGAAAACTAAAATTTTCTATTGAAAAGTGCACTTCTATTAATATTATACCAATACAATGATAATCATACTAAAAATGGATGGAATTAAATGGGACCCCAAAATACAATCAAATTGAGCTATACAAGCCTCGAGAAACAAAAATTACATCAAAACAAAGTTTGTGGTGATTACATACTATCTATAAAAGGATTTTTAATCAAAAAAATTTATAAAAGCAATGTTTAGCAGTAGCAGAAAAACCAATGCACAAAGCAATAGATAACAACAACAAAAATGGCAATCACTAGAGGCAAGGAGGAGCACTGTCAAGTTTGTCAACCCAACCACTATTACCAAGTGGATTTGTCGTGGCACATATGTGCTCACAGCCATCGTATTCATTTATTCTTCTTCTTCCTCAACCTTTCTCGCTAGTGAAATGACCAATGTCAAGTAGGTAAATTTGTCGCAGGAGGTGTCATGTAGGGACCATACCCACAATTAACACCACCCACTTTGTCAAATACGCCACTGTCAATGTGTTTATTTGAGGAAGGTCAACTTAAGAGAGGTGAAAATCTATGATGAATGCTTGAGTGATGGCACCCTCAAAATCCCTGGTTATTTCACCCTTTTTAGATTTTAAAAATGTTTCAATTAACATACATAAAAAGGATGAATAATGTTACATGTGAATATTTTGATTTAATTAACTCCCAACATTAATTTCACAAATTAAAATAACGCTTTTCAAAGTGACTATCTACTTAGCAAATACCAAAACAAAAGGGAAAGAGTGCACTTAATTGATTTTGTGTGGATTTGGAAGAGTCTCAGTGGTCTGAGTGTAAGTACATGAAGATCTAGAACTATAAAAGCTTCGTCTATGAAATTATGACCTGAAACTAAGCCTGATCAAAACCCTACAACTCAATCTATAACGTCCATATAGTCCTAACCCTTTTGTACGGTCTTGGACATGCTTAGAAACTAAGTCTACAACTTTTTAAGTGTTTTACCTACCTAGAAATGTGTGTTGTTATTTGGTTGGTCTTCTTCACTCACCCTCGTAATGGCTTTGTAAACTTTGATCAAACGTTCAAAACCCTTGTAGTGCAAGAACAAGTTCCTACAAAACAAATTTAGTTGGGTTGTGGGCACCTTTATGCACCATGTTGAACTAAAATGGAAAATATGATGGTTAATTTAATCTAGAATGACATGTAAATGCAGTAAATAAATACAATAAAGAAGTATGGAAATGACCCAAGTAACTATGGCAAAGGGAAATGTTAACCCTAATGTGCAAGAGAGAAGAGGAAAGAACTCAGCTGATTTGATGATCTTGCGGGATTGTGTCACAGAAATGATTGAAGGAACAGGAAACAAGAACAACTGTGTAGAGGTATCGAAAAGGATAGATCTGGGTTGATTAGCTGGACTAGAGTGCCTAGAGAGGGACTGTGGCGTCTACGGGCACTCTGGTATGTAGAATGGGTGCCATGGTCTATGCAACAGGTTCAAAACTGAGTTTCATAGGTTTGGAAGGTGGTCTGAAATCCTCGATATGTGTCGCATCAGATTCACTGCACTATGCTAGTTTTCATTGATAATCCAAGGTGAAGGAAAGACATGCAAATGACCAAAAGAGAAGTATCAAAACCCTTAAAAATAAGAATGCAAATGAATGGATTAAACTGACCTCAGCTGCCACAACAGTGGGCTTACTAACTTAGTGTTGCACTACATTTCAGACCCAAATGTAGCTCTAGTGTGTGTGTGTGTGTGTGTGTGTGTGTGCATAATGTGCCCTAGGTTCTCTTGTGCCAATTGCAGTTTGTGAAGTAGAAAATAATAACTAGATGTAGAAAATGTAATAGAATGTGTGCATGGAATAGAATATAATCCCTCCCCCTATGCTTGTGTGATGCAAATGAACCAGCCTTGTCCTTGTGATGGAGCTAATGGATGCAAATAATCTCCAAATGGATACAACTCTAGGTGGATGATAGTAGTGACTAGTGTTTGGTCCCTCATTATGGTCTCATAACTTTATATTTATAGGGTTCTCTTGATCTAATTTTGTAATTAACCCCGAAATGGCTGACCACCAAAAAGATAAAGATCTCAAACAGCTAGAAAGAGCCCAAAAAGTGGTGGAGAAAGTTCAAAAAGGATCGGGGTGCCCCTGGTGGGACCAGGGCACCCATGGGTGCCCCAGTACTAATCTGGTGCACCCAATCGAGGCTAAAATAACACAAAGTGACGAAAAATGACTGGGCATGTAGGTATAAAAGGTCGGGAATGATGAAATAAAATAAGAGAAGATGGCCAAAAGGATGGGGGTTAATTAGTACTTTCTTACTCAATGAACCTTCTAAATAGTAGTATGAGAATGAGAACTAAATAATGTCTAAAGTGCATGATTTTGTGTCTACATTTTCCCTCACTTTATGTTGGTGAGTGGAAATCTTGGTAATATAAAGTAGGTAAAGATGTTTACCTGATGTCCATGAAGATTGTAGTAGAAAACGCGTTGAAGGACTAGACAAAGTGTGGAATGACAAAAAGGTGATGGAGTGCATGGAAACTATAGATGAAAATGTGCAAAAAAAAAGTGATGAGAGTGAACCTAAGGTGGAAGAAATGTGTGTAGCATTCGTTGATGTGTGTGATGTACCTGCATGGTTAGTATACATGTGTGTTACCGCAAAGTGTTGTTGTTGTTTCCCACATTTGACTGCTTGTTTCTCATACGACCTGACCTGTAAGGAGAAAATGATCAAGTAGTCAAATATGTATGTATGTATATGTAAAACACAATGTAAAAGATGCATGTAAAAGTATGTAAATGTAAAATAATGTAAATGAAAGAGTGTAAATGGAACATGTGCACCTAATCCATGTCGAGAAAGAGAGTGTAGAAGGATATCTTGTACTACGTAAAGGTTTTTTGGGTGATCTCATACCACCCTGGCCGAAGAAGTGTAGGGAGGAAAGCTACATTTTCCTCCTTCCTGTAACTTTTTCCCTGAATGTGTGTGAAGAGATCTTTGTACTATCCTGGTTTTTTGGGTGATCCGACACCACTGGCCGAAGTAGTGTAGGGAGGCACACCCACTGTAACCTCCAAGCCTGTAACTTGCTTCCTATAATGCTAAGGACAACCATGTCCTGTAAAAGCCACTTGTGTATGGGGTTCGTAGACTGGTCTAAACCCACTCGTTGTATTAACCCATAATGCCAAGGGCGGAAAGTGCACTGAATTGAACCAATGTAGAATGTTGTGTAGTGTGTATAAAAACCCCAAATGATGCCCCCCTCTTTTGGGGTGCATGTGACATCATTAATAGGAGAAATGCGGCCCCAAAGAGGACCAACCACATGTACTCTAAAATTCTTCCCTACAGGGGGAAGGTAATGTGCTTGGTAGAAACCAAGGCACGCACAAACAAGGAAGGATAGCCAAAAACAAGTGTTAGTGCGAAAACACATGCATGTAAAAGACAGTGTATAAGCTACACAAATAGTGTATAAGCTACCAAACAAAGCAATGTAAACACATAAGAAAACAAAGTATACCACCAAAGCAAGTTGCAAACATGGGACATCACTCACGATGTTGTAAGACATGCAAGGCCATCATGGCCGCAAACAACAAACAAGTGTGCACATCAAACATAGGGCAAAGCCCGCATACAAAAGTAAATAATAACAGACAATGTAACAAACAAGTATGGAAGCAAATATCCCTGCATAAAAAATGCTACACATGAAGCACCCATTAGCATATTAGAAAGATAACTAGTATGTCAAAAGTGTGTGTAACCAAGTAATGTAAAGTGCTAAGTACAAAATGAAACAATATCACCTAGAAGAGACAAATGTGGATGCCCCCAACGACCAGTGTAGGAAGGGTAGAAGGAGAGCATCCATGCTGCATGTAAGAGACTTGTATCTATGATCATAACTAGAAAAAGATGTGAATGTACATGTGTGGATGATATAGATAAATGGCATACAAGTAATCTAACTAGCATGTGTAATAAAGTGACCATGAACAAACAAAAGTAAGCAAGAGTAAGAGTAAACATAATATGCATTATGTTGTATATGGATGGAATGGAATGTAAAATGGAGTGATAGGAGCCATGTGCCCCCTCAAGTGAATGGAAGTGTATGCAGTGAGGTTCATTTAGGTTTTCCCCCTCAGTAGTCAAGAATGAACCGTAAACGAGAGTGCGTCATCAGGGAAATGGTCAAAGTGTGTGTTGTGTCTAACGCACTTGTGATGAATGTGTAGGTGTAGTGATGAGATGCGACCTAGTGATGATGTGTGCGTGAAACCTTATAGCCGAATCGTATATCATGACTAGATGAACATATAAGTGTGATTTGCCTAAGTGTATATCACTATAAGATAAATTGATGAGTGATGATTTACTAAGTGTATATCACTATGAGATTTAAAGAGGGAGTGGTGATGTAACCTAAGGTGTATAACACTACAAAATGATAGAATGGGTGATCATTTAGCCTAAAGTGTATGTCACTAACCTAGTAATGTCACATGATGAAAGGTCAAATGATAAATGCATGATGAAGAGAAGGTCCATTTGATTTGTAAACCCTCGGTAGTCGAGTATGGACCGAGGAACTAAAGTGCGTCATAGGGTAGTGAATGCAACGCGTAGAAGACAATGTAGTATGTGTGATAATAATAGATGACCATATGATGTGTAGGATGTGTGATATGTAATGTATATGATGTAAATGCAAAAAGGCATAGATAGAATAATAGTGTGAAATACGTAGTATGTGGTATGTGTATGATGAGTAGCATGTAATGCTAGATGCAAGTGTGACACATGTATGATGAGGAGTAATACGATGTATGACAGGTGGATGTGTAAATGTCAAAAATATGTAAATGAACTATATAATGTGTGATGTAAGATGTGCGATGTGTGAATAGATGCAGTGTGTAGTAACTATTGTGTAGTGTGTGGGGTTCATGTGTAGTAATCCCTCAACAGTCAAGTGTGAACTGAAGCACAAGATTGTTTCATCATGTAATGACGACATGCTAACGTATGTATGACTATGCAAGATGATAATGATGCTAAGATGAGGTATGCGTAGAGTGTATAGGAAGTGTAATGTAGTGATATGAATGGTAATGCAAAAATGAGAGGCATGTTAATGCTAATGTGATGGGGGGAGTGTGCGAGATGTTATGCCCCCTAAGTATAGAGGATGAAAAATGCCAATCATGTGATGTCATCTAGAAGATCATCACTTTTCGGATCAAAGTCGAATGGATAAGCATTGGTGACTTGATAAGCAATAGTGTCTGGTTGATCACATAATGAGCCATTAAGGTGTAAGTTGTACATACCCATGGCATATTCCTCATCAGTAAATGGAGGAAGTGGAAAACCGTGTGCATACCACCGAGTGAGATTTTTTGTATAACCAAGAAAAGAGCTATTGAAAATGAAGATACGTCCAAAAGGCATAAGGAAAGAGATGTCTATATGATCAGGATCGAGAGTGCCCCCAATATAATTAATCCATGATTTCCCTAATGTAAGTGGTGAAGAATGAGGAGTGTCGTGATAGATAGACAATAAGATGAAATATATGTAACCCATAAGCAACAGTAATAGTGATGAAAGCCATAATAGAGATGAGAATCATGAGGAGGAGGATAAAGATCCTCAAAAGCAAAACCTAGTCAAGTCAAACCATCATGTGTGCATATAGTGTCATCACATGTAGGATCAAATGGAATATGTTCCCAATATGATTCATTCATGAAGAGTGTGCAAGTGAATGGTGGGTGTGCTAATGTAGGTGGTACATGTGAAGGTGTAGGTGATAGAGCGACATCCATAGACTGGACAGTCCCCTGATAAGGAATCATGACAATAGTAGTAGAAGGTGGCATAGAAGAAACTACATCTATCATGCAAATGGTACCATCTAAGTGGTGGTAAGTGAGGTGGTTCTTTGATAGGTTGGGGATCGTCTGTAATATCTGTGTGGAATAGGAAGACTAGTAGTAGGAGCCCGGTCACTACTACTGAAATGGATCACAGTCATGAAAAATAGTGTACTCGATGCTCTCATGTAATAATTTTACACAATTATGGACAGTAGAGGTGACAACTTGCATGGCATGAAGCCATGGCCTACTAAGTAGACAATTGTAGGAAACTAGGAAATCAACAATGAAAAAGACAGTGTGAGCAGTCTTAGGACCAACAGTGATAGGAAATGTAATGTGACCGAAACATGGACGGAACATAACCATCATAAGCATGTAGTGAAACACTAGAGGGACTAACATCACGAGTGGAAAGACCTAAAGCTTCAAGGAATGACATAGGACACAAGTTAAGTTCAGATCAATTATTAATCAAAGTGCACTTAACAACTACATTATGGATACATACATATGATATGTAGAGGTGGGTCATTATCAAAAGTGTGAAACATCAACGGGGAAGGTTAGATGTTGAATACTATGTGTGAAGAGAAAGCATCAGAAAAAGGCTTGATAAACTAGAGTCTGGATGCATGTCAACATGAATGTGAGTAGTAGCAAGAAAATTTTGGACTCTATGTAGTAAATCAGGATTTGCAAGAAAATAATTGTTGATGGAGATACTCGTGATGAACAAACCCTAGGATGACAAGCAATGAATGAAGAGTCCTAGAAGTGTGAATGATCGAGTTCGGGTTCACCAAAATGATTAACTAAAATGTGGAAATATCACTATAGTTAATCTAATCTAGAACGACATGTAAATGCATGTAATAAATAAGTATATAAATGACCCAAACAACTTTACAAAAGTAAATGCTTAAAACTAATGTGAAAGAGAGAAGAGGAAAGAACTTAGTTGATTTGATGATCTTGAGGGACTGTGTTGCAGAAATGACTAGAGGAACAGGAAACATGAATGACTGTGCAAATGTCTTGAAAAGGATGGATATGGGCTGATTAGCTAGATAGGAGCACTTGGAGAGGGATTAGGGTGCCTACGTGTGCTCTGGTCTACATAATGAGCACCCTAATCTATGCAACGGGTTTGGAACTGAGGTTCATAGGTTTGGCAGGTGGTCTGAAACCCTCGTTGTGTGTCGTATCAGATTCACTGCACTACGCTAGGTGTCGTTGACAATCCAAGGTGAGGAAAGACCTGCAAAGGACCAAATAGAAGTATCAAAACCCTAAAAAAATAAGAATACAAATGAATGGGTCAGACTGACCTCAATTTCCACAACAGTGGGCCTACTAACTGAGCGTTGCACTACATTTCAGACCCAAATGTAGTTATGGTATGTGTGTGCATAATGTGCCCTAGGTGCTCTTATGTCAGTCACATTTTGTGAAGTAACAAACAATAACTAAATGTAGAAAATGTAATAGAATATAATCCCTCCCCTATGTCTTGTGTGATGCAGATGAACCATCATTGTCCTTGTGATGGAGCTAATGGATGTAAATAATCTGTAAATGGATGTAACTCCAGGTGGATGATAGTAGTGACTAGTGCTTGGTCCCTCATTATGGTCTCATAACTTTATATTTATAGGGTTCTCTTGATCTAATTTCGTAATTAACCCTAAAATGATCGATCAATAAAAAGATAAATATCTCAAATGGCTAGAAAGAGCCCAAAAAGTGGCGGGAAAGTGTAAAAAAGTATCAGGGCACCCCTGGTGGGACCAGTCAAAATCCTGGGTGCTCCAGTCGAGGCTAAAATAATGTAAAGAGACAAAATCTAACTAGGCATGTAGGTGTAAAAGGTTGAGAATGAAGTAATAAAATAAGAGAAGATGGCCGAAAGACGGGGGTTAATTAGTACTTTCTTCATTCAAAAACCTTCTAAATAGTAGTATGAAACCTGGACTAAATAATGTCTAAAGTGTGTGATTTTATGTCTACACACCGCTGATGTCGCCACTACTCTGAAGAGATAGCTCAAACTATATGATGTTCTCCTAATATGTGATATCTACCGTAGTGCAATCAAAATTTGACAACTGTGCTTTGATAATGATTTGCTTGAGTTTCACACTTGCTCAAATGCTTGGGAAAGGACACTTTGCTTACTTGTATGATGCAAAGAAAGATTCCTAGACCTGGGAGGAGACTTCATACTAGTAGAGAGTGTTTCCCTAATGGATATGAATGAGTTATTTCATATTTTAGGGAGCTTTGGGTGCCTTTTGTGTTATCTTTTGCATGAGGAGTTCATAAAGTGTCAAGTTCCTAAATGAGGCATAATTTACTTGCTTATATATGATTTTGAAGGTTTTTATGTCATAAAATAATGACAAAAGGAACATATTCATTCATATTAATGTGGTAGGATTGAAAGAATTAATTCACAACATGTCAGTCTAAAACCGTACAATAGGGTTGATATGTAATTTTATTAACTAACTGAAACCGGTGTTTTTGGACAAGAGGGAGAAAAACACATTTTTTATTTATGGGCCTAAGCAAAAATGTTTCTAGATGTATTTTGTGTAATTATATTTTAGAAACTGGTGATAAAGAGGTGTGCAAAGATTAAAAAAAGTACATGAAGCGCTATTAGGGTGTGCTTTAAGAGAAATCGAGGATAGTGTATTTGTCTATACAAGTGTGTCATGACAAGATCAACAACATCAAAAGATAGATTGCCAAATTTGATTGTCTATATTTTCTCCCCTTTTAAGTATGAAATTGAAAATTACATGCTCAAAAATAAAATATAGTAGAGTGTATATATACACTTTGTTTTTGCTCGTAATAATGTTTTTTTAGTATCCTGTTATGATGGTATTAGCATGCTCCAAAATGAAACCTGCAACACATAGTGTAGTCAATGCCCAAGATAGGAAATTGAAATGTAACTCAAATGTAAATAAATTATCGTAAATAAATATACAATAAGAAATGCCAAAAGAGTTAAAAAAACATGGAAGGAGTACATCTATTTGTTCTGCGAAGGGAATGTGCTCCCATTCTTGTGCCTTAGATATTCTAGATTTGCTAAGTTTTGGATGGTTCTTCTCTTCAGCATGAAGTACCCCATAAAGGATGAATATCGTGTATCAAATTTATTTAACGATCTATGATATCTTCCCCTTAAGTGCAAAAGGATAAGAAATACTACCTACTAAGAACTTAGTTGCTTCAATACCTTCCATAAGCCCACAGACCATACTATTGTAGACAGATATAAGCTCAATTTTGTAAATTAGGATGCACAGTAGAAAATAGAACATATGCCCCCATACTCTTCCCATGTGCCACACAACTGAGTAGAACTAATGCATGATGATATTTGACCAAAGATTGGAGACCCATACCCCCAATGTGTCCAAAATTGAAAACAAAACTGAGTGCCATTGAGAAAGAGAGAATAAAATACTTCATGTCCCCCGAATTTGTGTGAAACTGAGTTAATTTGATTATGAAACCATAGGAAAATGTTGTACCAATGACGAAAAACCTGAAACAACTGAAAGATATGAATAAAATGCCCCATTTGGTAAAATCGTATAGTGGGGTCATAGTTGTTTATACGCTCCTGACCAATTGTTATGTTTCTAACCCTATGTAGATTTTATTGAATTTATAAGTCTGAGTTCAATCTATGAGGTATGTTGTCTACCTTTGCATATATGTGTTCCCTGGAAAAAAAAAATCTGTCTGCTAGAAATGTAGAATAGACCCCAAATGTTTTCCCCCTCTTTTTAGGCATGCGTGATGAATAATGTGAGCATGTATATAAAAAGAAAAGATGTATACACATGTATGGGAATCTAAGAACCTATGTATAACCTATAAAAAATGGATGTGGTGGCCACCAAGAAGAAATTATATCTGCAAGGGGGATGCACGTGGTAGAAATCATTGCGCAAAGTAAGAGCAATAATGACAATAAGCATGATAACCACAACAATTTTAATGTATCAAAATAGTAATAAAAATAATAGTAAAGCATGTGTCAATAAAACAACAAGTACAAACATATTACACAACAGGATAAGCGTCTGCAAACATAGGACACCCATGGTGTCGTAAGACAATCAAGGCCCTTGAACCTACAAATAAGAGATCCATAACCACCCACAAGGCATGATGTCACAAACATGTGACCTCCACGATGTTTCAAGAGAGTCAAAGTCCTTAGGCCACAACCAGAGTAACAAAAAAACATACACCACATAACCATCAAACATGCATGGAAAACAAGTATAGCCAAAGGTGATGAAAAACACATTACATATGATATAAAAGAGCTAGCAATAATAGTAAGCGGTATGTACAAAACACAAGTGTTAGTCCTTTTAGTCCAAAAGATAGCAAATATATGTATATGTATATGTATATACATATACATATACATACATACATACATACACATACACACACACACACACACACACACACACACACACACACACACACACACACACACACACACACACACACACACACACACACACACACACACACACACACACACATATCCGTGAAAAATGATATCCGAGATGGAGACCGATAGCACCTACCCCCCTCTCCCCCATTCCGAAAGGTTCAGGCCTGCCCATTAGGTCCGAAGTTGTATGCCACTGCCATGTGTGGTGCCGATAGATTCACCACTCCAGCGTATACACACACACACACATAGATATACATACATACATACATACATACATATATATATATATATATATATATGTATGTGTGTGTGTGTGTGTGTGTGTGTGTGTGTGTGTGTGTGTGTGTGTGTGTGTGTGTGTGTGTCTATGTATGTACATTTGTATATGTATATGTATATGTGTGTGTGTGTACATATGTACATATGTACATACACATATACATATACATATACATATGTACATACATACACACATATACATATACATATTTACACACACACACACACATAACTAAGCGTAATGAGGAAAGAAATGAACTATAATGGAAATATAACACCTCTATATAATATGCAAAACTAGATGCCCCAGAGGTTATCAATCTAGGTAAAGGGTAGGTCAACACATGTCATCATGTGTATTATTCTATGTATGTCCTGCATCATTGTCAATATACCCATGTGAATGTATGTGTGTAAAGAAGAAATGATATCTATCAAACCAACAGAATAAGCCACATGTGTAATGTAAAGTGCAAACAATGTATGCCATAGAAACAAGTCCTAATTTTGTATTTTTGCAAGTAATTGTATGATTTTTGTATTTTAAAAATATTTCAATGTTGATATAGAGTGTGCAAATAAATAAGGGAGGTAATGTTGCCCCTTGTGCACACGCGCGCGCATGTGTGTAAAGTGAGGCTCAAACGTGGAACCACTCCCTCAACAGTCAAGTTGAACCAATAAACAAAGTGTGTCATCGGGAAATGATGGGGATCTCATAAGAGATACAAATCGTGCACAAATAGAAGTGGCCCAAGAAGGTTTGGAGTCCTAGGTTGTAAAATCATATCATAAAAAATAGGCAATGAGGGTAACATATGTAACCATGGAGATGTAGCCTATATGCCAATAACATGATGATCATGCTCGAAATCTATCAAATGTGCATCCACGTCACTATTAGTATTAGAAGAATTATGTATAAATGTATCAAGAGTAATGCATGGTGTATAATCATCCTCAATGAGATTAGTCATGGAAGATGGTGCAACCAAAGGACTATGAGTGAGAGTAGCCTCGTGATGAGTGGAAATATAACCAGTTCCAGGCCATATAATAGAACTAAAATCCATAGTTAGCGCAAGATCTTGTAATGGTGTGAGAGATGTGTGTACACTAGATGAAGTACTAGAAGTAACGAGAGGAGAAGTAGTTTGAAAACTATCTGAGGGGGAAGTTTGTTTTTTAATACACAATTTATTCAATCGAGTCGAATTTTTACTTCGAGCGAGATCTTATCTCACTGTGGATGACATCGGATGTCATTATTAAGAAGTTTCTTTGTGTAGATATGAATTATTTATTGGATTAAAATAGATTGTGATAGCTAAAGGTGAGACCTCAACGCTTCAACCATACATTACCTAAATCATGAGAATCCCATGTTTTTTTTATTCCATTTCATATTCTCTTTCTTTTCAATTCAATCTCATCTTTCCTTTATGCATGGAAAGTAAATATTATGACCCAATTTTTTTATAGAATTACAAAAAATAATTCATTTCTACTCTTCTTACATAAAAAAGATAAATGGGCCCATGAAATTTATTACTTTATTGTAATTTGTATGTTTATGTACAAGTTCATTATTGTTTCAAACAAAGTGTGATTGACACCTATATCATTTTATTGATTAGGGGAAACGACCCAATACTCTTACATTTTATATTTTGAGTAATTAATAAATGTATCATATAACATTTAAATAGTGTATAGAAAAATTCAATGAATAATATTATTCTCTTTATTTTACCACTTTTATTTCTTGTGTTTAATTGAAGGGAAAACTAAAATTTTCGATTGAGAGGTGCTCTTCTATTAATACTATAATAATAATTCAATGATAATAATACTAAAAATGAGTAAAATTAAATGAGACCCCAAAATGCAATCAAATTGAGCTATATAATCCTCGAGAAACCAAAATTACATCAAAACAAAGTTTTTGGTGGTTACATACTATCAATAAAATAAAATTCAATCAAAAAATTATAAAGGCGACATCTAACAATAACACAAAAACCAAAGCACTAAACAAAAGATAACAACAACAAACATGGTAGTCATTGGAGGCAAGGAGAAGCCTTATCAGGTTTGCCAGCCCAACCACTATTACCAGGTGGATTTTTCGTGTCACATATATGCTCATAGCCATCATATTCATTTATTATTCTTCTTCCTCAACCTTTCTCTCTAGTGAAATGACCAATGTCAAGTAGGGAAATTTGTCACAGGAGGTGTCATACAAGGCCCACACCCACCATTAGCACTACCAAGTTTGTTATTTGATGAAGGTTGAATCAAGGGAGGTGAAAATCTAAGACACATGCTTGAGCAATGAAACCCTCGAAATCCCTGACGATTTCACCCTTTTTAATTTAAGAATGTTTTAATTAACATACATAAAAATATGAATAATGTTATAGGTGGATATTTTGATTTAATTAGACTTTCAACATTAATTACACAAATCAAAATAACACTTTTCAAAGTGACTAGTTACTTGATCAAATACCAAAACACAAGGGAGAGATTGCACTTATATTGATTTTTTATAGATATGGAAGAGTTTGGGTGGTATGAGTACAAGAATAGGAAGATCTAGAACTAGAAATGCTTTGTCTATGAAACTGAGCCTAGTCAAAACCATACAACTTAATCTATAGTGTCCATATGGTCTTGACCCTTTTGTATGGTCTTGGACCTGCTTGGAATCTGGGGTCTACAACTTATTGAGTACTTCACCTGCCTAGAAATGTGTCTCGCTATTTTTCAATCTTCTTCACTCACCTTTAGAATGGCTTTTTAAACTCTAGTCAAACCCTCAAAACCCTTATAGTGGAAGGAGCTCCTACAAAAAAAAATTAGCTAGGTTTTAGGCACCCCTGTGCACCACTGACATCACCATTAATTTGAAGATGGCTCAAACCACACATTGTTCTCTTAACATGTGATATATAATGTAGTGCAATCAAAATTGACAATTGTTCTTTGACAATGATTTTCTTGAGTTTCACACTTTCTCACGTGCTTGGGAAGGGTCACTTTGTTTGTTTGTATGATTACGATAAAGACTCCAATACCTGTGAGGATACTTCATACAAATGGAGGGTGCTACCCTAATGGATGTGCATGACTTATTTCACATTTTAGGGAGCTTTGGGTGCCTTTTGTGTAGCTTTTGCATGAGGAGTTCATAAAGTGCCAAGTCCCTAAATGAGGTATAATTTAATTGCTTATTTATGCTTTCAAAGGTTTTTATGTCATGAAAGGATGACAAAAGAACATATTTTCCCATATGAATGTGATGAAATTGAAAGAATTAATGCACAACATATCGGTCAAAAACTGTATAATAGGGTCAATATGTAATTTTATAAACTGACTGAAACCGATGTTTTTGGACATGAGGGAGAGAAGAACATTTTGAATTTATGGGCCTAAGCATGGATGTTTTTATATGTATTTTTTACAATATATTTCAAAAATTGACGACAGAGAGATGAGAAAAGATAAGCAAGTATATAAAGTGTTATCAACATGTGCTAAGCAAAAGTGAGGATAGTGCATTTTTCCATACAAGTGTGCAATGTCAAGATCAACATTGTTTAAGGATAGATTTCCAAATTCAAGTGTCTACATTTTCTCCCCCACTTTAATATGAAATTGAAATTTACATGCTTTAAAATAAAATATAGTGTAGAGTGTGTAGATATAGTTTATATTTTCTCGTAATAAATTTGTTTTGTAGTATTATGTTGTGTTGGTATTGGCATGCTCCAAGATGAAACCTGCAACACATAATGTATTCAATACCCAAGATAGGAAATTGAACTGTAGCTCAAATGTAATGAAATTACAGTAAAGAAATGTACAATAAGAAATTTCAAAAGAGATACAAAACATGGAAGGAATGCACCTACTTATTTTACGGAGGGAATGTACTCCCCATTCTTGTGCCTTAGAGATTTTGGATTCACCAAATTCTGGTGGAGAATTGGGGGTGATCAATCCCCAATTGTGTTAAGGAGAGTTTGATGCATCAGGTGTACTAACCCAATACATGAATGTTAAAGAGAAGAACCAACAAGATGAGGAGTTGAAGTACCCCGTAAAGTAAGAAGACAATCTATCAAAGTTATTTAGCAACTATGACATCTTCCCCTTAAGTGTAGGAGGATAAACAATACTACCTATGAAGAACTTAGCCACTTTGATACCTTCCATAAGCCTATGGACCATACTGTTGTAAATAGATATAAGCCCAATTTTATAAATTAAGACACACAATATTGATTTAACAAAAATAGGCTTGTTTTATTTTTATCAAACCCTAATTACAAAGTAACCAAATGTACAATATGATATGCAACTGCTAAATACAATATGCCACAAGTAATAAATAAGCAAAGTACAAAACCCTAAGTAAGAGATATAAGAAATATGACTTAGCTAATTTGCATTTGATCCAGAGTGCTATGGACTAGTAAAACATGTTGAACAGGAAGTGAACTATGTCGTCAATTCTCAGGATAAATTCTAGAGCTTGTGGATGATGCCAAACATAGGCGCCCATGGCTAGGCAGTGGCACCTGGATGTTGGAGATTTCTACTGGGCACCCATGACTGTGCAAATGGTCAGAATATGATTTTTACAGTGTCACAAATATTCCCCATTGATCTCTTGTGTGTCACTCTTTGATCGTTGAGGATACATGTAACCTGCAAAATAGATATCACCTATAAAACCCACAATACCACATCAAATCCAAAAAAGAAAGATGCAATATGGGGTGTTGGTCTGACCCCGACGGTCACCCGAAAGAGTGAACTTACAACCAAGCATTTCACTACATCTTAGACTATATGTAGTTCTAGTGAGTGTGTGTAAGAATTGTGCCCTAGGATTCCCTTGTGCAAGTTCACTTAGATAGTGGGTTATAGCTAGATGTAGTAATGTAAATAGAATGTGTGAATGGAAAAATGAACTTCCTCTTCCTATGCAATGTATTTAGAAAATTTAGTCCCTTGTCACTTGATTGAATGCCAAATGGATGTTTTGAAGTGATTTAGGTGCCTTTTGAGTGCAAGATTAGGTGATAATAATAATGCTTACAGCTTGGTCCATAATTTTGGCCACATAACTATGTATTTATATGATTCCCTTATTTGAATTTCGTAATTGACAACTAGAAGGCCGACCCATAAGTGGAAAAGATTCCCAAAATATAAAAGAGACCCAAAATAAGTGAGTAAGGTGAAAAAGGGTCAGAGGCGCCCCGAGGGGATAGGGGCACCTGGGCGCTGGTGTCTAAAGTCATAAAAGATAAATAAGTAAAAATACCGACTAGGCTATGGGGTATGTAAGAACAAATAAAAAACAAGAAATATAGAGAAAAGGCCAAAGATAACCGTCAATTACTAGTTTTCTTTTTTAGGAATCATACGAATACTAGTATGTGTTTAGGACCTAGAAATGTACCCAAGTGCATGATTTTGTGTCTACATTTACCCCCAATTTATGTTGTTGAGTGAATAATCGCTAACATAAAATAGATATAGAGATGCATACCTAATAACCATGTAGAGAATGTGGCAAAGAACATGTCGAGTGGACAAGTGAACCATGTGAATGATACAAAATAAAGCGCGAAGACTAGGAAAGGAAAGTGACCCTAGGGGTGTATGTGTATGCGTATGTGTTGTACTTTTATTTTATACCTATTGTTGTGCTTGTTGTTATGCTTGTGATTACTGCTTCTTGTAAGGACAAACCTACAAAAATAAGAGCAAAAGAGTATTCAAAGTAGTGTATTTGAAAATTTTGATCAAAGTATGTAAAAATGTGTAAAAGGAAAGTGTGCACATGATGTAGAAAATTGTAAAGGGATAGAAAATTCTTGAACATGCTGTGTAGAGTGAGTTTTTTGGATGATCTCATGCCAAGAGTGAGTTTTTTGGGTGATATCACGCCAAGTGCGAGTTTTTTGGTTGATCTCACGCAAGTATGAGTTTTTTGGGCGATCTCACGCCAAAGAGAAAGTGTTGGGTATAGAGGTCTAGTGTTACTCTCCTTATATGACTATGCCCGATAAATAGCACTATAGATGGTGTGTTCCTATTTTTTTCCTATTGTCCCTGATTTGTTCCATATTGTACTAATTGAACTATATGTAGGAGATAAAATGTATTCTATTTGCTACATGATTGTGCCTGATACTATCAAACTGCTTTTAAGGCTAATGTGAGCTGTGTTGATATGAGAAACTACTTGTTTATACCCCCAAGACATTAACACCCAGGGGAGGACACAAGTGCCCGGGAGACTGTTGTCTGAGCTTGGAAGCTAGTGTCTATTTTATGATTCTGACCCAAGTCTGATTTTGATCCAATGCTATAATTGTAACTTGTGTTGATTATGTGTTTACTTGTATTGTTCTATAACTCTGAGATGTTGTACGAGGTGATTTGTTCACCCAATGTATGCCCCCCTCGTTTGGGGTGTATGTCAGCATTGATATGAGTATGTGGCCCAAAAGAGAAGCCCTGATGTTGATATGAACTGTATCCCTACAGGGGGAGGGAATGTGCATGGTGGAAACCAAGGCATATGTAAACAAAGTGGCTAGATATATGTGCTAGTAGAAAAAGCTAGCAAACATGCAATAGAAAGATAGTTAAATAAACAAGTGTGCAAAAAAATAGACTACGAAAAGCAGGTTTCAGACATGGGACATCACTCACAATGTCACAAGATAATTATGGCCAAAGTGGCCAAAAGCATACAATAAACATAGAAGACATTTGAAGAATCTTGCAAACAATGACATATAATAACAAACAATAGCAAGAAAAAATGTATCAGACAACCATGGTGGCATATAAACCTGTAAGGTAAATGTTTCACATGAATCACCCATTAACATGTTAGAAAGATAAATAGTATGTCAAAGCATGTATGTATCAATGGAAAATTAGTGTGTTAGAAAGTAGAAGCAAGTAAAGAATGAAATAATAACACATGTAATGTGTGAGAAAGTAGATTCCCCCAAGAGCCTCAGTGGGACTGGTAAGAGGTACAATGCCAAGCATAATTATAGATTGTAAGGACCTGTAAGAAGTTTGCATTCACAACTAAAGACCAAGTGAACATGCATGTGTATATGGAAAAGATATTGACATACTAAGTATCCATCTAGCATGGGAAACAAAGTGTACATGTAAGTATAAGCAAACAAGAGTAAATGCAACCAAGATATGCAATATGTAGTGTATAAATGTAATGAAATGATATGAAATGTGAATGTGAGAGGGGAAACCTTCCCCCCAATGGATGTATATGAGTATGAGATGAGGGTCATTTATAAAAAACCCCTCAACAATCAAGAATGAACTATAGAACAAGAGTGCGTCATTGGGAAATAGTTTGAAATATGTGTGCTAGAAAGATAGATCATGAAGCATAAAACATGAAGAGTGAATGTGGTGATGAGGTTCATTTCAGATTTAGACCCTTAGTAGTCGAGTATGAATCATGGAAATAGAGTGCATCATAGGGTAATGCCGATGCAATGCATGTATCAAAAGGGATGTTTGAATGCTAGAAAATATTTATACATGAAAGTGTGGAGCATGAAGTGTAGAAGTAGACAACTTTGAGAGTAATTAAGGGGGGAGAAGCATCGATGATTCCCCCAAGTATTTGAGTGATGGAGTTCTATGAGGTAATGTGAGAAGGACCATGCCATGGTGGTGGAGTGTGAAATGTGTCCTGACCATCAATGTAAGGATTAACTTGTTTGACAAAGATAATTGGATGTGGAAGTGGAGTAGGGTGGGAAGGGACCTTGAATGGTGGTAGCTTATTTGGGATTGATAACATTGTAGAAGACTTGAGAGGAGGAGGAGGAGATGGATTGATTTTTAGAGGAGGTTGCTTAGTTGGAATTGGTAACATTGTAGAAGGCTTGAGAGGAGGAGGGGATGGACTAATTTTTAGAGGACGTTTCTTAGTTAAAATTGGTTGGACAAGAGACTCTTGACTGACAAAAGGAACAACATTAGTAACAATGGAATCATGCTCATTAGACATAGAAGGACTAGATTTAGGATCCCAATAGGTCTTAGCAATTAGAGATGTAACAGTAATTGTGAAGAAAATGAAATAAAACCTTGATGCACAAGATGCTTAATCCTTTATTTTAAATCATAACAATCATTTTAATTACGTCCATTGATTTGATGATAATTGCAAAATGGGAGACCATGGTATTTGGCAAGCCGATAAGGAGGGTAGCTATGAGTAGTTGGACAAGTTGATCAATTGGTGATTGAGAAGTTGAGGAAGAATATCATGTTATTTAGCACTTGAATGAAACTTAAGTGCTACTGGTAGATGTAAAACTTGAGGTTCATTTATATGAGCACATGTAGAAGACATAGAAGTAGGATGAGATGTAGAAGAAAAATTAACATGGGCTTGAGAAACATCCTTGAGATGTTGGATTTCAGCTTTAAGAGATGTATTCATTGTTTCCATATCTTGAATTTTATCCTAAAATAAAGAATGCAAAGCTCAAATGGAATCTAAGATGGGTTGATTAGATGGAGGATTAGGACCTATAGAGTCATCAGATAGATGATCGAAAATGACACTAACTTGAGTAGGTGGCATATTGTGAGGGAGATACATAGTGTTTAGGGTTTTTTGGAGAGTAGATTTGTAAGGTGGATGAATTTGAAGTAGGTCATGCAAATAGATTTGAGGAATTTGAGGAGCCATGGAAGAAGCTTGGATAAAATAAGAAAAATGAGGATCCAAGTGTATGATCACGAGTCAGATTCACCAAATGATTTAACAAAAAATAGGTTTATTTTATTTTTATTAAACCCAAATTACAAAGTAAATGAATGTACAATATGATATGCAGCTGCTAAATAGAATATGACACAAGAAATAAGCATTCAAATTACAAAACCATAAGCAAGAGATATAAGAAAGATGAGTTAGTTGATTTATGTTTGATCCGAGAGTGCTCTGAACTGGAAAAACTACTGAATATGTAGTGAACTGTGTTGTTATTTTTTAGGATAAATTTTGGAGCTCACGAATGATGTTAGACATGGGTGCCCACAAATGGGCAGGGGCTCCAGGGAATTGGAAACTGCTAATGGGTGTCGGTGACTGTGTAAATGGTTGGAATCTAATATTTACAGTTTCACAAATATTCCCTCTTTATTGCTTGTGTGTTGCTCTTTGATCCTTAAGGATACCTGTAACCTACAAAATAGATATCACCTACAAAACCAACAATACCACATAAAATCCAAAAAAGAAAGATGCAATATGGTGAGTTAGAATGACCTTGACAGTCACCCAACATAGTGAACTTACAACCGAGCACTGCACTACATCTCAAACTCCATGTAGTTTTGGTGAGTGTGGGTATGAATCGTGCCCTAGGATTCCCTTGTGCAAGTGCACTTGGTAGCGGGTTGTAGCTAGATGTAGCAATGTAAATAGAATGTGTGAATGGAAAAATGAACTTCCCCTTCCTATGCAATGTATGTAAAAAACATAGTCCCTTGTCCATTGATTGAATACAAAATGGATTCTTTTAAGTGCTTTAGGTTCCTTTTGAGTGCAAGATTAGGTCATAATATTAATGCTTAGAGCTTGGTCCATGATTTTTGCCACATAACTATGTATTTATATGATTCCCTTATTTGAATTTTGTAATTAAAAACTGGAAGGCTGACCCATAAGTGGAAACGATGCCCAAAAGATAAAAGAGACCCAAAAGAAGTAAGGTGAAAACGGGTCAAGGGTTCCTAAAGGGGACATGGGTGCTTGGGCGCTCTTGTCCTGACTGGGCACTAGTGTCCTAAGTCATAAAAGATAAATAAGTAAAAATATCAACTGGGTTATGGGGTATGTAAGACCAAATAGAAAACAAGAAATATAGAGAAAAGGCCAAAGACAGTCGTTAATTATTAGTTTTCTTACATATGAATCATATGAATGCTAGTATGTGTTTAGGACCTAGAAATGTACCAAGTGCGTGATTTTGTGTCTATAGTAGAAAAGAGAATATATGCCTCCATACATTTCCCATGTGCCACATAACTGGGTAAAATTGATGCATGCTGATATTTGACCAAATAAAGGAGACACATACCCCTAATGTGTCTAAAACTTAAAATGAAACTAAGTACCACAGAGAAAGAGAGAATGAAATACTTAATTCCCCCCGAATCTATGTGAAACTGAGTCAATTTAAGTATGAAACTATATGAAAATGTTGTACTAGTGACAAAAAACCTAAAACTGTTGAAATATATGGATAAAATGTCTCTTAGGTAAAACTGTAGTGGGGTTAGATCCACTTATACGGTCCTAACCAATTTTTTTGTTTCTAACCATGTGTAGATTATATTAAATTTATGTTCCTGAGTCTAATTATGAGGTCTTTTTTTTCTATCTCTCTGCATATGTTTGTGCCTAGAAAACTTTTCATGTCTGCTAGAAATGTAGATTAAACCTTGAATGTTTCCCCCCTCTTTTGAGACATGTGTGATGAAGAATTTGAGTGCGCAACTCAAAAGAAAATATTTATACCCATGTATGAGAATATGATAACCTATGTATAACCTCTAAAAAATGGATGTGATGGCCACTAAGAAGAAATTGTATCTATAAGGGGGATGTGCATCATAGAAACCATGACACAAAACAAGAGAAACAATGACAATATGCATGATAACCAAAACAATGTTAATGCATCAAAATAGTAATAACAACAATAGTAAACCATATGTTAGTAAAAAAAGTGCAAACATATCACAAGGTGACGTGCCTGCAAACATAGGACACCCATAATGGCGCAAGACAATCAAGATCCTTGAGCCTACAAAAAAAAGAAGCGAAACCACACACAAGGCCTAATGCCACAAACCTAGAACATCCACAGTGTCACAATATAATAAAGGTCCTTAGTGTTGGAAACACAATCACTGAGAGGGGAGGGGTGAATAAGGGCTTCTTCAAATTTTGAAACCAATTTCAAATCTCACAAACCATTCAATTTTGATCAACTTTCACCACGAGAACATGAAGGCATTAAAACATAATCAAATAAAAATCAAACACACATGAAGACAATGCTTAATGTGGGAAACCCTTAAAGGGATAAAAACCCACTCAAATCAATGCACTAATGTGGACAATTGTCCTATAAATATTACAAGGATTTCAAATTTGTTGAGTACCCACTCAACTTGAAGTAACAACTCCAATAATTTATCCAAGCTCTTACTTGACCTTTTTTAAGATCCTACTTACATGAAAACTCCAACTCCCAACAATTTCGCCAAGCTCATACTTGACCTTTAGCAACTCCTACTTGCATGGAAGCTCTGAATCCCAATAATTTAGCCAAGATCCTACTTGACCTTTTGCAAGCTCCAAATTTCAAGGAAGATTTGACTCCCCATTTTTCTAAGAATCAATTTAGAATTTTACAAATTTTTGATCACTTTCATCTAGTTGTCTGATACAACAAATTGTGATCTTTTATACAACTTCCACTTTCTCCCTTTCCCACCCCTTTCATCACCTATCTTCTCATTACACTATATTGTTGTAAGTACAATCTTCAAAACCTATTTCATACAAATAGTTTATCCCTCATTCACATATGAATGAACTCATATTCTTCTCCTCACACTTCACCATTCTCATAAGCTTATGCCACTCTTAACATAGTCTTCATAACATCCTTTTACATGCATAAGGATGAACTTGTTTTACACCTCACACACATCAGCCCATTCTTCTAAAATATAGGCATCAAAAATATAATTTTAATGCACACTAAGGAATACATATTTATGATAATAATATGCTCTAACACATCTTACACTTCCTGTTCCAACTCTTCACATACTTGTCTCTTCTACTCGTACCAATGGTCCTAAATGACATCATCAAAAATGTTGTATTGTCATCATCACTTTTACAGACATGTCAGATACAAGTAATAAAATTTAATGAAATTTTCATGGTAGTTATCAAACCTATGAGGATCACCAAAAAAATCCTGAAATTTCCCCGCCTATGAAAAAAATGAGGATATTCCATACTATCATCTGCCAACTTTGTTTTGTAATGGTTATTACATTCTTGTCTTCTTCTTCAACATAGATTCATTTTTCTTATAGCTAGTATGAATATGCAATAAGTGTTAGGGGAGTATCCATACATTAAAAATGACCTCTTAGTGTCTTCTATAGGCATAAAAATATTCACAACTCACCATTTCACTTTCAAGACTCCATTAGAGCTCATAAGCTCTACTAGGTGTATCTCCAAAATATGGTCTTCAACTTGGATGTATGCACTTACTATAGAATTCACATCATGCAATGTAAACAAGAAGGAGGGATATTTGGGATGTAAACAAATGTCATAAAAATCTTGGTATAATGCAGGTAAATTCACAAGACTTCATTTCATCTTTTCTTCTCAATTGGGTGTGCACACAATCAAGGCAACTCAAGAACCAGTCAAAGCTCAAGAACCAGTCAAGATATTTCTTCACCAACACAAATGTATGATATTTACAAACTTCTTAATGGTTTGATATTTTTTTTGTGATATATAAATCACCTTCAAGGACTTGTAGCAGCTAACGCATCTTCATTCTCTCCATACAACACTGATTAAAACAAGTTCTTAGAGGGTTTCTATACATAGAAAACTAGTTCTCACAAACTGGTCAAGTTCATCAACTTATCAACTTGATCATAGATCATATGACACATTTTTGGAAATCTCTTGTCCTTGTGCAACTATTAAAATTACCATAAATCTTCATTTCAAGGTTTTTTTTCATGAATATGCTTACATTTCTTAGACAAATCTAACTGGGTTTTGGACAACAAAAACTAGCCTTGTTCTAGAAGACTTCAAACATTCAAAAACACTTCCATTCCAAAAAAAATATTGTAACAATTCACAGAAGACCTCTACTACATCTTCAATCACTTAATTACAGGGGTTATGTAGAGAAAATCACTTTTTTATACTCCATTTCTCAGACCTTCTTGATAGGGCTAATCGGGTAGTCTTGACTATTTGAGCTTGGACCTTAAATCACTTCATCATATCAAGTTATGGACTCAAACATGTCATACATGACCTATATAAATTTTCCATGCTCACAAATTGCTTCAAAAACATGCATTTACATCATCATCCCTTCAATAAAACTTAACTAGTCTTGGATCTTCTAGCCCTTTAGAGGTAAGACATCTTGGTTGACCTATTTCACCAAATTTATGCAAAGAACACACCTGAAACTTCTCATGAGAACTTATTCCATCTTTGTTGTACTATGTTATAACTGTTATTATTGTCACTTGATGAAGGGTTGCTTCTTGTTGCATTTTAAGGAAGAACCTACAAAAGAATATTGAAAGAGTAGTCAAAGTCATGTTTTATGAAAACTCTATAAAAAGCAATGTAGAAATGTGAAAAAGTAGTAAAAGGAACATGTGCACCTAATATGTGATGAGTGAAAAGGGATAGAAAGTGTCCTGAAAAAACTGTCAAAAAGTGAGTTTTTTTGGGTGATCTCGCGCCAAGAGTGAGTTTTTCAGGCAGTTTCACACCAAGAATGAGTTTTTTGGGTGATCTCATGCCACGATAGAAGAGTGTTGGGGAGAAAGGTCTAGTTTTATTCTCCATCCCTTACTGCTTCCCAAAATTTATACACCACTATAGATGGTGTGATCCTGCTTCATTCCATGTTTGATCCAATTTGATCTAGTTTGATCTGAGCAGAAAAAGAAGATAAAATGCATTCTACTTATTGGAGGACTATGCATGTACTATCAAAACTACTTTGTGAAATGTTGAAAACTACATTGATATAGTTAGGAGTGCCCAAAAAAGGTCAGGAGCACCCAAACGCTTATGTCTATATCTAGGCATTGGTGTTTATGCTAAACTAAGGACCCAAGTTAGAATCTGGGCCATTATGTGACTTTATGACTGCTCTGTTCCTATATTTTACATGCCTGAACTGTGATTGTGTACTACTGTATGGGGTGACTAATCCACCCAATGTATGCCCCCCTCATTTAGGGTGCATGTGATGTTGCTAGGAGGATGCGGCCTAAAGGAGAGGACCATAAATTGAAATGAAATTGATACCCTGCAGGGGGAGGGAATGAGCATGGTAGAAACTAAGGCACATGCAAACAAATTGTCTAAGACATGTGTTAGTGCAATCAATAAAAATACGCATATAAAATACAATGTGTAATCTAGCAAGAAAGAAGAAAATGTAGACCATGAAAAGTGGGTTTCAAACATAGTACATCGCTCATAATGTCGTTAGACAATCAGGGTCGAAGTGACAAAAAACATACAAGCAATGATCAAGCAAGACATAGGGCATAACCAAAAACAATGGCATAAAATAGAAGATAATGGAAAACAATATCATGCAAATTATTATACAACCATGGTGGTAAATAGTTTCTACAAAGCAAATGTTGCACACGAAGCACTCGTTATCATGTTAAAAAGATAGAAAATTATGTCAAGACATGTATATATCGATAGAGTAGTGTGCTAGTAAGAATATGAAGTAGTATAAAATGAAACAATAACACCAGGAGTGTGTACGAAAGTAGATGCCCCCAGGAGCCTCGATGGGATTGGTAAGAGGTACACTACCAAACATCAATGCTACATGTAAATGATATGTAGAAAATCTGCATTCACAACTCAAGAAAAATTGAACGAGCATGTGTATATGATAAAGATAATGACATACTGGATATTTGATTAGCATAGTAAGCAAGGTGTATATGTGATTATAAGCAAGTGAGAGTAATGTGTGACCAGGATATGCAATATGTTGTGAGTGTGAATGGAATGGAATGTAAAGTGAATGTGATAGGAGCAGTGTGCCAACGAGAAAATGTGGATGATGTTCATTTATAAAATACCCCTCGATAGTCAAGAATGAATCATAGAACAAGAGTGCATCATCAGGAAATGGTTTGAACATGTGTGCTAGAAAGATTGATCATGAAGCATAGAGCATAAGTAGTGTGAATGTGGTGAGGTTCAATTCAGATTTAGACCCTTAACAACTCGAGTATGAACTATGAAACTAGAGTGCATCATAAGGCAGTGTGATGTGTGAGAACATAGTTCTTGAAATATGTATCATAAAGCGCAAAGCGTAAAATGTGCAGTGTGTGAGGTTCATGTATGTAGTATGCCCTCAACAGTTAAGAGTGAACCTTAGCACAAGAGTGCATCATAGGGTAATGACGATACAAGTTGTGTGTATCAACGTGTGTAGGATGGATGAGAAAGACTAGATGAGAAACACATAACATGATGGTAGAAATGTGAGAAACCTGAGAATGCTAGGGGGGAAGTAAACATGATACCCCCAAGTGTATGATGTGAAGAAGAATCAAGTAACATCATCTAAGAGATCATTAGTGTTATGATCGACGCCAGATGGAGATGTGCTAGAGATTTGGTAAGTGATAGTATATGGTTGGTCATGTAAGGAGCCATTGCGGTGTAGATTATACATTCCCATGGCATATTCTTCATCATGTGAAAGGTGGTAGTGGATAACCATGTGCATACCAATGAGTAAGATTTTATGAATAGTTGATAACTGAATCATTGCAGATAGAAACATGACTGAAAGGCATGGGAAATGTGATATCAATATGATCAGAATCCAGAGTGCCTCCAATGTAGTCAAGCCAATACTACCCAAGCGTAAGTGGAGAAGTGCATGTAACAAATACTGATAAATGAAAGATGATAGAGGCCATAAGCAACAATAATGTGAACATATCCTTGATAGAGATGAGGAGAATGAGGTGGAGGGAGGAGATCATCAAGTGTGAATCCAAGACGAGTCAAGTCATCATGTGTTTAAATAGTGTTAGATCATGTGGGATTGAATGGAATATGTGGCCAATAAGTATTATTGATGAAAAAGGTGCATGTGAAAGGAGGAAGCGCAAATGCAGGTTGCTCATAAGAAGATGAGGAAGGGGAAATGGCGTCCAATATATGGGAAGACCCCCAATAAAATACCATAGCATTAGTAGTAGAAGGGGGTGAGGATGAAGTGGATGGGACGATGTCTAATGAAAAAATGGTTCTTTCGATTTGAGGAAAGTTTTCAAGATATTCCTTGGGTTATGGATCATCCACAGGATGTATAACAGTAGTAGAAGTTGGAGCAGGTAATGCAGTGGTTGGATCTACACAACTATATTTGAATGGGTCGCGATCAACAACTATAGTATGCTCAAATCCTTCATGTAATAATTTAACACATTGGTGGTCTATAGAAGGAATTACTTGCATGGAGTGAAGCCATGGCCTACCAAGTAAAAAATTGTACTGAACTAGGAAATCAATAACAAAGGAATACTGTGAGAACAATTTTTGGATTGACTGTGATAGGTAAATTAATAATGCCTATGAACGGACACGTAGAAGAATAATATTCATGAAGAGAAATGGAGGATGGGCTAACATTAGCTGAGGAGACGGCCAAGATTCTGGAGGATTGATAAGGTACAAATATTGAGCTCAGATCCATTATTGATTATAGTTTGCTTGATACTCATGTTATAGATGCAATCTAGTATATATAAGGGAGGATCATTTTTATAAGCAAAAATATTATCAGCTATATTAGATGGGAAAGTAAGTTGTCGAGAGAATGCATATACAAATGATTAATATGTTGGCCATTGTGTGTATGTGTTTTCATTGATGTCAATACCATTAATGGAAAATGATGTCATGAGGTCATGTGAGTCTCCATAAGGTGTTAGTCAGGTGTCAAACATGAAGGTTGATTGGTACTGAATAGGATTTGGTGAATTCTAGAAGGTCCTGGTGCATGGTCTAGTGAGCTAAGTCATGGTTTGAGTCCTTCTAAGTTGGTTAAAGAGTTTCATGAGGTATAACATGGTCCATATGATGTGTTATAGATTTCTACAAGTCTACATGAGGTCAGTAAGGGCAGTTCATGGTTAGTCATGGTTGAGTCAGGTCATCCCATGCTTATTCCTAGCCCTAGAGCATGCAGAATGAGATGGATATTTGAGAATTAGAGCTAATGAGTCTTGTCAAATCATGGTAACATCATAGTGGTAGTGTACCTGAGGTGTATGGTGAGTTTCAGGTCATTATTCAATGATACAGTGCATTTATGAGGTCCTTAGGAAGCAAGAAATGAGAAACATACATGTAAGCCCAGGTAAATGAGATTGGATAGAGAGTTTCAAAGCTATTTGATCTATGATATGAGTATGTATAGTTATAGCATGTTGTCATGATGCTTCATGATAAGTTTCAGGTCAAAGTGAAGAATTTTATTGAAGATATGCAAGTTTTGGCAAAACTGGGTAATTTACTGTGTGTTTTTAGGCTAATGTGGACCTTCTGATACTTGTTTTGAGTTGTATGATTTGCATGGGGACCTGATATATTTGGAATATCTTCTTAGGTAATTTATGAAGGTTTGAAAAAAATAATGAGGTGGTTTGATCTTTACTTTTTTATGAACGATCGTTAAGAAGGTAAAGTCGTTTGAAACCCTAGCTAAACCCGAATTAAGAGTGACCTGAAGAAGATGAGTATACCAGCCTAGTTTTGATTGGTTTTACAAAAGTGATAATTTTATGTTGTAGAGGTATCTTCTAGATTTCCATAAAGGTAAGATAAACCAGGTGACAGTACGTGGGCCCCACTTGAAAATTATTGTTTATGAAGAAGTTTGGTTTGTGGACAAGTTCTCCAAAGAATGTGAAGAATAAATTGACATTTTTTCTAGCCCCTGAGTTTTTATATATGTTCATGAAGGTTTTAGAGAATTTTTGTGCTTCTAAATGGAAGAGTGTGCCCTATTTATGAAGACTGGTTTTTGGGGTAGTTTGGAGGAATCTGTGGTAAAATTAACATTATAAGAGCTATAGGAAGAGTTAAGAATCCATTAAAGTTTTGTTGTGATCCTAGTTCAGATACATTTCCAATGGTAAATCCAACTTGTGTTTTTTATAATATATTAAAAATTTATGATCCATTCTTTGAGGGCCAAGCTTGAAGGATGTTTGTTCTAGCAAGTGCCAAATGACTTCAAGAGATAAAGTGATGATTCTGAGTTGTTCATGCTTGGTGAAGGTTTCTGAGTGCTTAGAAATCATGTCTAAGTGTGATCAATGCTTTTTTCAAGGGTGGAAGTGAGTTTTGGTGTGATGGAGCAAGTTAAGCTCAAGGTATGTTCTTGAGTCCTAGAAGGCTTAAGGAGCAAGTTGTTAAGATTGGCTTGGATAGAGGCCTTCCACTTAGAGTTGGAAGAAGTTATAATATGTTATGGAAAAAATATTCATATGGATTTACATTGGTATATACCTTTTGTATTGGTGATTTTATTTGATGTGTCTTTCAGGTCAGTTTGTGAAGAAGGTATGCCAATTTTCAGGACACATTTGCTTAGGATGAAATATTTAGTTGGTTTATGCATGCAATGGATTAGATTGTGATTTATATTACCTGGAGAGTGAAAAGTGATGAATTATATTAAATTTATGGCCTTTGGAGGTCTTGGAAATGACAGAAAGGGTGCAAACTAGTTGAGTTTGTAATATGGGTTTCTGGGCAACATGATTTAGAGAAGAGAAAGGTTGATGTGGTTTGAGAATATGGATGTTTCACGTGGTATAAAATGCATGGATGTGTTATAAAAGTCCCTATGTATTTCATAGATTGGTTACAAAATATATTTGATTTTATCTTTGGTGGTCTTGAGGCCCAAAGGTGAAGATATGGTGATGGAAGCAAGTGTTTAATGAAAGATATGAGCCTTTTGGCTTATGTTATGAATTGTTTGATTATTCTAAGAAAATGTATGACCATGGGTGATGCTTATATGAAATAGTGCACATGTTTTATGAATTTGGGATCTTTAATAATCCTTGTTTTTATGTTAGTTGATTTTACTCATGCTAGTGATGGGGTTTTGAGCATGTTTGTGCAAAATGAGTGGTTTTGGGCATGACTGACCTATATGGGTCATATGTGAGTATTGTAATGAATGTTATTTTTATTGGTCGAATTAATCATGAAGGACTGACCTATTTTGGGTTTATGAGATAAAAATCACATAAAAGTGAAGTTTTGAGTCCATTTGTGGGCTAGTTTTGCATGAGAGAGAGAGAGAGAGAGAGAGAGAGAGAGAGAGAGAGAGAGAGAGAGAGAGAGAGAGATAATTTTTTTTTATTGCTGAGGAGGTATGTTATAGGTTGAAGAATGTTAGAAGGCATGTGTACAAGGGTTTGAGACCAAGACAAGTTTAAGAAGATCAAGCTAGACCGAGTTGAAGGAGAGAGCATGTGATAAGGGTTTGAAAGAATTTGGAGCTGAAATTTGGGATCACAATCAACTGTGGTATTAACATACTTTCAGTGATCATACTTCATAAAAATCTTATGTGATGAGTCATATTCATGCAAGTCTCTTGTTGTGAGTAATATCAACAAGGGTTTAGGGGTTGGTGCTCCTTGTGGGGTTGGTGCCTCACTAAAGAAATCTCTTGTGATGTGTAATATTCACTTGAGTCTTTGTTGTGTGTAATATCAGAAAAAATTTCAATAGTTATTATTCCCCTTGATGGTTTCCTACTTTCATCTTGTGTTTATGTGTTCTATCTCATATGTTATGTTCATTTGAATGTATGGTGCAAACTTAATAAGCTCTCATTGAATGAATATGGTTGAATGAATGTTAATGGTTGCTAGAAATAATGGTAAATAAATTAATAAATTTGTAGTATTTATTCATCCCCCATCAGTTCATTATGCTTCCAACAATTGGTATCAGAGCAGGTCCTTGAGAAGAAAGTCTAACAACTTAAAGGAGATCCTAGAGGCACAAACAATGGGTAAGTTTTTAGATATCGAGGTTACATTAAGGAGGAGGAATGAAGTTTCTTAGTTAGTGATTAATGGATTATAAGATCAAATCAAGGATATGGATATAGATCATGGTCAAACCATCAAGGGTTTGGAGTCATAGGTTGAAATTAGGTCAAATGCCCTAAAGGAGAAATAAGACATTTGTTTCAGGTATGAAGAGAGATTGAAAACTTTTGAATAGGATCTAGAGAATGTTTCTAGTAAAATGAAGGCAATTATAACAAATTAGAAAAAAGAGTTATGAAGTAATTGATGGGAATTTAGAAGGACAAAGAGCTACAAATGACAAAACAAGCCTAGGGTTTAAAATAGAACATGTGAAGAATGATGATGTTGTTGGACCAAGTACCAAATTAGATGAGAAGATAACTCGGATAAAATAATCCTATAGGGGTCCGAGATCAGGTAGATAAAAACTTGATCATCTTCGGATCAATTAGAGAGGGTCTAACCATGTTATACAACCTAATACTATGAGGTATGGTTCTTCATTCAATGGTTATTGCTATATTTGTCATGATTTTGGTCATAGAGCTAGAGATTGAAAAAGGAGGACTCCTAGGAATGATGTAGGCATCTTCAAGGGTGAATGTCATTCATGCTATGAGTATGGCCATAGAGCCAAGAATTGTGGATGAAATCTAAGAGTATATGAACTGAGAAGAAAGAAGGATTTTGTTTGCTTTATTTGTCAAAAATCTAGACATATAAAAGGAATTTTCCAAAGCAAAAAGAGGTTCATTGTAAGGTCTACTTCTATGGTCAAGAAGGATGTTTCTTAGGTAAAAGATGTAAAGGGTGTTGGTTTAAAGTCTGAGATGCCTAATCCAATGAGGTTTGTAAAGAAGGAGGATTATAGTGCTATCAAGGTGGAAAACAAAGGAAATAAGCCTAAATAAAATCAAGGAAGTATATTTGATCTTATTTAAGAAGATCACATGTGCTTATTATCCATTCAAGATCTAATGCAAGACATGTTAAAGAAATTAGGTCTCTGGGATACCTATAGAGTGATAAGGTATGGAAAGTGACTTTTCACATGCATTTGAGCTCTTGTCTTAATAGGTGTCTGAGTTTGATGTTATCATTGAAAGTGTGTTAGTCCAGGTTAAAGGTGTTTGAGTCGGGGTCATGATGCATAAAGTGTCTTGAAGTTTTCTCTCATCATGTTAGAGGCTAAGTTTGAGTCATTATGTTTTTAGAGATATTATCAAAGATGCTTTGCTCTTGGTTTTTCATCTATCATTACCAAGTCTTGAAATCATTGTCATAAGTAAGTTAGCTTGTATGTCAGTTGTTAGTCTCTATTTTTGAAGAACTTGTTAGAAGACTTGAAATGATAAATAGTGTTTCAAGTCAAAGAAAGCCTTGACTCAAGATGTTATGTCTTGTAGGCATAAGTCAGCCAAAGGTCTAAGTTGTGACTAATCCTTAATGTAAAGTATGTTGGTTATTGACTGTGGTCTAGTTTAGTAGAATCAAGATATGTCATGTAATGATTTCCCAAGTAGCCCCATGATGTCCTAAGACGAGTGCTAAGAGCCATGTTAAGTTGTGAAAGATTCCATCTATTAAAGTAGTTCTGTGTATGATTGGGTTCAAATGAGTTGTTAGTTTAAGAAATTGTGAAGTCAGTATTCACGGTGTTAGTAAGTCTTAAGATGATATTTATGGTGCCTAATTCTTATTGAAGTATCTTAGTCCCTACTAAGTTCATGAGTTGTATGTATAGTCATATCCTCAAGTATGTCACCTTTGAGGAAGTCCACAGTTTGAGCTCTTGTGTAGCACAATAGTGTACTGAGGTATATCAATACAAAGGTGTATGAATGTGTAGGTTTATGTGGTTAGAGATTTTTAGGTCTTTCTTTGACTCACATCTATGTTACTCTTACAAATTAATGTATCTTGGATGAGTATGAAATTATGGTTACATAGCTATGAAGGTCGTTAAGGATATGTGGTATCTTTTTAAGGACTTGAAATGTATGTGTTTAATAAGTATCATGTCATATTATGCGTTTTAGATTAAGTATGATGCCTTCATCATGATAGGTGGTCTGTCACAAGTAATTTCAAAGTGGCCTGGGTATCAAAATTTTATACGGGTATGAGGTCAAAATGCATTGTGTCTTTGTGGAGTCATGTACTCAAATATGTGTCTAAGACCTGATATGCCTATAAAGTTGTGTCAAAGTTCTTGGAGTAGTGGTTGTAGGTCTCATAAGTTGCAAAGATGTTTTCCCTAGGCGTGTAACATGAAACTTAGTTAATGAGCACTAAAACATGCTTAATGTTTATACTTTATGATTGTCACATGAAATTGAGAAAAATCAGAGAAGTCCAAGAATATTCATAACTCATTTTTTGAGTAAAGTTGTTTTTTCATGAGTCCATTGACAGTTATATGTATGCTCTGATTAATTGTATGAACTCATTATTACATCAGAAGTGATATTTTGGGTCTTAAGAAGTACTGTCACAAGGGTATGAGTTTGTTTCTTGAGAATGTAATATTGAATTGTGGTATTTTTGTAACCCTAAGAGTCATGACAAATGAAGAAATGACAAATTGATCCATTAAAAGTCTTGGAGTATGATGGTGTTGGTTAGTCTTGAAAAATGTAGTTTGGGTTTTTACACAAAATTAGTGTTTTGACAGAGATTTCAGGGTCCTATGGATTCTGAAAATGACATCCTATAAGTATCTAGAAGGTTATGAATTGAATATTGTCAAGATTTTCAACAAGTATGTGAAATGATGATAGAGAAGATACTACAGGACTCTAACTTGTTGAATAAAGCAAAAAGAAGGTGGAGTGAGCTACAAGGTTGAAATAGTATTAACAGTCAAAGGTATGTATCATGGTTTCATGAATGGCACAGTATGATCAAGAAGTCAAAATGAAGTGCTATAGGAAGAGGGGTGTATTTAGTCTAGATCAATAAACTTGAAGACATGAATGTGATTGTTCTATACTATAGAAACTCTATGAAGAGGTTAAGAGGATGTTCTTGAATAGAGTCTACAAGGTCAGGATACCTGAGAAGACATTTTAAGGTGGATTTATCAAATAAGAAGACTAAGAACATGGTGTTCTGCTCAGGTGGAACTGTTACAGGTGTAGAGAGAAGATTTCAACAAGAATTTCAAGGTTCTAATGAGAAGACTGAGTACATGTTGATCTCCAAAGATTGTAGAGGTATGTGAAATTTGATTAATGATGTTTGTAACCACTGATCCATGAAGGTAGGAGCTCTATTATGGTTATTTAGATAACAAAGTGTCACTGTGGACTATGCCCATCTAATTAAGCTAAAATGTGGAAATGTAAGCCTAATCTAAATTCTATAGTAGCAGTAAATAAATAACAATTAAGTACATAAATTACACCCAAACAACTAAGAAATAAATTATGAAACCCTAATTTCAAGGAGGAGAAAAGGTATTGTTATGCCCCTAACATATAGTGTTTATATGTCTAAGTGTTGGATAACCTATGAATTTTATAACATTTATACTTATATGTATTAGTTAGTCATTCGGTATAAACTAATAATAATAAAGGGGTATTACATTTCACAATCATACCTATATATATGGATGAGTAATTCCTCCCCATAAGTGTGAGTTAGTGTCTTATTGTAAGACCTAGGAGGTTGTCCCCTCAAAGTGGCTTAGTAATATATTATATATTCTGGCATATTTGCATTTATATTCAAGTAATTCCATTACATTTGGTATTAGAGCATAGATTTCAGCAACGATTGATTTTTTCTCTATATCTCTAGAAAAATTGTGAATTTTTCAAATATTTTCCTACCACATATTGAGATTTATATTATAAAGCTTCAACAAAAAATTCAGAATTTTCATCAGATATTGACTTTTTTTTTTTTTTCATAAAATCAATCTACAGGTTGCATTTTTTACATTTTCATAGAATTTTTGGAAATCTCTTCAAATTTCCATATTGGTAAACTATTCTTTACAGTTTCAAATTTGAGGTCATCTACATTGATACCTAAATTCGTTGGTAAAATTTGGTTAAACAAGGCAAATTGAATTGTGTAAGGGCAATACCTAGTTATGGTAGGTCCACAAACTAGAGGATGGGAAAAAAATTCATACACACCGTGGAATACTCCTTATAAAATAAAATACAATCTAATTTTGAACTAGGAGGTACTTGCACAATGAAGGACATGTAAGTTGCTTTCAACAAAACAAATCAACGACTAGATGAGCTTGAGAAAATACTCGATCACATTTTTCAACTTTCAAAAGAATTCAATCAATCCTCCACATGTATCTACTAGCCAAGGTGAAAATCCTATGGTTTTTAAAAGAACCGAGTATTGTGGATAACTGATGACATGGAATATTCCATCATGGGGAATGCTCACTATGAATCCTTATATGATAAGTCCAATCATTCAAAAAATAAAGTCCAAATATAGTACGTAATCTTTGGTCATAAAAATGGGGTGGGATTCATCAAGATGAATGTAAATCAACTTCCTAGCTTTAGTTCATATTGTTATCAAGAGTTCATGTTCAACACATGGATATGGAATGCAAATTTTATCCTAGGTTGGCTGTTAATTAGAATTTTTTAGATAGTGGAAGAACTACATAATTTACTTCTGGAAATTGTATTTACTTGAAAGTTATTGAACACTATGTAAGGAAATGTTTTGATGTGCCAACTCTCCCATGAAACCCACATTTACAGGGAAAATGCATACTCAAAATGAAATATTTAAGCATCATTGGATCCCATCTACAGATGGATCTCAGATACATCAGGTCACATTGTTGTAATGTCAATACCCTATATATAGTGACATATGAAGGCCATTCTACTAGAAGGTCCATTAAATCCTTGAATAAAATGTGCAACCTTGGTAATTATCGTTGAACCACCTTAACTTGCTCCCCTTATCAAGCAGCAAATCTTTAATGTAAGAATATTCTACACAGTTCAATGCAACGATACTATATGTAAAATGTGAAAGTATCACCATATATAATCATTATATTATACATTTACAAATTAAATCGTATTTTGGGTAAATGATTTTAGAAAAAAAATTATTTGTTAAATATTAAAGAGTAAATAAGGTGTTTTTAAGAGGATCTCCTCCCTCTTACAGAACTAGTACAAGGATAAAACATTAGGCACCCATTGGAACATAACAAAATTTCAAAATTTAGCAAATGATCAAAGGCCACCAAACCCAGACAACAAGTAAGTGCCAATACAAAGAATAGCCTTGGTGGGTAAACAACCCGCAAGCTCATAAAAGAGCTAAAAATTTACAAAGAACAAATAAATTGACTCAAAACAGATAAAACTTGAATCAAACTTAAGACAACATGGATCAATGAAACAACAATCAACTAGATAAGCAAGAAAAACCAACATGAATTAGTTACTTGCAGAGGAAGAAATCCCTTGCCCCCTACCAGCCACTCGTTCCAACAATAACAATTCAATAGTAAGACTGCCCACATCAAAAGTTTCCCAAGCTCAACATACTCAACATACCAAAAAATAGACAATCCTCTCTACGAAGTAACCATTGACAATACCAAAATCTAAAACTTGAATATTGGTCACCGTAGATAGATCTTTACAAACCATGAGAAACGATGTAAATAGAGCTCAGCCATAGGAATATGCACGAAACCAACTCCCAAAATATTTTTGTGGGAGAAAGACTCGAACTCCATACCCAAGAGATTTTGGGTTTGTGGAAATGCTTAGAAAACCTCCTCTGAGGTGTCACTAGAAGTTTTCCTTTAGTCACCTTTGGTATCTCCAAGGTCGCACCAAGCTCGCCTAGGTCGCTTGAAACCTTCAATGAAGAATGAACCTTAAAACCCTCAAATAGACATCAAATCCTAAAAAATAAAGATGCAGAATGAGGGGTTGGATTGTCCTCATCTGTCATAATGGTAAACTTACGATTGAGCGTTGCACTACATCTCAGACCCAATGTATTTCTGTGTGTGTGGATTGGTGCCCTAGGTGGCTCTTGTGTGTGTCACACTTGATAGTGAGAAAATAACTAGATGTAAAGAAATGTAATAGATGTGTGCATGGAATAGAAAAAACTTCCATCCTATGAAGTGTATGCAGAAGAACCAACCCTTGTGTCCCTTGTGATGGTTTTAGATGGATGCAATGGAGCTCTTAGACGCCTTGATGGATGCAACCTTAGGTGGTGATAGCTAATGCTTAGTGCTTGGTGCCTTATTATGATCACATAACTTTATATTTATATGATTCCCTTGCTTGAATTTCGCAATTAACCCCAAAAAGGTCGACTACCAAAAATATAAGATTCTCAAACGGATAGAAATGACCAAAAAGTGTGAGTAAAGTACAAAGGGGAGAGGGGCACCTAGAGGGGACGAGTGCACCTGACACTAGCGTCCTAGTTGGGCACTGGTGTCTAAGATTATATAAGTTGGCGTGTAACAAGGAAGACTAAGCAAGTAAGGGTGCAAGACCAAAAGTATCAATTGAAAACACCAAAAGGTGGCCAAAGACATAGGTTAATTAGTAATTTTCTTAATTAGGAATCATATGAATTTTACTATACAACCGTGACTAGATAATTACCCAAAATTCTTGATTTGGTGTCTACATAAACCCCCACTTTATGTTGGTGAATCTAAAGCTTGGTAACATAAATTAGATAGAGATGCACACATGATAACCATGTAGATTGATGTAGAAAGAGCGTGCCGAGGGACAAAAGAAAGCATGGAGTGGTAAAAATATGAAGTGTGGATGCTAAGGATGAGAAAGTGCAAAAAGTGGTGATGAAAATGAACCTAGGGTGGAAATGCATGTGTAGATGTTGCGATGTGTCTGTTGTTGTTGATGTGAATGATGTTGATTATGTTGACTACTACTTCTCATATAAACAAACCTATAAAAGAGAAGAATGGACAAGTAGTCAAATACACATGTATATGATCGAAATGTGTAAAAATTATCCAAAGAAGTATGTAACAACTCTGAAAATGTGAAAAATGAACATGTGCACCTAATCTGTGATGAGGAAAGAGTGTAGAAATGATCATGAAGATGTTGTAGAAGACATATTTTTTTGGGTGATCTCACACTAGTTGCGCCAGTCGTGAGTTTTTAAGGCGATCTCATGCCAAGTCATGGAAAAAGTGTAGGTAGAAATTATGGTGTCATCCTCCAAAATTTAACTACTTTCTGCAATGTATGACACCACTACAGATGGTGTGAACAATCAACGAAAGTGATAAGGACTGTATGCCTTGTAAAATTTGTTGTGTGGAGTTCTGTAGACTATACTGAACTACATATTGATGTGTAAATACCCCTGGTTATCACTATGTTAAGGACCCAAGTCTGATTTTGAGCCTTGTCCAAAACTGACAACTCTATTGTACCAGTATTGTGATGTTTTGTGTAATGGTTGTACAACATTGTATGGGGTGACTGATTCACCCAAATGATGCCCCCCTCATTTGGGGTGCATTATACATCGCTGAAGGAGTATGCAGCCCAAAAGAGGACTGACCGATTTGCTGAAACCGTGCCTTGTAGAGGGAAGTGAATGTGCTTGGTAGAAACCAAGGCACACATAAACAAAGTGGCTAGTAGACAAGTGTTAGTACAATCAAAGATAAACACACATGTAGAAGGTAATATGTAAGATAAGAAGACAATATGTAAGCTAAAACACAAGAAGATTATGTAAACACACAAGAAGACAATGTAGACCGCAAAAAGTGGGTGACAAACATGGGAAACCACTCCTGATGTCGCAAGACAATCAAGGTTGAGATGGCTGCAAGAAGATAAGTGTGCACACAAGAAAAAGGGAAAATCCTGAAAACAAGAGCATACAAAGAACAAGTAATGACAAACAATGTAACAAACACCCATGTAAGCAGATAGTATTGCATAAAAAATGCTACACATGAAGCACCTATTATCATGTTAGAAAGATAATAAGTATATCAAAGCGTGTATAATTTGATGAAGTAGTGTGCTATGAAACAAAATGAAAAAATAACACCTGTAATGTATGAAAGTGGATGTCCCCAAGATCCTCTTTGGGACTGGTAGTAGGTACTACGCCAAACATCCACACCGCATGTGTAAATCTATAGAATTTTCTATCACAACTAGAAAGGAAATTAAACGTGCATGTGTATATGATAAAGATAATGACATACAAGATATCTATCTAGCATGTGTAATAAGATGAACATGTAAAAGTGTAAGTAAGCAAGAGTAAAGGCAACCAAGATATGCAGTATGTTGTGGATGAGATGGAATGGAATGCAGTGTGAATAATATGAGAAACGTGCACTGCAAGTGGATGTGTTTCTATGCAATGAAGTTCATTTATTTATGCCCCCTTAGTAGTCAAAAATGAACCATAAACAAGAGTGCGTCATCAGGAAATGGGTTGATTGTGTGTATTAGAAAGATATGATCGTCAAAGTGCAAAGTGTAGAGTTTAAACGTGCGTGAGTGAGGGAGGGAGTTGATTAATAGTTTGAGTGTGGTGAGGTCCATTTGAGATATATAACTTCAGTAGTCGAGTATGGACTATAGAACTAGAGTACGTCATAGGGTAGTGAACGTTGTTACATGAATAATATCTCTTAAGATGCATGACATTGAGTGGGTTTTTGAGTGGATTTCCCAAAAGGGTGGCAAGGTGGTAGACTCTGCCACAAATTTGGTTAGTAATAATGTAAGGACCAACACAATTAGGATTGAATTTTCCTTTAAAAGGAGATTTTGCATTTTTATTCTTATAATTTTATTTTAGGACGAGGTCACCTATGTTGAACTCAGGAGGACGAGTCTTATGATTGTATGCATGTGCGATGAGAAATTGATATGTATGAAGATGTTCGAGTGATTAGACATGGCATGAGTCTAACATTTATAACTCATGGAGGAGGTTTTCACAATATTCATTTTCTTTAAGTATTCCTTTAAGCGACATGTGTAATGAGGGTATCTTAAGTTTGAGTGGGATGATGGCCTCAGTATCATAGACTAGCGAAAAAGGAGTTGCATTAGTGGGTGTATGCACACTAGTGTGATAAGCCCAAAGAGTGTAAAATAGTTATGCCAGTTGTTACCACTAGAAGTAATTGTCTTGCATAAAATTTTGACAATAGTTTGTTAGTAGTCTTAGCTTGGCCATTGCCTTACAGGTAATAAGGAGTAGAGAAGGACTGTTTAATTTTGAATTTTGCACAAATATTTTTAACCTCCTTATTTTTTAAGGAAGATCTATTATCAGTGATAATGGTAGAGGAACACCAAATCATGTAATGATATGGGTGGTGAGGAAACCAAAAAATGTCATTACCCTTTGTGTTTTACAGTGGGGATGCTTCGACCCATTTGGTAAAATATTCGGTAGCAGTAATGATGAATTTGTGTCCATCAGCTAATTCAGGATTTATCATGTTAATCAGGTTCAAACCCCTAGAGAGAGAATGACCATGTCAACGCAATGGGTTAGAGATCATATGGAGCTGCGTGATGAAGGTTGTCGTGCTTCTGGAACTTCTTGTAATGAGTAGCATATTAAAAGGAACTCTTATTCCATGGTAGGCCAGTAATATCCCTGATGCAAAAGCTTTTGAGACATGGCTTTACCTGAAAAATGACTACTGCACATGTTGTCATATATTTGGTGAAATAGCAATGGGAATATCGGCAAGCCCTAGGAAACATAAGAGACGACCATCAAGTGCATGTTTAAATAGTTCTATTCCGAACAATGACATAACATGTAGCCTAATGCAACCTAGAATTTACTAGATATAACCCAGGAGCACTGGCGCATCACTCAGCCTAGACTGAGCGCTCACCCCGAAGCATGGCAAAGGTACTAGGCCCCTCCTTAGAGTTGTTTGTGTAGGATGCAAACATGATGAAGGGGTTAATGCATTCAGATCCATAATATAATATAAACATTCTACATGGCATATTCTAGATCTAGATCTACGGAGTAATGGATTTAGATAATAGCCATAATGAATTCAACCATGCAAGATCTAGTTATAAACATGTTTAACACCTTGAATCAGTCAATATACCCCATTATATTAAACACAGGGAATACACAAAATCTTCTTACAATAAGTAGTACCATAAGTTCATGCGCACATCAGATCCGACAACATAACTTTACAATTAGCTCATACACAACCCTCTTATACTACGCAGATCACTACATATTTATAAGGGTGGGGACTTTTCCCTTCACCTCTTACATAATTCCCAAAAATAGGTCACATGTTGAAAATAGCTGTACACCTTTACAATAATAGACACACATGCAACTGCACTAACAATATATCTCTTCTAGCTAATTGGTAGTCATAATTCTATTATTAAATCAAACCCATGCCAAGTGCTTAGTTTATGCTCTTCCAAAAATAGCCTATGTGTGTCACGTAAGTATTTATCCGGTTTGTGTTCTCTGCACATTATCTCCAAAAATAGCCCGTAATCCTGAAAAATGGCTAAGTCCCGAATCTGTCCCTATCTTTCACACGCGTTTCCTTCCATATTCTTCTGTGCCTTTAAACGCACCCTATTTCTTACACGTGCAAATGTTCTATGTGCCTTCTACTAAATGTTATACTTTTTTCTGCTCAACAATTACCCCACACTAAACTGCATTTGCCGCCCCGACAATGGTTGCCTCTTGATACTTTAAAGAATAAATAATAAGGAATGGAAGGAATATAATTGAAAGAATTACTTGTATAAAGAATGAACTGTCACCCTTCAACATCCTCTGTTTCGACTAGAAGGATATAACTCTGGATATTTCTCTTTGATTTCAGCCTCTAAGGTTTTCCAATCACTCAGCGTGGCTTATGCCCTTTTCTGGAATATTTGATGCAATAAATTTCTATCTCCTCTTGCGTAATCTCTTCCTTCTCATTTTGCAATACTGTAACAATGTTGGACATTACAGTCACTCTTCCTTCCAGAAGGTCCATCTTCTGCGCTATAAGTTTTCTAATTTCATCCAGTTTGTCCTTATGGGGGTTTTGGGCTACCGCAAGGGCTTTTAAACTTTTTCTTTACTAGTGCCCAACCATTCCGCGTGCCCCAAAGTCTCATCCTTCATGGCCTTTAGGACTTCATTATCTTCTACTATGGTCTTGATTCTTATTACTACCTCTGGAGCTGCACATATATTCAATGTCTTGGTTTTCTTACTTCAGCTCCTCCTGCAAGGTTTTGGAGTAACGCTTCATAAGATGAAGCCCTTACTCTCTCTACTTCTTGATCAGGATCCTTTGGTGTTAGCATTTGAACCGGTCCATCCTCAAATACCAAATCCACTAAGGTAAGCACATAGTGCATGGACGAAGGGAACTTTTTGGGTACCTTGGGCTCCAAGTGTGGTCTTGCTTGTAGGACATGATCACCGATCTCTTCTGCCATGGTTGATGAGAACCCCCATTGTATTCTTTTTCTCTAATTCCTTTTCTCCCTTTAGTCGCACTATTTGTGCATCTTTAGCTTTGATATCTTCTCTTAGCGCTCTAATTGTTTTAGCTTTATCCACATTCCTGCATACTACCTCTGTCAGATACTTTCACTAAGGTATTACTCACCTATTCATCAGACATAACCATGGGTTTGATGGTTATGTGTTCTGTTTTGTGGTGCCTTTCTAGTTCTTCTTGACACACAAGAATCTTCATTTATATCAAAATCAAGTTCGTCCATGTGCATTTGCATGGACTAGGATAATTGTTTTCTTGTGCGTGTGGTTATCATGTCAGGGTCCATCAATTCCCATCCATACAAGTCCTTGAGGTCCATTGTATTCTAGAATCATTTGCGCGAATAATTTTTCATGTGTCCTCATCATAGCCCATTTGTGAGAACATTGTATTCTCCACTTGTTCCCTTCATCCTTGGCCCCTTAGGTACCTAAGTGCTAAGGTTTGGAGTTAGGTCTTCAATGTGCTGGGTGGTGTTATGTTCCGGATCTTTTTCCTCTTTTCCTCTTTCCTCTTTATATTTTATTTCTTCATCCCTTGGCTCTTCCATGTCCTCTGTTTGTATAGGAGATCCGAGCGCACTTTTTACAGACTCCTCCACCTCCTCGTTTAGCCTCAACTTCCTCCTTTTCTCCCCAGTTGTCTCTTTCTGAGGAGAGATTCCTAGTGATATCCTTACTGACTATGGGGTCCTCATGCCTTGTGTTTCTTATTCTTATAAACACCCTCTTGAAATGATGCTCTCCTTGGATGGATTCCAAGTCCTCCTCTTCTTCTTCTACCTGTGGTTGGGTACTTGCATGCTCAGTTTCCATTTTTTCTCTAGGCTTCCTTCGTCATCTATGTACCAAGCCACCACTATCTTCACACGCTTCTTCCTCTTCATCCACCACTTTGGTTTCTTTAGGTTATGGGGCTAGCACGTTATCTACCGTTATGCTTACCTTTTGGTGGCCCTGGGGAGCACAAACTCATTTTCTACATACTTGTTATCCTCCCAACTTAGGCTTACGTTGAAGGTATACAAGCGCAGAACCACTGTCCCCAACAACCAAGCTTACAGGCTTCATGTTTATAACATATGAGATAAGCCTCTTTCCATAAAGGCATTCTTTCCTGGGGTATATATTTATGTTTTTCTTAAAGTGTGGTAGTCGCAATCTACCTTTATCCGTATTAAAATTTAGTCAACGTGCATCAATGAAACAATGGACTGATGCTTAGAAGTAGCGTGCTATGAAGGCATATGAAAAATTACACCATGGGCTCTAAGTCCCATCCCTCATAGTAAAATCACATGATGTAGAAGTGCTGGTACACCACAAATTGTACTACACCTTTCCCACCACTGATGGTAATTCCTTAGGAATGTGCCAATCCTCTTCAAATGATGTGCATGGAGCCTATCATATACCACATCTCCACCCTCTATTTGAATGGCCCACTCATTGACCCTTCACATAAATACTTCACGAACCTTTGTGTCAGGGATTTTTTCTCCATGGGATACTCCCAAATCTTGTCTTTTGGCCCATCGGGCACTCCAATCTCCACAAATTCTAGTGACAACAAGATAACACCAAAAATGATTCTTTCACAGGTGCACACTTCCTTGACAATGGTCTCCACAACATAGCCTACTATGTTATAAAACTACCCCCTATGACATCTTCCTTGTGACATGGAGCCACATTGTATTCACCTGTGACCATCTCTCTTGATCATCCAACTTGGTCACCAGATGCACATCTGCTTGTACCACTGGGTTACTTCTTCAGTTTATTGATGTCCATTATCGTGCGGACCTTTTGTATACCCCCAGTACCTTTCATGTTTCCACGATTGATGCCTTATTAGGCTAGGTCACTATTAAGGTCCGTCCTTGTCCCCTTTAACCCTGTTAGCATCGAGATCAACGCTATTGTAATCCTTATCCTTCTCCCAAACAAAATAGAAGAAGTCCTCATGGACTCTGCTCATTAGCCACTGGTAAAGAGGTTTTGTATTTTCCAAAGTATGGGAGCTCATACAACTGGTACACTCCTACTTGTTTTAAAAGTTTATCCTCGGATGTCATCATATACCGACATATCCTCTGCCATGTGCTTGTTTGTATTTTGTATTCAAACAATGCATCTAATTGTTTTCTTATTATCAGAGGTGTGGTGGTTGTAATCTCTCACCTTACAGCTATGTATGTGGGAATCCCACTCTTGCCCAATTATCACGCCTTTCGGGTAATTGCATCTTGGAGAAAATACTCTCAGAGAGAAAATTCAACTTTTTCCTCCACTTTCTTCTTTCCTTTGGCTCCTGCAGTAGGTGCTTTCTTTAGTGCCATCATCAAATCTCAAGTTTTCTATCTTTTGTAGTCAACAAAATCCAAACCCTAGCTTGAGTCTGCATTGCCCTAGTTCAAAACCATGTGCCCTAGATATTTCACAACACTTCACTTCACTCAAAACCCTTCACAAAATGGGGACGCAAGCTTCTTCTGCACACAAATATGCTTCCCACGTTTGGTTTCACACTCACCTGCCACCTCAATACTCTTTGTTTAACTTGGTTGCACTTAGCTCGTTCAAATTCTTACGATTACAAAAGTAAAAATGAACTCACTATCACGTCTTTATATAGATTCTCAAAAATTTTAGTACATTTATTGCTCCTTCACCTACCAACAATCATCTCATTGATTGACCATTTTCACAATTTCCACACGATGCATCTTCACGCCTTATCTATAACCTTCTAGCGCTCCTCTTCTTACCTTATTTCTACAATCTTCTCTTCAACATGCTTCCATGTGCCTGAGTAACTCGCCACCTGCGCTTGTTGGAACATAATGATTAGAGTGGTATGGCCAACCCTTAATGTATATGGGTACCATCACTAATATATAGGTTAATATTTAATAATATGAAATATTTATATTTCTATTATTAAATATGCTAACCTAGGTATATACTTTAGGTTAAATATTTAATATCATGAAATGATTATATTTCTAATATTAAATATTATAAACATAGGTGTATGTGTCAACTATTTTAGGTTAAAAGGTGGGTCGGGAAACATACCCGATCACCTTATATAAAAAAGACTTTAGGTCCTCATTTGATATATTTCGGGAAATATATTAAAGGTGTGCAAATCAAGTGATTTGGTTTTACCCTTGGTAAATAGGGTTTCAAAGGAGGAGGTGATCTTACTGGATGTAAAATAAGTTATCTGAAGTAAAAGGTTATTTTCAAAGTGATTTTTACCCTATTGGGGTTTTCCACTATAAATATTGTGTCAACTGTGTTATTTTATTTTCCTATAAATATTTTCTTTATTTACTTATGTTATGATGTAATCTTTATTTAAATATTTATTGTAACATTATGTAATATGTTAAGTTGATTAAATACGTATTTATTAGAATCCTCAAATTCTAACATGGTAACAAAGCGAGGTTAAATTAAATAAATTAAGATCAAATGTTTTTATATTTTATTTATTTAATGTGTACGGGTTTTTTCAACCAACCTGAAAGGGTATTTAAAAGTATCTGGTCCCCCTTTTTTTTCCCTAATTTATTTCGGCATTACATTTGTGCAATTAAACTCTCGGTAAAATTTTTAGGGTTTTTTCAATTTTAAATCCCTAATTTTTTTTTTGGGGGGGGGGGGAGATGTAATATGATATGATTCTTACTTTCATTTACATTTTGTAAATTATATGAAATTAATGTTTGTTTGGAGATTGATGTGTGCATAGGTGAAAGGGGCTTCAAATATTTACTTGCGTGAAAATCACATACAGAAAAGGAAAGTGATTTATTACTACATGAAATAATTTTTATGTTTTCTATAATTTCAAATGTTTGCAGTGTTAAATATTTCGAAAGATAAATTCATACCCGTGTTCTTTGGTCCCCTCTAAAAGGATTCGATTTGAAAAAATATAGTTTATAGTTAATCTATATCTATATCCTATATAATTTGAAAACTATATTATTATTTTTAAATAAAAATATATATAATATAGAATAAGGTTTATATAATAATTTATATAAACATCATATTAAAATTTATATAGTTTTGAAAAAAAACATATATATTAAAAGCCTTAAACCATATTAAAATTACATGGGATTGAGGGAAGAGTTAACAAATCATATTCTAAGCCTAAGTTTAAATCATATTTAAACTTAACTTATAAATCTAGGCATATATATATATTTTTTTTTATAAAAAGAAACAAACCTAGGTTTGAATCATATTTTATATATATGGTTAGTTTAAACCGCTTAAAATATAAATTTTATTAGATTTGGTTTATATATGTTTAAAAAAAAATCTAAGTGCTTACTTTTTTTAGTAAGGGGGCCGTGTTTATTGCTTGACCATGAAGGGATTACTTTTTAAATCTTAGATACTTATTAAATAAAACCTAACATGTGTCTCTAACCATTTATATTATCCATGTAAGGGGGCGGGCCCCATTCATTTATATCTTATAGTTTATAAAAACTATATAAATAAACCTATTTAGAGGTTTTCTTTTATATAAGAGTGGGAGTGGAGAATAAAATGAGATAATATCTCAGAGTATAAATGTGGAATTCTCAGGTATAAATGGAGTTTTTAAAAAAAAATCTAGTTTATTGGTGGCCCACGTGAAGTGTGGGTAAATATTTATTAAAATATTGGTAGTTATAGCCACATTAAAATTTTAAAGTTTTTAGCTTGATAGGAATTATATAAAATATTTTACAATCTTTCCATAGTTTTAAATGTGTGTAGGTAAAATTAAGATTAAATGAATGGAGGAGACAAGGTTCATGAAAATAAGAATTTCAATTTATTTCATTGGTCGGGTGAAATTACTTGTCCCCTCTGTAAAATATGCAGGTTAATCTATACTCTCATAAATCTACTTGCACTTGGTAAAATTCTTTTAACTTGGTCTATGTCTTTTAAACCCCTTTAATAAGAGTTATGTGTTTTTTAATATAAAAAAAATTATACTATAGTTTATAATTTTTATGAACTATATGTTGTTTTTTATTTACATTCTATAAATTATATACCTTTTTTTTAAAGTGTATATATTTTTACATTATAAATTATAATAGGATATTATAATGTGTTAAAATATAACCTCCATGATATTATACAGAAGAAGAAATTCTAGAATTTCACATTCTAGAAATACACAACAATTTTTTGGACAATCATTAAATTTGACGGTCAAATCAAGCTCACAGGTTCCAGGAAACTTTCATGGTAGACCAAATGACATATAAGACAATATGATGATCATTTAGACGTCAAATTTAAGCTGGCCAGATTTTTGTCTACATTAATTTTTTTCAGAAATTTGAAGTTGTTATGTATTCTTAGGGGTCTCTTCTTCACTTATATATGGTCAAAAATATTTTTTATATAAATCTGGGGTATAATGCAGAGCCCTTTATATTGTGGGTTATTATTTTGATCATGGGAGGTTAATTAGATATGCATTGTAATGACATAATTAGTTATGATCAAATAGTTTCTTTAAATCTATAAAATTTAGATATGATTATATTAAAAGTGTTATTTTATTATAGATAAATATGTATCTAACTCTATGGTACATTGTATATTATAATGGGGTGTGTTTTACAAGTTTAGGAAAACAATGACATCCAACTATTTCTGTCTTGAAAAAACCCAGATCCTGAGATGAAACCAACTATAACATTTGGGTCAAAACAAAATTTATGGTGAGGAAACTCTGGATGATTATTTATGGATCTGAGGTTTCTCCCACCGGTCATCAAACAACTGTAGATAACATGAATACATTCTTGCAATGAATGTAAGATGCTCTTTATATGATTCTACGCAATGTGAACGATGAGTACCTTATACACATTGGTAATATCGAACATTCGAAAGAGGTATGGACACAACTAGAATCCATGCATGAAGGATACTTAGTATATCGAAGGATAGTAATGAGAGTATAATAGCTGAAGGAATTCAAAAGAAATAGTTTGTATATTTTTGTTGATTTCTCTTCTACACCTTGTTTTATATCTCAAAGTTTTGAATAATTCAAAACTATGGCATGAAAGGTTAGGACATGTTAATTATCGAAGTTTATACGAAATGTATAGATATAATCTATGAAAGGTTTACATGTGTTGTCTTCTTCTCTTGAAGTTACTTCATTAAATGCTTCTAAATGATGGTTTTGATTTTGATTTAGTAAATGGTCATGATGATGTTTTGATGCTATAAATGTTTCTGAAACTCTTATCTTCTTAGATAAGAAATTAAATTGGGCTCAAACTATGTTAGAAAGTTTTAAATCCTATTAACCTTAGGAAAATGACCAGAAGCCATCATATGTACCATGCATTAATTACCTTGTATGAACCTGAGTCGTGAAGTATTATAGGGTCCTAGGTGGATATACAGAGTAAAATATAATGTTTGATGGTAGTATTAACAAACATAAAGCTAGACTTGTTGCTAGAGGTTTCACTCAAAAACTTGGTATTGATTATGTTGAGACATTTCTTGTAGCTAAAATGAGTACTGTTAGGGTCTTATTTGCAATTTTCTGCTCAACTTGGGTGGGAAATTCTACCAAATGGATAAGAAAAATATTTGTTTGAATTACAATTTAAAATAAGAACTTTACATGTTTTAACCTAAAGGATTTAAAGAAAACTGGTAAAGAAAACTATGTTTGTAAGTTGAGAAATCTTTGTATGGTTTAAAAACAAGCTCTTAGACCTTGGTATGCAAAAATTGTTTCCTTCTTTAAACTGGTAGGTTTTGTTAATTGTTCTTCTAACAATGATATATTCATTAAGTAATAAGGCTCACATATTATCAATATATGTTATATATGTTGAATTATTTGCTTATGTTTGGGTGAAAAATTATGATTTAATTCATAAGATTAAAGAGAAATTGAAGCAAGTACTTTAAAATGAAATGAATTAGGTCTCTCACATCATGTTATTTGTATGATTGTATTTCATTTTATTGTTATTTTTCAAAACACAATATGTAACTATTTGTATTGTAAAATTTTCTTTATGATTGATTGTAAACCATTTTCTACTTCAATGGAAGTTGAGAATAAATATTGATCATAAATCTGCATATGAAAAAGGTTGATCCTATTTTATATACATTGTTAGTTGATAGTTTGATTTATCTTAACTATAACTAGATCAGATATTTCCTATACAAAAGGAATTACTTCAAGGTTTATGTAGGAACCATTTTTAGAGATCATTGAAATCTTATAAAAATAATTTTTAGATATTTGAAAGGAACAATCAATTATGGGTTGCATTATAATAAGAATGAAAATGCTATCTTATATGGATTTTGTGATTCTAACCATACTGATGTTGTGTTATAAAATATACTAGATATGTCGTTCAAGTTTTTTTTGGTGTAAGAACCTATTACTTGGAACAATTTAAAATACAATCAACAATCTCCATTTCTTCTACTGAGGTAGAGAAGTACAATAGAAGAAGTAAATAAAGTCATGTGGCTGCAATGACTGTTGGTAGAGATACACATGGAAGCTAAAGGAAGTACTTATCTTCTATGTGGTGGTCAGAGTTGTATTACTCTTGATTAAGAATCCAATTCAACATCAGAGGACAAAGAACATTGAGATACATATACGCTTCACCCGTGAGAAGGTGAAAAGTGATGAGATAAATCTTAAGTTCATGTTGACTGAAGAGCAGGTTGCTGACATCTTCACAAAGTCCCTGAGTGCTGCAAAGTTTTGTCACTTTCGTGAAAATGTTAGGATTGTCGGAGTTGTCATTGAGGGGGAGTGTGCATGACAATGTCACCTCCTAATGGAACTTGGTTTTTGTAAAAAGACTTTTGGGAATTTGTAAAAGATCTTTTGGGCAAGTGTAAAAATGTACCTTTGGGTAAGTGTAAAAAGACCTTTGGGCATGTATACCTCCTGGGCTTCTTTTTTAGAAAGAAGTGTAGAAAGATCTTAAAGGTGGTATTCAATAAAATCTTTAGTGCTATTGAGTTTACTGGTAAACATCCAATACAAGCATATTGTTAAGGAGGTCCTTGGTTGTAAAAGACTTCTATATGCTTGGGTTCAATAACCTTTTATGAGAACCTGTGAGAATATGTAAAACTCACAAATCATACTTAGTCACTGATCATGGGATGATCTTTGGGATTCCAAATCCTTTTGTACCAAAAGGTAAATTAAGTATGATGAAAGGTGTTATAATTCCTTCAACCTATATGCTAGCCTAAAACCTTTATGGTTTAAGGATTGTAAATCATGTAGTGTACCACGGGTAGGTAATCTATTGGCATATGTTATGTTATCCCACTTAACATTAGGGGAGGAGTGTTGGAACATAATGATTAAGTAGTCTGGCCAACCCTTAATGTATATGGGTCCATCACTAATATATAAGTTAATATTTAATAATATGAAATATTTATATTTCTATTATTAAATATGCTAACCTAAGTATATACTTTAGGTTAAATATTTAACATCATGAAATGATTATATTTCTAATATTAAATATTATAAACCTAGGTGTATGTGTCAACCATTTTATAGGTTGAAAAGGTGGGTCGGGAGACATACCTGATCACCTTATATAAAAAGGACTTTAGGTCCTCATTTGATATATTCAGGAAATATATCAAAGGTGTGCAAATCAAGTGATTTGGTTTTACCCTTGGTAAATAGGGTTTCAAAGGAGGAGGTGATCTTACTGGATGTAAAATAAGTTCTCTGAAGTAAAATGTTATTTTTCAAAGTGGTTTTTACCTATTAGGGGTTTTCCACTATAAATATTGTGTCACCTGTGTTATTTATTTCTGTAAGTATTTTCTTTATTTACTTATGTTATGATGTAATCTTTATTTAAATATTTATTGTAACATTATGTAATATGTAAGTTGATTAAATCCGTATTTATTAGAATCCTTGAATTCTAACAAGTGCCTTCTCTTAGTAGTCTCCACAGGTCACTACTTACCTCGCGTTATGGCACTGTTCCTTCAAGAAGTTTTATCATACCATATTATGGTCCTTATTTGGAAGCAATCTTATTTCCACCAACTCTCCAAACTTGAATAACACATGTAGCAAGTTTTCTGCTTTATGTGTACCCATTTGTAAACATTCACATATCTAGCCACCAATGGTATGTGTAGTCCTCATGTGTAAAAACATAAAAAGCTTCTAAACCGTAATTAGCTTCTAACGCACAAACATGCTTATTACACAAAACACCAACTAAATTGACAAAGCATAGAAAAAAAGAAAGAAATACATTACAAGAATACATAATTGAAAACCTAATATAAATGGCTAAGCATTAGCCTAATTACAAACATGAAGAAGAACTTATTTATAGTAGGGCTTCAACTTACTCCCATTGAAGTAATTGGGTAACCGTATTTCATCAAGTGCCTCTAACTGACAAGGTCTTGTTTCAAGTATGTGAGTGATAACATACGGTCCTTAACCAATGTAATTTAAGTTTTCCTCAAAACACCAACTAAATTAATACAAAGCATAACATACGAAGAAGGAAATACATAATTGAAAAACCTAATCTAAATGGCAACACTACCTTATTACAAAGACCAAGAAGACTTATTTATAGTAGGGCTTTAGCCTACACCCGTTGAAGTAACCGGGTATCCGTATTCCATCAAGTGCCTCTAACTGAAAAGATCTTGTTTCAAGTATGTGAGTGATAACATATAGTCTCTAACCAATGTAACTTAAGTTTTCCTGGATGGTGTAGAAACTTAGAATCATAAAGAAGCACCATCTATCCTATCTCAAGCTTTTTGTTCCTGATATTCCTAATTTCATGCCATGCTTTCTACATTGGCCTTTTCTTGCTTCTGAATCCACCATGATATTGCTCATCGCTCATCTATTTTGATCAACATTTTAATTTGTTCCTCTATTGCTTTCTCGTTAGCTAGAACCTCCAGCGCATGCAATACATCCCTTCTATGAATGTAACATCCATTCCATAGTGATCAACTGATGATCCTGCATCTCAAACTTTATCCTGAAACTTGTGAAGATCTTGGACTGCTGCAAACCTCTTGCCACTCTTGTTCTGTATGCCCAAATCACGACAAAGCCTCTCCTCACGCCCAAGTGCCTTATTATTTACTAACCTTACAGGACCTCATTCTCTTCTTCAATGGTCCTTGTCTTTATTATCTATGTTGAAGGCCTCACAATCCCATATGTCTTGAATGCCATGATCTTATTTTTTAGTTCATCCTTTAATGGTCTGCAGTCATGGACTCATCTATATATAATTATGATTTTCTCATTCAACAAGTCGTTTGCCCTTATTTTTTATGCCTGCATTATAGCATCTTTCGGTCTAGGCATGCACACTGGTCATAATCATCTAATTCCATAGGTGAACCTAATGTGATGTAAAATAATGTAGTGCATAGGGGAATACTCCATAGCCCACCTTGTCCTCATAATATGTGGTCTCACTTTTAAAATATCATCCATGATCATGTCCTTTGCGCGGCTGAAGTGAATTTTTGTGACCTTCACCTAAAATTTTTATTTCTCATTTTATCAAATGGTGCTGCATTTCAGGCATAGGTGTTAAGGGAATTTCTACTTTCTAATAAGGCCTGAGTTTACCAAGGTGCTTTATCAATAATTCCAGTATGCAACTTGCTATTGATTACTTAGTTAAAGCCATACTAACAGGGTTTCCCATCTGAGAATTGAGTTGAGCTATGATGTTGATATGAGTAGAATGTGGTGCCCTCTTCATTCTTCGTGACACACGTGTATTCCTCACCATGAACATCTAGTCTAAGTTCATCCATGTGTGCTCGTGTTACAGTACACATGTGACTCTAATAACTTATCTCGACCTTGTCCTGTATAGGGCACACGCTGATTTCATTGACATAAAATGGTGCCATACAAATGGTACCCCAAGTTATTTCTGTCACCTTTTTCATCTTGTATGCACATCTGGTGCTACATAGGCTGTACGTAGCAATATAACCATGTGATGTAATTTAGTATGGCCCGCGTTGCTTTCCATTTTATGCACTATGTGCAACCAGACATTGGTATCTTCAATTGCCTGCGTCCACCTTTCCTAAGGCACCTAAATTGTAGACCTACACGGTCCACACCACAACCCTTGTGACCATATCCTCTATGTTTACCACAACTTTAAAATGCAAATGGCCTCCCTTATTATAACTTGTACCCATCGACAATATGTGCGTTTCATCAACTCCATCATAAGTTTTTATATCACCAAATACTTCAATGCCATATGATCGGTATAGAATCACATAATGTTGTTGACCTTACCAGGGTACTTGTACGTTGGCAGTAATATATAGGTCCTCCTTCTTGAAAAATAAAAAGAAATCTTCGTGTAATCCTAATGATCATCCACTGGTACAACTTGGTCAGGTGTTCACAATCCAGTATGGTAATTCAAGGAGCTACATTTACATCCTTAACACTACCTTATCTAATCTCTTGCACTGAATCATTCTAGAACCCTTGTTCCCATCTTCTATCCTCCTATTTTTTTTTCAGACAGTCTTTGCAATGACCACTGCTTAGGACAAGTCTTATCAGTCCTGTGATTGAAATCAGAAATTTTACACCTTGTTATCTTTGTTCTCCCATGGTCTCCCTTCGATCACCCCCTCAGGATACAACATCAAGTGGCGCTCAAAAATTCCTCTGCCACTCTTGCATGCAACCTTATGTTTCAATGCCACCGAGGCTCACCTCAGTGCCATCTTCTCCTTGTTTATAATCATAAGGATGTTCAATGTCAAACTTTACCCTCTTGTAAATCCAAATTCTATACCCTACCACGTCTTGAATTACAAACCAGACTCGTCAATCCCACAAAACCCTTGCTATGAAATATTACTTCCTCAAACCCTAGCTATTGGAACCTACCTTTGAGAACATACACATACCACGTCAATAACACTTTTGGGTGTAAGCTTCTACCAACAATGTTAGTTCAAATTTCCAAAGTTCTTGTCACTCTACATCATTGTTCATTTCACATCTAAGATTCTGCTTTGAACTTATAGGTTGTTGTTCTATAACTCACAACAACGCATAGGTAACTTATAGATGTTACACTCATGCTAAATATTGTAACCCAATGTCAAAAAATTTCACTATTAATTCCATACGTCAAGCTCTGTTACTCCACCTCTACGCTTTTCCATGTGTTGCGCTACTTGTCATTCTGTGCCTATATTTTTCGTGCCTCAAGCCAAAATCTGTCTGGTGCACCTTATCCTACTACTATTGGTCACATATTTCACTTTACGTGTGCTTCTCTACGACTGAATTACCTATGCAATGTGACTCTTCCCAAGTAGTTCCCAATGAGGGGACAACTTACAATACAACTAGATTATACTAAGCTGTTCTGTAAACTCCTATGTGTGAATTGTTCAAGTTCCAATTATAATATATCAAATAAAATATCAACATCATCTCTATCTCAGTTAAGCACATGTAAGTTTCATTTTTACTAGGGCAGCTATGATCCGAAACATAGGTACTGAGTCAATCCTGTGATTTATCCACCCCCACTTATGAGGTAAGATTGCATGGTCCTATGTGCATGAATTCAATTAGATAGTTAATTAGCTATTTAGGATGCACAAGTGCACTTATTACACAGGAAAACAGCTACATCAGGCTAAATTGACAAAGTTTTAATTCTGACATTGAAAGGAATTGTTCGTATATCTAAAAATGAATTAAAGGAATAAATTCTAATCTAAATTTTGTTCAAATTCACATTCCTTGATTAAAAACACCTATAAAAGACTATATTTATAGTAGTAGATTCATTTTCCTACTCCTAGTTTAAGTAATCAAGTTAACCATGTCTAATCCAGTGCTTCTAACTGGCAAGCTCTTGAATCAAGTATATAGTCACAACATATGAGTCCCAACCAATCAGCGTATTCGAAGCTTTCCAGGGTGGTACCTCAGCCAAATATATTCACAATCATTAACAAAAATAGACCATTTGTCTTAGAATTCAAGTCTTTCTTACGACTTAATATTCCTATCATGCCATGGTTTTTGTTTGAACCTTTTATATAATTCCATTAGCCCGAGGACAATAGGGTATATGTTTTTTGGTCAAGTGCAACCCAACTATAGATTGCCTTGCCAATAGTATCCGCTTGATCATACAAGGTCCTGAATTAGAGAAAATATTTGGTTGTGATCCATTAGTTCACGTTGTCAAACTCAATGAGGCTTTATCCATTGACATGTTGATACATGTTTTCCCACATAAACCTTGTTGCCTGTAGCTATCGTGTAAGGTCCTTTATAGAGCACCGCTTATGCCCACCTCATAAGATAATCTATACATAGTTATGATGAAAAAACTTATGACTAATTCTGTGCGCCGGTGGGGAAGATAGAGATTAATTCAAAGTCACATTGTCCATTTTTTAACAGGTTCTACACTATTACATAGGCCACGAAATGCATGGTTGTGATCCCCATGTCCTAGGATTTTGAATAGCGCATGCACAATCAATTAAACATTGACACCAGTTTACATATGCTGGGTATTTAGATCCTTGCCAATCATGCCGGATATCATAACACCATTTCCTGCCTTAGACCAACTAGATAGCCAATCTTGCACATGGTAACATCTCTTGCATAATTTAGACCTACAATACCGCCCATGAGTTTCCTATAAATTCACTACCATTTTCATGACCTTGTCTGGTAATATACACGAAGCACCTACAGGTCACTTTCCACGCATCCAATAACTAATAGATAGGATCTCGACAGAGCTCGACATTGATTGGAGCCTCTGAGCAGCTATTATATCTGAACGATCCATTACACCAATTTAGGTTAGGAGAGATTTCTTTGCCTTAGACTCGCAAATCCCATTATTGCGTGGTGAGGATATAAGATTTTCCAACTAGTTTGTCTATACCCACATATATTTTATTTCCACCGGCTGTCTCAGCACGACCTCGGGAGGTCAGTACGAAGAAAAGCTACTTGTAGATTCTTATGCTCGCATGTCACTTTTCTATCATACAGTACTGTCTAAATTTATGTAGCACATAGATCATTGACAAAGCTTCGCACTCTATAGTTGTCTAATTCTGCTCTGCATGAGTCAACTTTCTACTAGCAAAATAGATAGGATGATCTATAATACCTTCTCCAGAATGAGCTAATACCGCGCCAATGGCCATGCCATAAGCATCCACATGTACATGAAATGGTTGGTCCCACGAGGGAACATGTAGAATAGGCGCTATAGTAAGTTTTTCCTTCAATGTCTTGAATGTGCGCTATTGCGGTTCCCCCCAATATAATGTCCCTTTTCCTTTTAGTAACTCCTCCAAGGGTGTAGAAAACTTAGCATACCCTTTAGTAAATTTTCTATAATACCCAGTGTGACCTAAGAACCCGTGCACCTCAGTTTGACTGGTAGGCTATTATAGACTGTCAATGACTGCAACCTTAGCTAGATCAAGCAACAAACCTTCCTTGCAGATGATATTCCCTAGCAATGTGCCAAATGGTGTAGGAAATACACATTTCTTGATGGTCAAAGAGATGTTTAACTATCGAAATCTTTCAAACATTAAGCACAAATTGTCACAATGATTGTTAACAATTCCATAAACCATCCAGTCATCTAAATAAACCTACAAGAAGTTGTGAATAAATCTTTCAACGCTTATAGAACTATGCATGAAAATATAGCAAGTGCATTTTTTAAACCAAAAGGCATCATAGTATAGGAAAAACTTCCCCACTCAGTGGTAAAAATAATCTTTTCCTGATCCTACTGTGCAATCCTAACCTGATGATACCCAGAGAATCCATTTGTAAAGGAATAGATTTTTGGCCCTGCAACGCCTTCTAATATTTCCTCTATGAACGGCGTAGGAAAAGGATCAATCACACATGCAACATTCAGCTCTCTGTAGTCCACATAGATCCTAATATGACCATCCTTCTTTATACTGATAACCATTGGGCTAACCCATTTTGATTCATCCAGGGGCTTGATGATTCTAGACTTCAACATTTTGTCAATTTCTTCCTTGACCTTTTCACACAAGTTGGGGTTCATCCTGTAGGGTCTCTTCCTAACCGACACCTTCCTTAAGCTTTATCTTCATTTCTCTTAATGATTCATGCATGCATTTTAGTTCATGGTATCCCATAGGAAATAAGTCTTGATAATCTCGTAGTAACTCAATGATTTTTGCCACTTCAGAGTTAGATCAATAATCCCCAATTATGGCCTCCTTAGGCTTAGCATCTAATCCAATATTTATTTTCTTTGTCTTCATAGGTTCATGATAGGCGCGCGTGGTCTTATCTGCACTGTCCAAAACCTCACACCTACATGTTGAATGATCTACATCCAGATTTTCTACTTCTTCATCACCCACTAAGTAGACCATCTTTCCTTTTTCTTTCTCAAGGAAAGCATGCTTAAGTAATGTGGCATCTGTCTCTGTTTCTTTAGAAAAACGCGCTCCTGAGTCATTTCCATCAAATAAATTTTGAATGAGTTCTTCCGCCTTTGCATTGTCTCCCATAGTTAATCGCTTTATAACCCTTAATGCATCTTCTACTGGAGGTTTAATAGAGAAGTAGTAAAAATTCTAGATCATTCCTGTAATCAAATCCTGCCAATTTCTAGCCTCTTTATGGAGTTCTGCATATAGATACCAAGCATGCGCGTAGCCTTGTAAAGTGGAATAAAATTTGTGTACCTAGAGTGAAGGTGGTAAAGCTTCCCGCCCCTTTGTCTAGAGTCTCTCACACTACTGAACATGGCGCTGAACATGTTGATTACCATGATAAGTGTAGATTTGAGTAGGTGCATTACTCCTAGAAAACTGAGTAGAAAGAGCAATCCTGATTTCATTCCATCCTACAAGACTATCCATGTGAACCACCCACCAACGCACGATGTCCCCACACATGGTATATGTTAGCATATTCCATCTCTCTAACTGGTCTATCCATTGTTCCTCCATGGCACATAGAAATACCATAGGATCTCCTTCTCCAGTGTATTGAGGTACCGAGTTATTACCTATTCTTCTGATACAACAAGGTCTATTGTTACATGCAAATGTGGTTCTTACTTTGTGCCCTACCAAATCATAATTACCATGAGCCAAATTATCACAAACAATATGCGTAGTATCGCTAATAGAATGTGCATCTTACCAATAAAGGATTCCGTATTTAGATTGCTTGAGCAATTATGGGTCCCAAATGGCACGTACATAGATCCTATTCAAATCTTCCTCACTTAAAGGCTCAACATAGGGCGTAGATTTCCCATCAGTTAAAGGGATGATAACCCTTTCCTCCTTATTCTAAAAATTGACATAACCCTTGTTGAACCGAAAATCAACATTATTTGCATAACACCAAGGGCACCCAAGTAGATCTAGGAAGTTGTTTGCTTCTGCAAGTGCCAAAACCTCAAAGTCCCTTGTGAACTTGGCCCCTTGTATAGTAATGGATGCATATTTTAAAAATCCAATAGGGTTGGCCTTGGTTTGATTAGCCATAAACAACACATTAGAAGATGGATATAATGGAGGTCTCCCCATCTTTACCCATGCATCTAAAGTAAGCACATTGAATTCCACGTATGTATCAATCAATATATTGATTAACAACCATCCATTCACAACAACATTCATAGTGAATTCTTTGTCATAGTCCAAGCTATGGGGGGAAGATTTTCATGTAGGATCTATTGTCCAGTCTTAATACTTGCATGTAGAGTATTCCCCTTTAGCCAATTCCCAAATAATGGAATGATATTCTCCTGGTGCAACATTTTGCACACCTCCTTTAATTCATCAATGTCAGATTGGACTGTCTCTTCTGCTTTATTTTGATCCATCTTCCGTGATTTCTCCTTTAAACACTGTATTTCACCCTGAAGATTTCTGAGTACCTCCATGGTTTCTTGATTAACCTCCTTCTGATGGACAGGATCTGGATACCGTGCATGTAGAACTTCATCCTTAATGATGGTAGGCTTTTGCTGTAATGCTTCTTTGGCACTCGCCGCTTCAACATGGGTAGTGATCTTTACAGGAAATACCTTAGATTCCAGTTCCAACTTGGGCATCCAATGATTTTCCACAGTGCGTTGTATCCTAACCATCCTTACACCTTTATTTTCCTATTTATGCTACTTACTAAGATGCTCATATAATTCTGAGCATTCCTCATAGCCATGATTCTTCCCACAGAAATAACATGTAATATTCTAAGGGCATTCATACCTGTAGTGGTCAGGACATCCACATGCATAACATGTTCCACGAGGAAACACACCTCATCCACCACCACAGCCTTAGCCTCTGAATCCTCGACGATATCCTTGACCCCTACCACGAACCCCTTCAAAATTCCCTTCATTCTAATCATAGTTCACTTGATTGTGATCCCGATCGTGATGCTCACACTTTGCCTTAGAGTTATCTGATACTCGTATCTGTCGCACACTAATATCTATAACATTATGGATCTGACCAATCAGCCGACAGTCTTCCGTATCATGAGTCGTGGACCTACAAATTTTACAATAGCAAGAGATGTTCTTCCTTATTGCGCATTGCAATAATGGGCAGTGGCTAGCATCATTGTTCAAATGACATATCTCACAGTCTAGCAGCAATGAACATACTGATCTACGGGGACAACTATCCTTGGTGTGACCTTCCACTTCACAATCTATACACCAAATCCCCGGTGCGCATCTCATATGATGAATTTACCGATAATTTCTCCAACTACTTTGCCATAGCTACAATCTGTCCTTCCAAGAATGGGATGACTCCAGCGTCTATACTTCCAACTACCTCAGTGTGTAAATATGCTTCAAGTGCTTCACATGGATCAATGTATGTCTTATGTGATAACGTCCTTCTAAAAGGTGTAATCATACCTCCAACGAATCATTGTGCATGCGGGCTTGCGTGAATATCATAAGAAAGCTTAAATAACAACATTTTGAAATGGGCATCATACTACCTGACACTCTCAGTAGTGCCTTGCTTAATACACTTGAGTGTGCTTATAATCTTCTGCTTGAACTCAGGGATGTGAAACTCTTTAAGGAAAGCATCTTTAAATGCATCATAGTCTACGTAAGTCTGATCAGGGTCAAAATTTTTGTACCACCTATACACGCACCCTTGTAACTTAGTGACAAAATGACTTGCCATTCACTCAGAATCCATGACCCCTTTTGCATGCCACAATATTTCACACATGTGCACATGCTCAACAACATCTTCTATGCCCCTATATTTTGGCAGACAAAGAGACATCTCTATGTAAATATTATGGGGCTAGTGTGGACCTTTCCTACCTGATCTAGAAGCTCTTGTGTTTCCTCTACCTCCAGAACACCGGATCCACTGTAAATAGAACCACCTATACAACCTAATCCTCCACCCGTAACTGGAATCTAACCAGAAGATGTACTTCCCTTTATTCCAATAATAGTACTGAACTAAACCCCTACAGTTTGTGAAGTGTTACCACTCCCAAAAGTGAGTCCAAAATTCTGCGCACTTATTGTTAACCAATATAAGCTCCCTCTTATTTTGGGTTAAATAGCTTCCTTTTTGTGCCTCAGTCATATTTTTACACATTTTAGGCACTCAAAATTTTCAAGGTATTGCTTCATCAGATAGAGATTTTTTTCCCCTATCCAAAAAGGTAAGGAAATACTCCTAACTCCTTGTAATTTTTTGAGTTATGGCTCGGCGGAGTTTGGACGGGAAATTTTCCCTAGGCGGGCCCATAGAGGTAAGGGAGAATTTTTGCTAAAGAGATTTGGCGAGTTAGCGGAGGCACATAGAGAAATTCGCCACTTAGCCTTTTGGGGCAAAAGGGGTTAAAATCAAAATCTAGCTCGTAAGCTCGCAAAGGAAATGAAATGATGCCACATGTCCATGTCAGCAACGCCAAGGCGGGGGTTAGAGGAAAGTTGAAGATTTTGGATTTTTGGTGCAAAAACTTAAAAGCATGAATTGAACCCCGCGGTCCCATTGACCACTAGGATGGCGCCATGTGTCCACATCAACAGTGGAGCGGTGGGGCCATGAAGAATTTTGGGGAAAATTTCCTAATTTTGCGAAAAGGGGCAAAATATTGTTTTGAAGCCGCGGGTCAACCAGAGGGTGCCACGTGTCATAGAAGGAGTGGGGCATGGAGAATTTTTAAGAAAATTTCCCAATTTGAAAAAAGAGGGAAAGCGTTCAAATTTCGGCCCGCAAACCTGATTTTTTCCCTAAATCTTCAAAGGGACATATCTTTCGAACCAGAGCTTAGATTTTCATGATTTTAGTGTCATTGGAAAGCTATTGAAATTCTCTACACAATGGACCCCCTCAATTTTGAATTTTGACGGAGTTTGATGGAAGAAATTTTACAAAACACGTTTTAGCATGGAAAAGACAAAAAAACCAGTTCCAACCACCAGATTTAATGAAGTATGGGTCATTTTCTTTGGTCTGCGAAGTAGATGCATGGAAATATGAGATTTTGCATCGATCCCATCAATAGATGAAGAATTAACACGTATTTTGAAAAGTGGTTGGAGAAAATCCCATGTTTTTACCTTTCTTCGTTCTGCTTCATCGTTAAAAGCTAGTTTTGGCTCATTTTGTAAACATTGGACGTCCTTCATCTTGCAAGCTCTTCTTTTCTCCTTAGTAGGTGGATTTGAAGGAGTTTCAGACCTCCCATGAAGACTGCAACATGTTTTTTTCCTAATCTTCCAGTGTAATGCATTGTATCAAACTTGGGAATGATAATGTATGTTCTTTGAATGATTTTCCAATCCTCTCATGCGCTTATTATTGTCTTCTGATCTTTCATTATCTTTTAGAAATCTATGCATGTTTTGATGCTGCATCTCCATGATCTGTCTATTTTGCAAAAAAAGAAGTTCAACACTCCTTTGGTGTATCACTGTTCTATTTTTGCTGAGTTTTGTTTCCATTTCCATGTTTTCTCTCAACCCTGTCTCCTTGGTAGTTTTAGAGTAGGAATTTTGAATCAGAACCTCTACAAAAATTGCATGCATACACCTAAATAGAGGAGTAGGAACCAACCTCAATCTAGAGAGTTTTCCCAATTTTCAAGGTCCCACACTTAGGGAAAACTCCATGTTGTGCATTTACACCAAATTGACCATTTCCCAATAGTAGATTTGAGGGTCGATTTGGGGGTGTTGTGAATTTTCACTAACACTTACATTCTATGTGGATGATGCGTTTGAAAAGGTACCTACAAACAAAAACAAAGATGTTTTTCCTACCATAGTTATACTTATCATGTGACTTACTCCTGCTTTCCTACTACCCAAATTAGTGTGCTGACTACTAGATGTACTAAGTACTAGAAAACCAAATGCAAGGGCTAGGTTGTCAGGTATATTCAGATGCGCACCTACGGCCTAGGTTGTATCTACTGGCGTGCTTCCATGTGAGGCCAAATAGGGTTCCCTTTCATGCTTGCCGAAATGGGGGAGTTCTTAATGCTCTAGCTCCATGCCTTCTGCGTGAGCTACAAATCCTTGACGAGCTATCTCTCTCCTCAACACCATCCACTCTACTATGTCACATTTCTTCTCTATCTCCCTCTCACACGTTTAATTATACCTAAGCCACCTTTCTTCTCTCTACCTTTCTTTCGCTAGGTCTGCCATCTTTCACCAAACCTGCTCTTGTCCATGCGTGTAGTGGGGTTTAGTTATCCATTAGTTTGATTTCCATGTTTAGGGTCAGCATTAATATTTTAATCGCAAGTGGAATTCCTTACAAGTAAGTTCACCTAGGATATCATAAAAAATGGAATTCTGTTACCTCTGGGTAAGAATAAGTGGAAATTGAGTACTTTAGAATATAACTGTTTAGAACACCATGAAACCAAGTATCCACAACACGTGTCCAAATTATATCAGCATCATAAAGGGCCTAAAATTCTTCCTGCATCCAGACAAGTGTGCGATACCTCCAATCCCTTTTAGATGCATAAGCAACTAGCCACTTGTACAGTTCTACTAGAAATAACAAAGAAGTTCTCGTACAAACCGTCATACAGATTCTATTCCACCCATGTGCGTATGTTAAACTCATATCTGGTGTTGAACCTCTATGTGTACTCTTCTTCTAGATCTTGTATCTTCAGCATTGTACAAGTTTTTGGAGTCGAGCTTCTGAGGATATCTTGCAGTAGGATTTTGCTCTCTAATTTTTTATTACTAGTTTTGGGTACCTTGCGGTGTCCATTTTTCCCAGTTGTTGTACGTGGGTACCTCATCGGGCCTTGTTGTCGGGACCCACCTTCTTTTTCACCTACCTAAGCTATGCTTACGGGAGGGTGTTAGTGTAGGTTATTATTTATCCTTTAATTTATTTATCAGGATAATTCTTACACTCATGTTAGCCCTACACTTGTTGGGTTAGCTTGCTTAGGTGTACTAGTTGTGTGGAGTTAGCTTACTAGTTGTGTTGAGTTAGCTTCTCAGTTATGTGGAGTTAGCTTACTAGTATTTTGGAGTTAACTTAACTACTAGTATCAGTTAGTGGGAGTTCTTCACCATTGATTTAGGTAGTATTTGCACTTCCCTCCTCCTATATGTACATCTTTCTTATTGAATAATTCAAGTCATTCTATTGTAATGTATTAAGCATTATGGATTATGATGGATTTCCATATATGGTATTTTAGCTCTTCTATTTTTGCAAATCTAATGTGGTGTGCTATTATCATCTGAGATCATGACTTGGAACAATATTCTTATCATTCCTTTCAGTATCCACTCCTTAACTCTTGCTAGAGTCAACCAGTTGTCTTCATTGCGAACCATCCTGAAAACAAATGAAAAAGAGATCCCAACAATGGAAACCAATGATGCAACCTAGAATTTACTAGAAATAACCCAGGCATGTTGATGCATCACTAAGCCTAGAATAAGCACTCACTCAAAGCATGCAAAGGTACCAAGACCCTCCTTAGAGTTGGTTGTGTAGGATGCGAACATGATGAAGGGTTAATGCATTCAGATCCATAAATAATATAAACATTCTACATGGCATATTACAGATCTATATCTACAGAGTAATGGATTTAGATAATAGCCATAATGAATTCAACCATGTAAGATCTATTTATAATAATTTTTAACACCTTGAATCAGTCAATACACCCCATTATATTAAACACATAAAATACACATAATCTTCTTACAATAAGTAGTACCATAAGTTTTTGTGTGCATCAGATCTGGCAACATAACTTTATAATAGCTCATACACAGTCCTCCTATACTACGTAGATCACTACATATTTATAAGGGTGGGGAATTTCCCTTCACCTCTTACATAATTCCCAAAAATAGGTCACATGCTGAAAAATAGTCGTGCGCCTTTACAATAATAGACACACATGCAAGTGCACTAACAATAGATCTCTTCTGGATAACTGGTAGTCATAATTCTATTATTAACTCAAACCCATGCCAAGCACTTAGTAGATGATCTTATAAAAATAGGCTATGCATGTCGCACAATTATTTATCTATTTTGTGTGCTCTACATGCTATCTCCAAAAATAGTCCGTAATCCTAAAAATGGCTAAGTCTCGAATCTGTCCCTATCTTTCGCACGTGTTTCCTTCCCTATTCTCCTATGTATTTGAACGTGCCCTATTTATTACGTGCAAACATTTTGTGTTCCTTCTGCTAAATGTTATAATTTTTTTCTCAACATAGGCTCACATCGTAAACAACAAGCTTCATGAGGTTGTAAGTCATCTGGAATAGTTTTTTTTATATAAGAAGTTGTAAATCAGAGCAAACCATTTGAAATTGTCATGACTATGCGTGATGGTGCAAGCCGCTAGAGGTAGAGTGAAAGTGTAAGGATGTCATAAGTGTTTAATGATGAGCGTGGCTTGCTCATCGGTAATATATTTAGGGATAAGCGATACTGCTCTAGCCATGGCGTCCACATGACGATTGTTCTTGCAGGGGATGGTAGTGATAGAGTAGGACTCAAACATAGCAAAGAGATCTTTGACAAGTGTATTATATGAGATTAAGTGTTCCTCTTTTGTGTTATATGTATCATTTACTTGATTTATGATGATCTAAGAGTCACCATGTATGCATAGGTTACAAATAAGGAGTTTTTGAGTGGTGAGAAGACTGAGGATGCGGGGTTCATATTCAATGATGTTATTGGTGCAGGAAAAACCTAATCAATATGTAAAGGGGAGTGGATCACCATGTGGGGTGAAGAAAAATATCCCGGCCCCAGTGCCATAGTGAAAAAGAGACCCATCAAAATACATTGTCCACATATTATAATCGATAGTATAAGTAGTGAAATCATTGTTGAAGGAATAAGAGACCGGATATGCATCAAGAAGAGGTGCCACAACTAATTGATCTGATATGACTTGGTCTTTGATTGCTTTTTGTAGTATGAACTTGAAATTAAATGTGGTGAGAAGTATAACCCATCACGCTAGATGTCTCGATAGATTTGTGTGAGACAAGAGGTATAGTAATGGATCTACTTTGGTGATGATATGTACCTTGTTGTTAAGAAAATAATGGTGTAATTTTTCTGTGAAAAAGATAAGACCAAGACATAGATTTTGGATGTAACTATAGTTGCATTCGTAAGAGAGTAGTGTTTGAATGATGTAATAGATTGCTCTTTCCTATTGAGAGTCATCATGTTGTGTAAGCAAGGCTCTTAAGGCATGGAACATGGTAGAAATGTATAATAAGAAAGGTCTGTTAATGATGGGAGGGAATACGATAGGTGGATTTAAAAGATATGCTTTTATGTCATCAAATACTTGTTAGCATTGACCATCCCATATGAACTTAGTATTTTTCTTCATTAGGCGTGTGAATGTTTGAGTTTTATCAGCAAGCTATGCAATGAACCGCCATATAACTTGAATTTTTCCCTTTAGTGATCTTAGCTGATGCACATTTTTAGGCGGAGGCATGTTGAAAATGGCATTAATCTCGTTAGAATCTATTTTAATGCCACGTTGTGAGATAATATATCCAAGGAGCTTTCTAGTTGTGACCCCAAAAACACATTTTTCAGGATTCAAGCATACGCTATATTGGTGTAAGCGTGTAAATAACATTCATAGATCTTGGGCATGGGTGTAATGACATAGGGATTTAGCCAAAATTTCATCAACATAATATTCAATAATATTGTGAATGTAGTCATGAAATATGTGAGTCATCATGCGTTGATAGCTAGCCCCGATGTTTTTACGGCCAAAAGGCATGACATTGCAACAAAATGTTCCCCATGGTGTAGTGAAAGAGGTATTTTCTTGATTATCCAAGTTGAATTTTATTTGATTGTAGCCCACGAAGCCATCCATAAAAGATAAGATATCATATCCGACTGTAGAATCAACAATAACATCGTTATGGGGTAATGGGAAACTATCCTTGGGATAAGCTTTATTTAAATCACGAAAGTTGGTGTAAAAACGGACCCAACGAATCGACTTCATAATAGGTACAATATTAGATACCTATTTAGGCTAATCAACAATGTGAATAAAACCAACATCGAGTAATGTTTTTATCTCTTCTTTGATCAAGAGTGCGAATTTTGGGTGCATTTTACGGATTTTCTGTTGGACCGATTTTGCACTAGGGTTAAGAATGATATTATGCATTACAACAGATGGATCAATACCCAACATATCACTATAGTCCCATGCAAAAATGTCAAATAAATCTTGTAGTACTTGCTTGATATCTTTTTGTTTTTTAGGCGTGAGAGAGGCGGCTAATAAAATTATATGTGGATTTTTAGTTGTACCAAGGTTATATTGAATAGTCTCTTCATTGAAAAGAGTTGACCAATACTTGATGTATGGATAAGTAGGAATAGTATCAAGAGGATTGGTGTCATCAGCAGGTGTATCAGACTCTGCAAAGTAAGAAATATCATTGAGGGATGATGGATAGCGCCTCTTATGGTGAAAGGAAGGGAATCGATTGTAAATGCCTATGTGTTCTAGAAGAACCTCATTAGTAGAAAAATTTTCTAAACTATCCCAAGTGGAAGAGGTAACATCACTGATGAGTTTTGGATGTAGAAGAGGAAGTGAAGAAGTATGCAAGGGCATATAAGCTTCTACAGGAGGGGGAGGTGGAGGATGATATCCTAATCCAAACTTGTGAGATTGTGTGGGAAGATCCCAAAGTTTTGTGACTCCATGCTATGGATGACATAAGATTGTATTGGGGAAACCATAGCTACACAAATATTCATATCCTATCCCATATTTAGATTTTTTTAGGAGGATCATAAGAACAAGAAGTGTTGTTGTATTGCTCAATATAATGATAATATTTAAAAGGGGATTGGTCACCCAGGAAATTATAAACAATTCCATGATAACGGAATTTAAGCTGCGTATGCAAAGTAGAGGGGACCATATGCATGACATGGATCTAAGGATGCCTAAGAAGAATATTATAATTGAGGTTATTGGGCATGATGAGGCATAAAATAGTGATTGTACATGGACCCACAGTGACAAGTAGAGCAATAGTACCTAAGACACGCTTAGGAATATTTTCAAATCCATGAATAAAAACTAACGAAGGAGTTAAAGAATTTCTGGAAAGGCCCAAGTGATGAAGAAAAACTATGTTACAGACGTTGAGGCCAAACCCACTATCCTATAAGGTGCATTTGACCTCAACATTGTTAATACAAACCTGTATGTATAAGGGGGTTATGTTATAATATTTCTTGAGAATGTAGCTCATATGATGTGAAAGTTATTTGATCCTCATTAAGAGATAAAGCAAAAGTAAACTAATGGTATAGATATTCAGGCGAGGTATGAGGATGAATATAGGTAGTAGCTAGATATTTTTTGAGCTTATTGATATAATCATGATGATTATGGAAGTAAACGCGGATGGAGATATTCATGATTCCTAACGTATGATGGAGGAAATGAACTACTATCCCAGAGGAGTTCGATTGAGTCTAGGTTCACCAAAATGATTAAGCTAAAATGTGAAAATGTACGCCTAATCTAAATGCTATAGTAGTAGTAAATGACTAACAATTAAGTACAAAAATTGCACCCAAGAAACTAAGCAATAAATTATGAAACCCTAATTGGAAGGAGGAGAAAATGGTACTTAGATGATTTGCAATAAAATATGGAGTGTACCAAGGTGATGACCAGGTGAACAAAGAAGTGGGAGTGTCGCACAAAGACCTATAAAAATGTAGATATGGAAGACTAGGCTAGACTAGGACTGAAGAGGGACATGGGTGCTTGCGGGTGCCCTAGACCAATTTTTGGGCACTAAGGTATGCGAAAAATATCAAGAAACCTCCTTTGAGTGGTCAAATTGTTTTTGCTTTTGTTCAACTTTGGTTGTTATGAGGTCAAACAGTGATTGCAGAAGTTGCTGTAAACCTGCAATGAAATATGAACATGAAAAACCCTCAAATAGACATCAAATCCTAAAAATTAAAGATGCAGAATGAGGGGGTCAAACTATCCTCTACCATCACAATGGTGAACTTATGACTAAGCAATGAACTACATCTCATAACCAATGTAGTTCTATGTATATGTGTGTGGAATTGTGCCCTAGGTGGCTCTTGTGTGTGTCACACTTGATAGCAAGCAAGTAAGCTAGATGTAAAGAAATGTAGTATATGTGTGCATGGAATAAAATGAACTTCCCTCCTATGAAGTGTATGCAGAATAACCAGCCCTTGTGTCCCTTAGATGGTGCTAGATGGATGTAATAGAGCTCTTAGATGCTTGATGGATATAACCTGAGGTTGTGATAGCTAATGCTTAGTGTTTGGTCCTTTATTATGATCACATAACTTTATATTTATATGATTCCCTTGCTTGAATTTCATAATCGACCCTGCAAAGGAAGACTACCAAAAATATAAGATGCTCAAATGGACTAGAAAGGACCCAAACAGTATGAATAAAATAGAAAGGGGACTAGGGCACCTGACGCTAGCGTCCTGGATGGGCGTTGGTGTCCCGGATGATATAAGCTAGAGTGTAACAAGGTAGACTAAGAAAGTAAGGGTGTAAGACCAAAAGTATCAATAAAAAGAAATGAAAGGTGGCCAAAGACATGGGTTAACTAGTATTTTCTTACTTAGGAATCATATGAATAATATTCTGCAACAAGGAATAGATAATTACCCAAAGTGCATGATTTTGTGTCTACACCATCAAGTCAAGCCTGATTGTACTAGGTATGTAGGTTGATGATCTTTGATCCTTTAACTCAGTTAGGTCATGATGAATTTACTCTCCCAGTGGGAGGTAAGAGTTCTTTGTGTCCCCTAAAATGTTGGTACTCATAGTAAGTTGCTACGGTAAAGCTTGTGTTATCTTGGAGGATAATCTGAGGTAAAGTTTTGGATGGACTGAGTCTATGTATGAAGTCTTCTTATGAATTTAATTTTGATACATTTTGAGAAGAAGTCTTGAAGTGACCTAGGGGTGTATAAGTATCAATAAGATGGTTTTTGTGTGGAAAAGTGATCAAGAAGATAAGCAAGAAAAATGACAAATATCTGACAGAGTAAGAATGTGTTTGAGATATTAATGAAGGTAGATACTAGGGTATAGTATATAAAGTCAAGCATATGACTATGAGGAAGGAACTATGATAAGCTACAAGCTATGAGGTATCATCAATAAGTAAGTATGACTAGAAATGGCCAATTTTGTTCTAAAAAAGTGTTCCTATAGGTTTATGAAAAGAGTTTACATCAAGGGCAGATTACAAGTTACTTAAGCAATGGTTGAAGATGTTCTCAAAGATCTGTGAAGGTCAAATTTGCATGCTACAGATATATGTTTAAAGTTGGTTATTAAGTGCAGGTGCTAGAATGTGACACATGCTTGGTAAAGCAACTTGTTGACTCAATAAGGTTACGAAAGCATGAAAAGATGTTGAATATATTGAAATAGAGCTTTAGGGCAGTGGCAAGATGATGACATCATTATTTAGGCATAGACGCATGGTATGTGGTCTAGTTTTTTGTGTTTTTGGGTAGAGTAGGGTTCCTTAAATCCAGTGGGCCATAAGGATGTGTTTTATGCTAAGATTGAGATGCTAATGCTTACTAGAGTTGGTTGAAAATGCACTAAAGGTACTATTCAAGGACAAATGGTTCTAAAGGTTGATATGACAGTGATAGGAGACAAAATGGTGATTTGAGTATGAAAGATACTTAGAAGATGGTTTTGAGTAAAGAATGGAGCTAAAAATAGAGAGTATACATTCAAGGGGAGCTGATTTTCATGATTTATTAGGTCCATAGGAACATCTTATGTTGTTGAAGGAGTCAAAAAGGAGAGATTTAAGCCCCAAGGGAAGATTTCTGAGTCAAGTAAGTTGTGTTTTACATTGTTGTAATTGTGTGTTGTCATTCTCCACGTAGCATTGTCATTATAACCTTTAATATAGATTTCAAAAGGGGAGATAAGCATTAGAAACATGGAAATGAGTCAAGTAGGTGTGTTGGTCTAGCTGGTTGCCATTAATATTTTTGAAGGTGGTTTCCATTAATGACAAAGGGGGAGATTGTTGGCCCTTGTGTATATGTGTTTTCATTATTGTACTGACCATTGATGGAAAAGGATGTCATGAGGTCATGTGAGTCTCCATGAGGTGTTATTTAGGTGTTAAGCATGAAAGTTGATTGGTAGTGACAAGGTTTGGTGAGTTCTAGGAGGTCCTAGTGCATTGTCTATATGATGTGTTATAGATGTTTATGGGTCTAGATGAGGTCAATAAGGGCATGATTCATGGTTAGTCATGGTTGAGTCAGGTCATTCCAGGCCTATTCCTAGCTCTGGATCATGCATAACGAGATGGATATTTGAGATTTGGAGCTGATGAGTCCTATTTAATCATGATAACATCATGTGGTAGTGTACTTGAGGTGTATGGTGAGTTTCAGGTCATTATTCAGTGATGTATTGCATTTATGAGGTCATTGGAAAGTAAGAAATGAGAAACATACAGGTAAGCCTAGGTAAATGAGATTAGATAGAGAGTTTAATATATATTTTATCTATGAGGTGAGTATGGATAGTTAGATCATGTTGTCATGATGCTTAATGATAAGTTTAAGGTCAAAATGAAGATATTTTTTGAAGATATGCAAGTTTTGGAAAAAATGGGTAAGTTACCATGTGTTTTTTTTAGGCTAATGTGGACCTTTTGATGCTCATTTTGAGTTGTGTGATTTTCATGGGGAACTAATATATTTGGAATAAATTATTAGGTAATTTATTAAGGTTTCAAAAAAATAATGAGGTGGTTTTATGTTCACTTTTTATGAATGATCGTTAAGAAGGTAAAGTGGTTTGAAACCCTAGTTAAACCCTAGCTAAGAGTGACCTAGAGAAGATTGAGTATACCAGCCAAATTTTTATAGGTTTTGAAAAAAATTATAATTGGATGTTATAGAGGACTTTTCCTAATTTCCAAAAAGGTAAGATAGAGCAGGTGACAATATATGGGCCCCACCTGAAAAATGTTTATTTATGAAGAAGTTTGGTTTGTGGAAAAGTTTTCCAAAGAATGTGAAGAATAAAATGACATTGTTTCTAGCCCCTAAGTTTTTATATATGTTCATGAAGGTTTCAAATAATGGTGGTTCTTTTAAATGGAAAAGTGTGCCCTATTTATGAAGACTCATTTTTGGGGCAGTTTGGAGCAGTTTATGGTAAAATTAGACATTACAAGAGCTATAGGAAGAGTTAAGACTCCATTAAAGTTTTGTTGTGATAGTGGTTCAGATATATTTCCAATGGTAAATCCAAATTATGTTGTTGATAAGATATGAAGAAGTTATGATCCATTATTTGAGGGCCAGGTTTAAAGGATGTTTGTTCTAGCAAGGTGCCAAATGACAAGAGATAAAGTGATGATTTAGTTGTTGATGCTTGGTGTTTTACAAATAATGTATAAGTGTGATCCATGATTTGGTGAAGTGTGGAAGTGAGTTTTGGTGTGATGGAACAAGTTAAGCTCAAGGTATGTTCTTGAGTCCTAAAAGGCTTAAGGAGAAAGTTTTAGAGATTAGATTGGTTGAAGGAATTACACTTGGAGTTGGAAGAAGTTATAATATGTTATAGAAATATGATTCAAAGGGAATTATATTCATATATGTATTATGTCTTGGTGAGTTTCTTTGATGTGTCTTCCAGGTCAGTTTGTGAAGAAGAAGGTATGCTGATTTTCAGGACAAGTTTGATTAGGCTGAAAGATTGAGTTGGTTGATAAATGTAATGGATTATATTATGCTTTTTATCAACTATAGAGTGAAAAGGGGTGAATTTTTTTCCTCTTTATGGCCTCTATAGGTCTTATAAGTGATATAAAGGGTGCAAACTAGTTGATTTTGTAAAACTATTATCTAGGTATCAGTATTGGGAGAAGAGAAAAGTTTATGTGGTTTGAGCATATGGATGTTTCATGAGGTATACCATGAATGTATGTGTTATAAAGGTCCTAAATATTCCATATATTGGTTACATGCCATATTTTATTTTATTTTGGGTGGTATTAATTCCTAAAGGTGAAGACATGGTGTTAGGATTAGTTGTTTAGTGAAAGATATTATCCTTTTGGCTTATATTATGAATTATTTGATTAGTACAAGGAAACATGCGATTTTGGATGATGATTATATGAAATATTACACATGTTTTATGAATTTTGGAGCTTTAATAACCATGGTTTTAATGTTAGTGGATTTTACTCATCTTAGTGATGTGGTTTTGAGCATGTTTGGTGTAAAATGAGTGGTTTTGGGCATGACCAAACTATATGGGTCATATGTAACCGTTTTAATGAATATATTTGAATTTTATTAAGTTTTATTTGTAGAATTAGTCATGAAGGGATGATATATTTTGGGAATATGAGATGAGAATCATATAAAAGTGAAGTTTTGAGTCCATTTGTGGGCTAGTCTTGCATGGGTGAAAAGTGCGAGCCAAGAAAGAGAGTATAACAGGTATGAAGGAATGTTGTTGAGTTCTAAAGAGGTATGTTACATGTTAAAGAATGTTATAAGGCATGTGTGTAAGGATTTGAGACCAATAAAAGTTCAAGGAGATCAAGATATAACAAGTTGAAGGACAGAGCATGCGATGAGGGTTTGAAAGAATTTAGAGCTGAACTTTAGGATCACAATCAGCTATGGTATCGACATATTTTAGTGATCATACTTCATCAAAATATTGTGTTACGAGTCATATTCATGTAAGTATCTTGTTGTGAGTAATATCAATAAGGGTTTAGGGGTTGGCGCCCCTTATAGGGTTGGTGTCTCACTACAGAAATATCTTGTGATGTGTAATATTGACTTGAGTCTTTGTTGTGTGTAATATCAAAAAGGTTTTTAGTGGTTTTATTCCCCTTGAGGATTTCCCACTTACATCTTATGTCTATGTGTTATCTATAATTTTTTATGTTCATTTGAATGTATGGTGCACACTTAATAAGCTTTCATTGAATGTATATGGTTGAATGAAGGTTAATGGTTGCTGGAACTAATGGTAAATGAAGTAATAAATTTTTAGGACTGATTCACCTCAACCTCAGTCCATTGGGATTCCAACATGATATACTATGTTTGGATGAGTAGTAGAAGGAATGTGAGTATTAGTCAAGAGAGAAATGATTTTATCTCTACTATCAGGATTGGATAATAAGAAATCATGAATGGAGATATCTAAGAGGAGATAATCCTAGAAATAATGAAAGAAGTGATGAGATGAGGACCTAAGAGTGTTTGAATGTGACGGGTTAAAAAAATGATTTAAAAAATATGGAATTTGTAAAACCCTAGATATTTCAGAGTCACATATGATAAATGAACAATAAAGTACATATTTGATGCAAGTAGTAAGCTAATGAAAATTAAAAACCTATGTGCAAGAGAGGGAATAAAAGACTTAGATAATTTTTCAATAAATCCCAAAGTGTTATGGAATGGAAAATTGACAATCAGGAGGAGGTTACTGTCGCAACCGCACTCAGAAAATTCTATAATTACCTGATGAGACAAGAATAGGGTGCTTGGACTGGGGCAAGGGTACCTAGGCACTAGAGACCACTAGTAAGCACATGTGACTACACAACTACTAAGAATCTAGTTTTCCTTTTATCGCAAAGTGGTCACTAACCTTCATTGTTGATCACCTGTATGTAACACTATGTACACAAAATTATCCTCTAGCCTACAAAACAAATGATATCCTACAAAATCCCAAAACACGTCAAATAATAAAAAGAAAAAGATGCAAATGGGAATTGGGACTGACCCCAGTAATCACATGACAGATTGAACTTACGACCGAGTGCTACACTACATCTTAGACTCAATGTAGTTCTTATGCGCGTGTGTAGAAATCATGCCCTAAGAAGTTCTTGTGAAAGATGCACTTGATAGCGAGTGATAGCTAGATATATCAATGTAAATATGTGTGCGTATAGAAAAATGAACTTCCCCTCCTATGCGTGTATGCATAAAATGTAGTTCCTCATCCCTTGAATAAAGCTAGATGAATGCCTTTGGATGCAATCTTAGGTGATGATAGTAGATGCTTAGAGTTTGGTCCTTTATTATGGTCACATGGATTTGTATTTATATGGTTCCCTTATTTTAATTTCATAATTGATAGCTAAAATTCTGATCCATAAGAAAACAAGATGCCCAAAAGATAAAAAAGGTCCAAAAGAGGTGAGTAAGTTACAAAGAGGTTGGGGGCACCCAGAGGGGACTAGGGAACTTGGGCATTGGCATCCTGGCTAGGCGCTAGTGTCCAAAGTTAGTAAATATAAAGTAATAAAGATCATATTAGGAAGTTGGGTGTACAAAACTATAGAGGAAACAAGAAAGATAGAAAAGAGGCCACAGATAGATGTCAATTACTAGTTCTCTCACTTAGGAATCATATGAATAATAGTATGTTATTAGGACCTATAAATGTACCTGAGTGGATGAAACTAACACCTAGAGAATGATACCACCACAAAAATGAATTACAATGAGTCCTCTACATGCCCAAAGCATCACATTATATTTCACAACTCATTTGATGACAAAAACAACCAATTCTTCTCCATCACTTGAAGAGGAGGGTTTGGAAACACTTCACTTCTTCAGATTCATTCATAAATTATAAGGCACCATTCTAACTCATTCCAATTTTAAAATGGTCTAGACTACGTGTCCTAACATTGGTGAAATAATTAGGTCACCATGTAAATATTTTACGCACTAATGAGAAACTCAAACTCAACCCTCGTGTATGAAATGGCCATTTTAGGAGCTTGATAGTACTGAAAATTCATTTTCTTGCTTCTCCATTTGAGTTTTGAACTGGATTTTTTTCCACGGTGCTATAATGACCTTGTTCACACGTCCCAAGACATATTTCAGTATACAATTGCCTAAAACTCATCAACATCCATGATTTGTACATGCATACCAAGCTTGTTCTCAAGCACATGCCTCCAAACAACCTTAAACCTTCCTCTACCAGTTAAATCTTAACCCGTTCCACCTTCCACATCATATCTACCATGTCACACCTCTCTCCTCATGGTTTTACTACCTTTTTTCAACTTTCTTAGCTCTATACTCTAAGTCATGCTTGTACTAAGTCCTAGAATTATGCCTAGTTGAGCTTGTTTCAAGTCATATTTCATAATCCTGCCATGTTCTTCATCATGAACCTATCTTAACATACCTTCATGATATCCATGTCTTGACCATGATTCTATATATACCTCATTAATTCAACCCATCACACCAAGTCATCTTGCTGACTAGACCTAAGGATTATGCCTACTGGACTAAGTTAGTTTTAGAGTCTTCACCCTTATAACTAAGTCACATCTTGTTTATCCATGACATCATCATTCTAGGAATCCTATGAAACTCATACACCTTTTTCATTAATGAATATACTCCTTTTTCATGAATGAAAACAATACAAGCACTCACATGCCAACAATCTCCCTCTTTTTCATTGATGGAAAACCTCCTAGTTCTTCTCCCCCTTTTTACATTAATGACAAAGTGCATGCCTTTATCTCATGGTATTCTTCATCATCAAATTATTTGGAGCCATTCTTGGCTGGAAACACCAACCATACTCATCATTCAAGCTCACAAACTTGTCTCACCTTCCTTGGCTCTATTTTTGGTCTCATCATTGCTTTAAGGTCACTATAGCTCCCCCAAATAGATGCATTTAAAGCACATATACATTCCAAAAAAATTTCTATACATAAAAAATCATTCCTAGCATATTATTCATATATCTTCAACTTCTTTGGAGCCTCTCATAGTTAGAAACATCAACCACACTTACTAGCCAGCCATACAAACCTGTTCACCTTCATTAATTTTTTTTGGCATACTTAGAACACTATAGCTATGAATTCATGGAATAAACGCACAAACAATAATGATTATGAGAAATGAAATCATGCTTAACCCTTTTTATACCATCCTCAACTGAGGACACCATAAAAAGTATTTATCTCTATCACACACTAGTTACTAGCAACTTTAGCACCTAGATCCCTAAATCATCTTTCTAGTACATTTTTGTCAATGTTTTTCATGTTATAAGAGATCATTACTCACATGAAATTATGATTTATATCTCCCCTTGGGATCATATTTTCCTCCTCCATTATTCTATGTAAAATTTGGATCATATACCTTGACCTCGTGTCATTTATTTGGGTGAACATTTCTACCTCTACATTGAATAAATTTTTCAGTCATATTAGTGTGATATTATTACTTACTTGGTCATAAGTCCTTCTTCCCATGTCCATGTACTTAAAAACATCAATTAATATTCCTTTCTAGCTTCTATATCACCTAAAAATCCAACTTGAAAACTCTAGACAACTCCCCTTTCTTCAAACATCTTTCTCAGACCTATGGCTTACTACTGTGGAGCTTCAACATCATACAATTCCTACGTATTAGTGTTTCTTTACTTAAAATGTAAGTGAACAATCATACAAAATTTGCACCATTTATAGTTTCTTCAACACTTAAAAAACCTTCTTGGAAGTTATACACAAATCCTCCTTCTTTAAAAAAATCTCTCTGACTTGTAGATCATTATTTAATACCTCTAACAATATACTGTACCATCATTAATGTATTATTCACCTTTACCAGTCTTGCAAGATTAAAGAATGAGATATTAACACAAACTTGTAGTCATCCATCAAGCTTCAATGATTCATTTTAGATTTGTAAATCTTATCAAATCCTCTTGATTACCTAACCTCCTGGTTATAACAGTAGTACAAACCTTGCAACACTCACAAGACCAACATTTGTATCATACCTCTTAGCTTTGAAATTTATATATGATATCTATAGGTATTCATTAGGATACACATCTTCATTTCAATCTTGTATACATGTAAACCTTCTTAAACTCTCCAAACTCTTGTTTGAGACAATCCTACACATCTCCAAGAAACCATACATGACTTTGTAACCATTCTCATTAACTGGTAAGATTATCTTCTTGGATTTTAATACTTTATACTTCATCCAAGACACATCACCCTTAAAGATACATCTCAACCATGTTTTAATGTCTAATAGATTTAGCAAAGACCTGATAGACTTCACACACAAATTTACAACTTTTGTTAACCACTTAGACACTTAACCTATTTCTTCACAGACTTGAGAGGAATTCACTTTTATTCATATCATCTCCACGAGAGATAACCACACTTCACATACCTTATACATGAAGCAGAAACCATGAGTCCACACATAACATCATGCAACTCACAAGCATACTTTGACATTTTGACAATACTCTTACTTAGGGTCATGGGATTTTCAAGCTTCTTGGGATGAAAACCATTTACACACATGACCATTTTAGTAACACCTTTTGGATTCCACAGACCTCATGGATGTTCAACCAATATTAACATCATGATTTAAATTTCCACAACATTATTATCATATATGAAACTCCCTTTTAGACCTTTGGCTCTAGATCAACAAAAATTTGATTAGGAGAGACTTGTGGATTTGACAATCAGACTCAACTTGATAGATTGACCTCAATACTTGACCATGAACTACTGAAACTCACACAACTAGACATTATCTGACTACTTGCTAACTCGGATCAAATTGTCAAAGAATTTTTACTCACACTCAAACTCAGACTCATACTCAGACTCAGAGCACACACAAATTCTTCACATGTTAATATAAGACAATGAATTATAAAGTCATACCTAATAAACACTTGAAAAATTATTCACAAAATGTTGATAAACCCAGGAAACTTGATTGAAATCATGACCCTATGGAGCTCTGTAGATGAATATTATGATATGACACATCTTTCTTTCTTGCATTACAGTGTTTGAAGACCATTCACTATTTGCTTAAGCTTGAATTTTACTTTCTCAAGGTGGTGACTATATGTTTTCCTTCATAAAATTGATAGATGGATGAATGAGCATAAATACCTTCTTGAGTAGACTTGAACTTGTTCACTAATTCCCTAGGAGAATCTTCTTTTCCTTCATTTATAGATTGTACCTTCACACCTTATAGAGCACATGGTTAAATCAGAGCATCTGCATATTGTTCTTCATCTGATTAGCATCTTGATGAATACTTCAACCTTTGAATAATCATGACTTGTACATATCCATGCCATATTGCTAGGATAATCATTTAGGACTCAAACATAATTGTTGCAGACCTTGACAAGATTTGACAGACCTTGACAACATTTTTAATGTTCATCTCTTTCATGACTCTATACTTGAGGACTAGGATAAATATCATATATCAACATGACACATTTGATCAGGGCTTAAAGGAATGAATGAAAACAAACCTGAAAAACTATATAACAATTATGATTTCAAGGAACTTTTATGTCCTTGTATGAACAAACAAGACCTTTAAATACCTTATACGGACCAAACAAGCACAAAGACCTTATGAGGGACTAAAAAAACATACGTTTTGAATCTTCACACACTTGAAACATCTTTAAGAATTTTATCAACTTCTATTGATGGTGATGCAATATCAAGAACATACTATGCTTCTTTCAAATGGTAAATTCCTTCTAGAATCCTAGAGAACACACATAATTCTTATTAGGTCACTAAAACAATAGATAGTCATCAAAAGAGCTCAATGACTCAATCCTTTCTCTTTCTACCTTTGATTCCATATCATTCTTCTTGGATGATATTTTAAGTGTGATAATTTCATCTCCTATGTCTTCATCTTTTGATTGAAGTCATAACAAACATACACGATGCATTTCATTCACTTACTCTATCACAGATTGGGGTAAAAGTTCTTCATGAATTGCATTAGGATTATCTTATTCCTTATTAGCTTCATCAACACTTTTTTATGTGTTATTTTAACTTGGCTCTCATATGAATTTCTTTGATTCCTTCTTCTTTCTTCCATCTTCACCTATTGTCTTCTTGTCATTCTTTTCCTATTTAGTCCTATAGTTAGTTTCTTTGACCTTGTATACATGCTCAACACCATTATTTTTAGTGATTGTATCAGTTATGATTGTCTTAGATTCAACTTTTAGGATTATTCTTCACTTTGAACACCTTCTTACCTTTCCCTTTCAATGCTTAAAATTTGCTGCTGTGTCTAAGAGGTTCATTTTGATGGAAATGTCTTGCAAAATGTCCATGTCTATGAAAATTGTAACATACAACACCATTATTCCTTCTATACTTATGTCACTTGAGATTCTAATAATAATTATCATCCTTATGAACATAAAAATCTCCAGCAAAGTGACCAACCTTGTTACAGTTTTAGCATACTATCTTATTCATACTTCTTGAACCTTCATTTCTTTAAATTTGACTAGATGGTTCATAGAGATAGTACTTAGCAGTATAACCTTTCTCCTGAAAGCTATAGCACATAAAATTATTTGTTTTCTCATCTCTACTATCTCTTTGTGGGTGGTCATATTTGAAAAAATTCCTACATTCCTTAGCTCTATGTCCAAATTAGTACAATTATAACAATAGCCATTGAAAGATCTTCCATTCCTTGATGCATTAGGTTGCCTAGCTAAGTTGAACCTTATTGAATTTGTTTCCTTTTCCTTCTTCATGTTTTCTTGTTATCTTAGACCATAATTTTCATATTCACACTTCTCCATGTGCTCTCCTTTGAAGCCTAGACTTGTTTTGTCACTTTTTTCTCTTTGAATTTCCAAAATTCCATTAAGATCTTCAGAGCTCTTCTCCAATTTTCCATACATTTTCAATCTATTGCTTGCTTCTTCTAATTCAGATTTCAAAGTTATAAATTATTATTCATACTTGAGATAATCATCTTATTTATATTTTAAGACATTTGATACACTTTCAACTAGATATTCCATCTCTTTGAGGGCTTGACCATGTTCAACTTCCATACACTGTATTTTATTTTTCAATCCATAAATCAGGGACTCAACAATCTCAAATTTCCTTTTTAGAATTAGTTCATCTAATATACACATTATTATTCTTAAAGGATCTCCTCCAAGTTATAAAAATTGTTCCAAGAGGACCTTGCTCTAATACAAATTGTTGGAAACAAAAACACTAAGAGGGGAGGGGTGAATCAACACTTCTTCAAATTTTGAAACCAATTTCAAATCTCAAAAACCATTCAATCTTGATCAAATTTTACCTTGAGAACATTAAGGCATTAAAACATAAGAAAATAACAATAAAACACACATGAAGCCAATACTTAATGTGGGAAACCCTTAAAGGGAGAAAAAACCATTGAAATTAATGCACTAATGTGGATAATTGTCCTATAAATATTACAAGGATTTCAAATTTGCTGAGCACCCAATCAAATTGAAGTAACAACTCCAATAATTTATCTAAGCTCCTACTTAACCTTTTGTAAGATCCTAATTCCATGGAAGCTCCAGATCCAAAAAAATTAGCCAAGCTCCTACTCAACCTTTAACAAGCTCCTACTTGTATTGAAGCTCCAACTCCCAATAATTTAACCAAACTCCTACTTTAACTTTTACAAGATCCAACTTGCAAGTGAAATCCAACTCACTATTTTTATAAGCATAAACTTAAACTTTTACAATTATTTGATCACTTTCATTTATTTTTTTGATACAATAAATTGTGATCTCTTATGCAGCTCCTATTCTCTCTCTTTCACACCCCTTTCATCACCTATACTCTCATTACATCATACTGATGTAAGTATAGCCTTCAAAGCCTCTTTCACACAAATAATTTGTCCCTCATTCACACATGAATGAAATAATATTATCCCTCTCACACTTAACCATTATCATTAGCTTATTCCACTCATAATACAATCTTCATAACATCCTTTTACACACACAAGGATGAGCCTATTTTACACCTCACTCACATCAGCTCATTTATCTATAATATAGGCATGAAAAAGATAATTTTCATGCACAATAATGCATACATATACATGATAATAATATGATCTAACACCTCTTACAATTCCTTTTCCAAATCTTCACATAAGTTTCTCTTCAACTCGTACCAATGGTCCTAGATGACATCATCATAATTGTCATCTTGTCATTATCACTTTTGTGAGCATGTTAGATACAAGTACTATCCTTTCATGAAAATTTCATAGAAGTTATAAAACCTATTAGGATAAAAAAAAAACTTCTAAACTTGCTACACCTATGACACAAATGAGGATATTCCATACAGACTTCTGCCAACTTTGTTTTGTAGTGATTCTTACATTCTTATCTTTTTATTCAACGTAGATTCATTTTTCTTGTAGATAATATGAACATGAAACAAGTGTTATGGGAGTATACATACATTATATATGACCTATTAGTTTCTTTTATAGGCATAGAAAGTTTCACAACTCACCATTTCACTTTCAAGACTCCATTAGTGCTCATAAGCTCTACTAGGTGTATGAACTCCAAAATATGGTATTCAACTTGGATGCATGCAATCACTTTAAAATTAACATCATGCAATGGAAAAAAATAATTATGGATCTTAAGGATGCCAAAACCATCATAAAATACTTGGGATAATGCAGGTCAAGTCACAAGACTTCATTTCATCTCTTCTTCTTAGTTAGGTGTGTACACAATCAAGGTAGCTCAAGAACCAGTCAAGAGATTTCTTCAACAACACAAATGTATGATATTTAAAAAATTATTAAATATTGGATATATTTTTATGTGATCTATAGATCACCTTCAAGGAATTGGAGTAGATAAAACATCTTCATTCTCTCCATGCAACAATGATTAGAACAACTTCTCAAAGGGTCTCGATACACAAAAAATGAGTCCTCACAAACCAATCAAGTTAATCCACTTATACACATGATCATAGCTCATATGGAACCTTTTTGGAAATCTCATGTCCTTGTTCAACTATTCAAATTACTAGAAATCTTCATTTCAAGGTTTTATCATGAATATACTTACATTTATGAGACAAATCTAACTGGGTTTTGGACCACAAAAACCAATCTTTTTCTAGAAAACTTAAAACATTCCAAAACACACTTCCATACCAAACCAAATCTTAGAACAATTCATATAAGACCTCTACTACATATTTTATCACTTTTTCTCTTCCATTTCTCAGACATTCTTGACAGGGCTAATGGGGTAGTTTTGACCATTTGAACTTAGACTTGAAATCACTTACTAATTTCAAGATATGGAATCAAAAATGTCATACATTACTTGTACTAACTTTCCATGCTCAAATTTTTTTGTAACAACATGCATTTTCATCATCATCCCTTTAATCCAACTTGACTAGTTTTGGGTTATCTAGCCCTTAAGAGGTAGGCCATCTTGGTTGCCATGTTTCACCAAATTTATAAAAAGAACACACCTAAAAATTATCATGAGAGATTAGGGGAAATCTCAAGATAGATCCCGCACTAATATTTTCATCATGAAACCTCCATCATTTGACTGTACAAGTAAATCTCTTCAAAATATAGATATTTTTGTATCTTATACCATCACATGGAAAATGAGACCACCACCAAAATGAAGTATAAGGAGTCCTCTACATGACCAAAGAATTAAATTAGCTTCAAAAACTCATTTCATGACCAAACCAACAAGATCTTCTCCAGTTCTCTAAGAGGAGGGTTTTAGGAGGGTTTGGACTCACTTCACTTCTTAAGATTCCTTCATAAAGTATATGGCACCATTCTAACTCATTACACTTGAAAAATGGTATAGAATACATGTAATAAAATTGGTGAAAGACTTATGTCGCCATGAAAATATTTTACCTACCAATGAGCAATTGAAACTCGACCCTCGAGCTGGAAATGGCCATTTTAGGAGCTTGATAGGACTAAAACTTCATTTTCTTGCTTCTCCCTTTGATTTTTTACCTGAAACATTGTCAAAAATGTTGTACTAACCTTATTCACATGTTCTGAGACTTTTTCATTTTGCACTTGACTAAAACCCATCAACCTCCATGATTTGTACATGCATTATAAGCTTGTTCTCAAGAATATGCCTCCAAACAACCTTGAACCTACCTCTAACAGCTAAATATTGATTTGTTCCACCTTCCACATCATTTATACTATGTCACACCACTTTAATCATGTTTTTACTGCCTCGTGTCAGCTTTCTTAGCTCCATGCTCTAATCCATACTTGTAACAGGTACTAGAATTAGGCCTAATTGAACTTGTTTCAACTCATAGTTCATAAACCTACCCTGTTCTTCATCATGAACCTATATTAACACACCCTCTTCATTTTATCCATGTTGTGACCATGCTTATCAACATTCCTCATGCCTTCAATCCATCACACCAAGTCATCTTGTTGACTAGACCTAAGGATTAGGTCCATTGGACTAATCCAATTTCACTGTCTTCACCCTTGCAACTAAGTCAAATCTTGTTTATCCATGGAATCATCATTTCAAGAATTCTATGGACCTCATACACCTTTTTCATAAATGAGTATACACCTTTTTCATCAATGACAACACTACAAGCACTCACATGCCAACAATTATGCCACAATTAGAGTAACAAAAAAATAAACACACACATAACTAGCAAACATGTATGAAAAAAAGTTTAGCCAAAGGTGATGAAAAATACATAACATACGATATAAAAGATCTAGAAATAATTGTAAGATTTTCACATAACACAAGTGTTAGCCCTTTAAGTCCAATGTAGTGCCCACATTTTACACACCCAAATACAACAATAAAATACAAGGATTATTTTTTATTTTTATTTTATTTTTAACTTACATTGCTCACTACACACAACACCACGTGGGCTTCAAGTACATAAACTTGACTCGCATACGACAATCACAAAAATCATTGACACACATAGACACACGAAAATGACATAGGCATGCTGACGCTACACTTTTCCCAATGAACGAATACTAGCAAAGACCCAACCACAAGAAATGTGACATTATGAAAGACGAACCCATGACATATCATTACTTTAAATGTATTTTTGGTTAAAGTTAACATTCCAAGGACATTATGAGCAAGGATAAATTTTCTCGTTTGTATGCCTACATTTTCTTAAGTTTATTCTGTGGTTGAAAATACAATTCGACCTCCTTAAGTTGGCTTCCTATACTTTATATAAATTTCCATAACTGACATACATATTTGGCACAATTCAAATCACATATACAGTACTTAATTATCTTGTTCTTATGTTAAGAATATGCTTCTCAAGTGTTTATTTAATGTTTGAAATTTACCCTTGCTACACAAGAGAATCTAACGTGATGTCAAGATGAAATCTTGGGATTAAGGAAGACATAGATTTGAGATAGCTTCTTCCCAAGAACATCCTTTGATCATGGAATAATTATTTCACTACCCAAGGTTAATAAAGTTCACTAACTTATGGACTTCCATTTATATATCTTTTGTTTTCTCAAAGATTGGTCGCACCAGGGTGACTTATATTCTTTGCAACGCATAAAAAAATGTTTAATTAAGTTTAAAGGACTCCAAGAGTGCCCTTAATCCTAACCTCAAATTTTGGTTTTACTCTCGTATGATTTACTTTTGCGTCACACTAGGGTCTCATTATTACCATCATTTAAACCAAAGAGTTATGAAAGTACTTGTCTGACATATTAAAGAAGCACATGGTTAAGCTTAATTCCAGTTTCACCCAGGGCTTCAATCTCTATTATAGGTGTGATTAAGGTTAAAATGTATTTACCCTATAATCCTTTCGTGAAAGGTCAAGGCACTAAATTTTCACATACCCAAAACAAGACATTTATCTACGAGGGACAAAAGGGTTCACTAACGAGAATGCAAGACATAGAAAAACTATATGGCGATCTTCATTTAGGTCGTTTGGATCCAACAGGGATTTCATTCACTGATGAAGTTAATTTCTAGATCTAATTTCATACGGCTCAGAAATCAAATAGGATACAAGGGAGTAATATCTCTACCCACTCCATAGATGGGAAGGTTACACCGCTTAGTCATTCCTTCTAACAAGGACTCATAAGGTGACTTCCAAGGTGGTCTTCACCACTCAGCCTGGTGTCAGACCTGAAGAGAGTACATTCTTCTCGTGATTACCAAAACTAGAAGGAAACCGCATACTCTGGATAAAGTTGGACCATGACAATCCTAAAATATGGGTTCACGACAATGTCGTTAACCTAATGACTATGACGGTAACTCCAACTAGGGGTTTTATTTACCTAACCTAGGAGGTCTCATCGAGTGCAAAGTTTAAGGTCATTCTACGGTTTTAAATTTCTTATATGGTAAAAAGGGATCACACATGCAGGAAAGCTATGCACGAATATTTTATTAAGGTTGAGTGTTCCCATTACAACTCTTTATTATGTTGTAAGGTAAGAAGATAACCCAGTAATTAATTTAATCATTTATTGAATACTGAGAAAGTGCTACAATATATTAACTTCAATTTCAAATTTACTATGTATAAATCAAACCCTTTTTGCCATACACAACTAATAAAAAAATTGAACCGGTGATTAGATGCACATTTCCTAAGTATCCCTAAAACTAGCATATCATGCATGTTAACAAATCTCAATTATAACTTTTCGGTAACAAGAGACTACATTACACAGTTATTCATTTTAAAATGACCTATAAGAATTACAATAATAATAATTAAATTACACATCACCTTTTTTCGTCGTCATTCTTCCATCCTGCAAAACCCACGTGAGCATGATATTAGTGATAAATCGCTGGCATGGCATCCACCCTAATCAATCATAATTATCATTTTTCAGTTTCCCATTTACATCTAACAATAATTACAATTTGCAATCGAAATAACAAAAAAGTCCAGAAACATGTATTCATTGCCTTTCATTTTTCTTCATTTTATAAACCCAGGAGAGAGAAAGAGAAAGGAAGAGAGAGAAAACATCATTTTGTCAAAATTTCCAATACACACAACAAGTTTCATTATAGTGTTTTAAATAGTTATTTACGTGTGTTAAAAGTTTCCAGGGTGGTTTGGCAACCCTACGAGGGTCCGCAGCTTTCTACTTTTACATTTTCTCACTAGCTACAAAACGAACAAAACGGGCTCGGAGGCTAAGAAAATGCTTCCAAAGGTTATCTTCCAATGAACACACACACCATGACTAACTTTCTACGTGTCCCCAGATATACCAAGAATTCATAGCAACTGACGGAATTGAAAAAGAGTGAACGGTTTGCGTTTGGCGGTTAGTTCTCTGGGGGCACTGGTCATAGTTCACCCAGTTGTAAAATGACAAAAGTTAGCTCGAGGGCCTAGAAAACCGTGTCCATAATGAACGTTTGATGGAGAAGCACGCAACAAGACATCTCCTACTAGTTCCCCTATATAAAGAGAATTCATCAGAGTCAACGGGACTGAGAACTAGAAAACCATTTTCAAATGGCGACAAGTTTTCTGGAGCGACAAGATGAAATTGGACCAGTTTGACCTCATCAAACTGTGACTGGAGGCCTACAAAATGGCTTTGCCAAACTATCCTGAAAAGTGCTCTTTCCTATGTTGAATGTTCCATGCATTTGTCTAGTATAAACGCTAGAGGTTTGCGAAGACGGAACATGATTTCTCTTTCTGAGTTTCAAATGGTGGTCCAAAACAAAAGCCAACTTTCTAGTTTTAACAACTCTCTACTATTGTAAACCAATGTAACAGGGCTCCTATAAGAGCATCAAAAGGATGTCATATGATCATTTCGGGTCAAACCAAAAATCAAGGTGACTCCTCGTATACCAAGGTACACAAATGAAACTTCACATCTCGTTTCTAGAGTTGCGAAGGGTACTTAGTGAGTCTCCGAAAAATGCAAAATTTAACCATTTTAAGCAAGGAAGAAGGTCAACTTAATCAATGGGGAGTCAAATTTTCTGGTCGATAAAATGATATTGGAGTGATCAAGAAGGGTAAGAGTTTTCTAGATCATTTCGAAGCGAGGGTGATAGTTCATGGTTTAAAGTAGACGAGTTAAAAAGACTTCGAGAGTTGTGACACGACACTTTATTGTTTTGCAATGAGTTAAAGGGACATTTAACTGTATTAAAAACTCCTAATGATTTAAAATTCTATTTAATTGCAAAAGAGAACTAAAACACGAGAATTATGAGAGGTAAGGGAAGAAGGACCATGCCTGGAGAACGAAGTCGGTCGAAGCCGCAGGCTTTGGTTCAGCATCTTGCTCGGGCACTTCGCCAACCGGTTCACGAGCCTGGATCTAACCTCCACCACGTCACACCAACTTCCGATCACTTGAATTTTTCCAACAGCATAAGTGGTTGCTTGAAAGTTTCTGAGCTTTTTAACATACCCACTTCGTACAAATCCTGTTAATCGATGATGTAGTGTATGAGGTGCCCCAAGCTAGTTAGAATGCATATAAGTAACAAGTCCACCACATGACAATCTTGCTCCAAGACTCACATTTCAGCACAGGGAGTTAGGATACTTGCAAAGGTTATGAAATTTGGCTTTCACCCACCATAGTAGGTTATGAGCATGCATATCTCCATGAATGAACCCAAGCTCAATCGATCTTTATGAGCACCAACTTGTTTGTAAACCACACTTGCATACAGAACTAACAAACCATGGTTGTGCATACTCTGCAAATCATGTTGTCCATGATAAAACATCTCTCTGGGGTATTTTGCAAATAGTTAATGTGCTCATCAAAAACCAGCAACATAATGATTAATTCTAGGCATGATTCTATAAGAGGCACTCATGCCATCAAAGTATTTACAACCCTCATGCACTGAATCCTACCTGGCTAAATGCTAAGTAAACAAAAATGAAGCTTACATGGTCAGGGTATGTTCCATAAGACCACATATCTTTGAGGCATTCTGTCAAATAGATTAGAGGCCATTTTTTTTTTTACACATCCATCTTGTGCATATGCTGCCATCATGGCATTCCATGAGACAACATTTCTTTGAGGCATTCTATCAACAGTTTATGCACCTTTTAAACAGACCCATTTTGTGCATCACCTACAGCCATGGCAGTCAAAGAAGCCACGTTTCTTTCAGGCATTTAGGTGCACAATTCACATGCCAAGCGCATGCTTTCACATTTTTACAAGAGTATCTACTAGGGCACATGCGACTGCAACATCTGGAAAAGTTTCTCTATTTTTTTTATTTGCTGGGAGCCCACACAGGTCTGGGCGCAGCTGGGAGGATGCTGGAAAAGTTACAAATTAAACAGACACAAAACTTCCTTTTTTTGCTTTATTCTCCCACGTAGGTATGTGGCACAGCCTGGGAGGAAGCTGAAAATGGCTGTGGAGTCTGGCTTTACCCGAATCAAATGCATTTGCTTGAAAGCTTCCAAGGCCTCTTCAACAAACTCCTTCTGAGAAAATCCCTGCACCCCCAAGCCAGCCACCCCATGCCCAAAACTAACTCATTCCAAAAGCCAAAATGACAAAACCCTAGCTTTTATTTTCAAAACGTGGGAAGGGTTTTTTCCCTAATTTCCGCCCACAGAGAATCACGGGTTTTCTTAGTTTTTATAAATTATTTTATTTTATTTTGCTTGTTTGTTTTAACTAGATAAAAACACAAACAAGCCTAAAACGAAGAAAAAAGATAATAAACACAACGGTAATGATCACCATATTATTAATAATAATAACACAAATTTATTAATAGTAATAATAATAATAACACACAATTTTATTAACCGTATTACTAATGATCACCCGACAATGAGGAGTAAAGAAATTAATAATAATAATATGCACAAATCGACTCTTCAATATAATACTTATTATGTAGATGTTCCCCTTTAGGCTGGACATGCCCTAACAACAACGAGACACCAATAAAACCACCTAAGGAATTTGAGGATGAGATTTTCCTTAACAGGGTAGTCGAACAGGGTGGAATCCAACAAGAGATCAACATGAGCATGACGACAATACACGCTTAGCAACATGATCGTTGAAGGAGAAAAGGAACAAAGGTGAATGGGGCATTACATTCTCCTCCCCTTAAGAAATCATCATCCTTGATGCGACATGACATTGATGGAAGTAAGGGAAATGGTAAGCAACAAGGAACAAATAATGGCAAAAGTGCACTCTAAGGTTAAAATTTCAGTTGATTAAAGCACGACCACGAGGTGGCCTTAGGAACATTTGGTAGAAATTTCAACTTTCAAGGTTCTGTGAAGATTGGCAGTTCTCTCTTATTCATTATTTCATTAACCTCTCTTCTATTAACATTATTCTTAATTCAAGTCCTTTAGCATTTCATTGTTGCATAACTTTAGTTATTTCATTCCTGTGGGTTCCCATCATGAACTACAGTCACAACACCCTACTAGGGTCATACACAACACCAAATTTTCACAACATACTTTTACATACTTTCACGACCGTACCCCATCACAAGGGTTTCACCAAACCATGGAATGACAATGAGTAGACCACATAACAATTAATTTCCAACAATTACATCCTAGACATAGATCTAGTACACACATATGACTAACAAATGGAATCAACACGTTGATACATATATAATGGGCATCACATGACTCACAAAAATCCATGACTATAACAACATAGTTACAATCCAATATCCAATAGTCCATACCAACCAAGGGAAGATTCATGCCAATAATCATAACGAGTATAACCAGTATTCACAAGAGGACACATTACTTACTATACCAACTCCACACATAACAAGACATCACGAAAAAAACCCCATATATCTCCAAAAGTACCAGGTAAAACTCCATATATCTCCTGAAGTATCATAAAGCAACTCCATATACTCCCCAAAGCATCACCAAATAATCTCCATATACCTCCCAAGAGGAAGAAACATAGTGCCAGAACCAAGTCGGGTCACTCAACCATAGAGCGCCATAAAGAATGACAGGTCACTCAACCATAGAAGCCCGTCTCCTTTCTCCTCTTTAAATGAGGACGGGTCACCCTGTGGCCCTAGGCACATAGAGCCCTGTCACCCCCAACCCAAGTGACATAATAACTTGTGGTTCAACAACCCGCTAGTTATCTGTAACTCCTTGGGGCGTACCCCCATATAACGAAGTGGTTCCATAGGTTCAACCACTCCATGGTGAATCCCATAACCCTATTCCAACACAGTACGACATTAGAACCAACATACCAATCCATACAAATGCCAAGTGGCAAAATCAAAAGCCTTGGGCTAGGGTACAAAGCTTTTAAATATGAAATTAAAGTTTTAAAACCAAGAGAAATAAGTGGCTAATTAGCCATGGTTAGTGTAAAATCCAACTGTTAGTGCAACAATAAAAAAGAAAATTAAAAAAAAAATGCCCAAAATATAAGAACATGTCAATCAAGAAAACGGCTGGTTCTAGCTAAAAGAGAAAGATTAATTTACGAATAAAATACGTAATGGGAAAAATAGCACATCACAATCACTATGTGGCCTCATACCGCCACCAAAGGGGTACTCATCAAGTTGCTTGCACTCAGACAATGAGCCTCAGCTCGTAAAAATATACATGTAACTAGAAATGAGTATGTCAAATAATGTAACTGTCATCATCTCTACCTGAATCATCCCTCCATACTCCCACAAGGATCAACATAGTCAAAATCAGATAGGATTATTCAATGAACAATCTATTAGGAAAGAGCAGGGGACACAAGGTTGCATAAGTTGAGCCTAAGGTGGTGCGCACCCACAATATACTGAGCAAGCTCAAAGTATACTAAACAGATAGAAGTGGATTTTCAGTCTATATAAGACTCCACTTCCTCACTTGTACTCAGATCAAGATTATGAAAACCTAGTCCATGCCTCCTCTCTCCACACATACACTCTTGATAGTTTATCCCCTCAGGGTCGTCTAGTGTAAGGTCCACAACATACACATAACTACATCACAAACACAATGATGGTTCACACACAACTATCATAACGTCTTACGTATGGTATGTATACAGGGTAAATCACAATCTTACATTCACCAGGTGTACTACATCACTTTACCGCATTATACACCCAAGGTGCAATCACTACACAATAGGGTTCACAGGATCACTGTATGCCCCTATATCACAACGTGAATCATCACATATTACATAAATCATACATACAATGGACATAGTAACATCACAACATAACATTCATTTGTTACATACAAAGTGATACACACATTTCTTCAAAACATGGTAAAACATCATGATACAATTCAATTCAGTTTACATCAATCCAGTTATACCACATATCGACACACCCACATAACACAATATGCCACAATGCTCCAACACCCCGTCATCCACATTAGAATTCTTTTCACACATTCCAAGCAATAATCCACACATGAACTCTTCATAGAATCCACACGAAGGAGAGAGAAAACTCCCATCCCTAGCACATCAACATGATAACAAAAGCGCAATAAGTGACATACACCTCATGTGCGTTCACACTATCACAAATACAACATGGATCACATCACTCTTAAAACACATTACTCTTTCAATATCTATCGCCATCATGAAACACCATCACCATCATGCAACCCATCATGTAACACCACCTCTATCATGCAAATTCATCACAACTCCAATCCATCCCAGAGGTTTGAGAGCATGAACCTCGCTCTGATACCATATGTAGTGCCCACCTTTTACACACCTAAGTACAATAGTAAAATACCAAGGATTTTTTTTTTTTAACTTACATTGCTCAATGCACATAATGCCATGTGGACTTTAAGTACAGACAACTTGACTCAACATACGACGATCACCTACATCAGTTGACCCAAAACACATAGACACACGACTACGCCATATACCATGCTATACGCTACACTTTTCCAAATGAAACGAGTACTAGCAAAGACCCAACCACAAGAAATGTGACATTATGAAAGACGAACCCATGACATATCATTACTTTAAATGTATTTTTGGTTAAAGTTAACATTCCAAGGACATTATGAGCAAGGATAAATTTTCTCGTTTGTATGCCTACATTTTCTTGAGTTTATTCCTGTGGTTGAAAATACAATTCGACCTCCTTAAGTTGGCTTCCTATACTTTATATAAATTTCCATAACTGACATACATATTTGGCACAATTCAAATAACATATACAGTACTTAATTATCTTGTTCTTATGCTAAGAATATGCTTCTCAAGTGTTTATTTAATGTTTGAAATTTACCCTTGCTACACAAGAGAATCTAACGTGATGTCAAGATGAAATCTTGGGATTAAGGAAGACATAGATTCAAGATAGCTTCTTCCTAAGAATATCCTTCGATCACATAATAGTTATTTCGCTACCCAAGGTTAATAAAGTTCACTAACTTATGGACTTCCATTTATATATCTTTTGTTTTCTCAAAGATTGGTTGCACCAGGGTGACTTATATTCTTTGCAACGCTTAAAAAAAAGTTTAATTAAGTTTAAAGGACTCTAAGATTTCCCTTAATCCTAACCTCAAATTTTGGTTTTACTCTCGTATGATTTCCTTTTGTGTCACACTAGGGTCTCATGATTACCATCGTTTAAACCAAAGAGTTATGAAAGTACTTGTCTGACATATTAAAGAAGCACATGGTTAAGCTTAATTCCAGTTTCACCCAGGGCTTCAATCTCTATTATAGGTGTGATTAAGGTTAAAATGTATTTACCCTATAATCCTTTCGTGAAAGGTTAAGGCACTAAATTTTCACATACCTAAAACAAGACATTTATCTACGAGGGACAAAAGGGTTCACTAATGAGAATGCAAGACATAGAAAAACTATATGGCGATCTTCATTTAGGTCGATTGGATCCAATGAGGATTTCATTCACTGATGAAGTTAATTTCTAGATATAATTTCATACAGATCAGAAATCAAATAGGATACAAGGGAGTAATATCTCTACCCACTCCACAGATGGGAATGTTACACCGCTTAGTCATTCCTTCTAACATGGACTCTTAAGGTGACTTCCAAGGTGGTCTTCACCACTTAGCCTGGTGTTAGACCTGAAGAGAGTACATTCTTCTCGTGATTACCAAAACTAGAAGGAAACTGCATACTCTGGATAGAGTTGGACCATGACAATCCTAAAATATGGGTTCATGACAATGTCGTTAACCTAATGACTATGATGGTAACTCCAACTAGGGGTTTTATTACCTAACATAGGAGGTCTCATCGAGTGCAAAGTTTAAGGTCATTCTATGGTTTTAAATTTATTATATGGTAAAAAGGGATCACACATGCAGGAAAGCTATGCACGAATATTTTATTAAGGTTGAGTGTTCCCATTACAACTCTTTATTATGTTGTAAGGTAAGAAGATAACCCAGTAATTAATTTAATCATTTGTTGAATATTGAGAAACTGCTACAATATATTAACTTCAATTTCAAATTTACTATGTATAAATCAAACCCTTTTTGCCATACACAACTAATAAACAAATTGAACCGGTGATTAGATGCACATTTCCTAAGTATCCCTAAAACTAGCATATCATGCATGTTAACAAATCTCAATTATAACTTTTCTGTAACAAGAGACTACATTACATAGTTATTCATTTTAAAATGACCTATAAGAATTACAATAATAATAATAATTAAATTACACATCGCATTTTTTTGTCGTCATTCTTCCATCCTACAAAACCCACGTGAGCATGATATCAGTGCTAAATTGCTGGCATGACATCCACCCTAATCAATCATAATTATCATTTTTTAGTTTCCCATTTACATCTAACAATAATTACAATTTGCAATCAAAATAGCAAAAAAGTCCAAAAACATGTATTCATTGCCTTCCATTTTTCTTCATTTTATAAACCCAGGAGAGAGAAAGAGAAAGGAAGAGAGAGAAAACATCATTTTGTCAAAATTTCCAATACACACAACAAGTTTCATTATAGTGTTTTAAACAGTTATTTACGTGTGTTAAAAGTTTCCAGGGTGGTTTGGCAACCCTGCGAGGGTCCGCAGCTTTCTACTTTTACATTTTCTCACTAGCTACAAAATGAACAAAATGGGCTCGGAGGCTAAGAAATTGCTTCTACAGGTTATCTTCCAATGAAAACACACACCATGACTAACTTTCTACGTGTCCCTAGATATACCAAGAATTCATAGCAACTGACAGAATTGAAAAAAAGTGAATGATTTGTGTTTGGCGGTTAGTTCTCCCGGGCCACTGGTCATAGTTCACCCAGTTGTAAAATGAAAAAAGTTAGCTCGAGTGCCCAGAAAACCGCATCCATAACTGACGTTTGATGGAGAAGCACGTAACGAGACATCTCCTACTAGTTCCCCTATATAAAGAGAATTCATTAGAGTCAACGGGACTAAGAACTAGAAAACCATGTTGAAACGGCAACAAGTTTTCTGGAGTGACAAGATGAAATTGGACCAGTTTGACCTCATCAAACTGTGACTGAAGGCCTACAAAGCGGCTTCGTCAAACTATCCTGAAAAGTGCTCTTTCCTATGCTGAATGTTCCATGCATTTGTCTAGTATAAACGCTAGAGGTTTGCGAAGACGGAATGTGATTTCTCTTTCCGAGTTTCAAATGGTGGTCCAAAACGAAAGCCAACTTTCTAGTTTTAACAACTCTCTACTATTGTAAACCGATGTAACAGGGCTCTTATAAGAGCATCAAAAAGATGTCATATGATCAGTTCGGGTCAAACCAAAAATCAAGGCGACTCCTCATATACCAAGGTACACGAATGAAACTTCACATCTCGTTTCCAGAGTTGTGAAGGGGTACTTAGTGATTCTCCGAAAAATGCAAAATTTAAACCATTTGAAGCAAGAATAAGGTCAACTTAATCAATGGGGAGTCAAATTCATCAGGTAAATAAAACGATATTTTGACTCCATCAGGTAAATAAAATGATATTGGAGTGATCAAGAAGGGTAAGAGTTTTCTAGATCATTTTGAAGCAAGGGTGATAGATCATGGTTTAAAGTAGACGAGTTAAAAAGAATTCGAGAGTTATGACACGACACTTTAATGTTTTGCAATGAGTTAAAGGGACATTTAACTGTATTAAAACTCCTAATGATTTAAAATTCTATTTAATTGCAAAAGAGAACTAAAACATGAGAATTATGAGAGGTAAGGGAAGAAGGGACCATGCCTGGAGAACGAAGTCAGTCGAAGCCGCAAGCTTTGGTTCAACATCTTGCTCAGGAACTTCACCAACCGGTTCATGAGCCTGGATCTAACCTCCACCATGTCACACCAACTTCCCAATCACTTGAATTTTTCCAACAGCATAAGTGGTTTCTTAAGAGTTTCTAAGTTTTTTTAACATACCCACTTCATACAAATCCTGTTAATCGATGATGTAGTATATGAGGTTGCCCCAAGATAGTTAGAATGCATACAAGTAACAAGTCCACCACACGACAACCTTGCTCCAAGACTCACATTTCGACACAGGGAGTTAGGATACTTGCAAAGGTTATGAAATTTGGCTTTCAACCACGATAGTAGGTTATGAGCATGCATATCTCCATGAATGAACCCAAGCTCAACCGATCTTTATGAGCACCAACTTGTTTGTAAACCACACTTACATACAGAACTAACAAACCATGGTTGTGCATACTCTGCAAATCATGTTGTCCATGATAAAACATCTCGTTGGGGTATTTTGCAAACAATTAATGTGCTCATCAAAAACCAGCAACATAATGATTAATTCTAGGCGTGATTCTATAAGAGGCACTCATGCCATCAAAGTATTTACAACCCTCATGCACTTAATCCTACCTAGCTAAATGCTAAGTAAACAAAAATGAAGCTTACATGGTTAGGGTATGTTCCATAAGACCACATCTCTTTGAGGCATTCTGTCAAATAGAATTAGAGGCCATTTTTTTTTACACATCCATATTGTTCATATGCTGCCATCATGGCATTCCATGAGACAACATTTCTTTGAGGAAATCTATCAAAAGTTTATGCGCCTTTTAAACAGACCCAACTTGTGTATCACCTACAGCCATGGCAGTCAAAGAAGCCACGTTTCTTTCAGGCATTTAGGTGCACAATTCACATGCCAAGCGCATGCTTTCACATTTTTACAAGAGTATCTACTAGGGCATGTGCGACTACAACATCTAGCAAAGTTCCTCTTTTTTTTTATTTACTGGGATCCCGCGCAGGTCTGGGGCGCAGCTGGGAGGATGCTGGAAAAGTTACAACTTAAATAGACACAAAAATTCCTCTGATTTACTTTATTCTCCCATGTAGGTATGTGGCATAGCCTGGGAGGAAGCTGAAAATGGCTGTGGAGTCTGGCTTTACCTGAATCAAATGCATTTTCTTGAAAGCTTCCAAGGCCTCTTCAATAAACTCCTTATAAGAATATCCCTACACCCCCAAGCCAGCCGCCCCATGCCCAAAACTAACTCATTCCAAAAGCCAAAATGACAAAACCCTAGCTGCATTTTCAAAATGTGGGAAGGGTTTTGCCCTAATCCGCCCCCATAGAGAATCATGGGTTTTCTTATTTTTTTTTAAAAATTATTTTATTTTATTTTTGCTTGTTTGTTTTAATTAGATAAAAACACAAACAAGCCTAAAACGAAGAAAAAAGATAATAAACACAACAGTAATTATTGTGATATTATTAATAATATTAACACAAATTTATTAATAGTAATAATAATAATAATAACACAATTTTATTAACTGTATTACTAATGATCGCCCGACAACGAGGAGTAAAGAAAATTAATAATAATAATATGCACAAATCAACTCTTCAATATAATACTTATTATGTAGATGTTCCCCTTCAGGCTGGACATGCCCTAATAACAACGAGACACTAATAAAACCACCTAAGGAATTCAAGGATGAGATTCTCCTTAACAGGGTAGTCGAACATGGCGGAATCCAACAAGAGATCAACGTGAGGCATGACAACAATACATGCTTAGCAACATGATCATTGAAGGAGAAAAGGAACAAAGGTGAACGGGGCATTACATCCAAACTATATATATATATATATATATATATATATATATATATATATATATATAGATATATATAGTGTGTGTGTGTGTGTGTGTGTGTGTGTAACCAAGCATAACGAGGAAAGAAAAGAAATATAATGGAAATATAAAACATATATATATATATATACACACACACACACACACATTATACATGTTAATTATTCCTTTGGTTTGAGAGATATCATTTCTTCTTTACACACATAAATTCACATGGTATATTGGGCATGATGCATGAAATACATAGAGTGATAAATGATGACATGATTTGACCTTCCTTTTACCTAGACTGCCAGCCTCTGGGGCATCTACTTTTGCATATATATAAAGTAGATGTCCCATAGGCTGGCAGTCTAGGTAAAAGGAAGGCCAAATCTTGTCATCATTTATCACTCTATTTATTTCATGCATCATGCCCAATATACCATGTGAATGTATGTGTGTAAAGAAGAAATGATATCTCTCAAACCAAAGGAATAATTAACATGTATAATGTAAAGTACAAACAATGTATGACGTAGAAATATGTCTTGATTTTGTATTTTTACAAGTAGATGAATGTTTTTTATATTTTGAAAATAATTCAATGTTGATATCGAGTATGCAAATAAATATGGGAAGTAAGGTTTCCCCATATGCGTGTATGTGTAAAGTGAGGCCTAGGTGTGGAACTGCTCCCTCAATAGTCAAGTTGAACCAATACATAGAGTGTGTCATTGGGAAATGAGGGGGATATCATTAGAGATACTAATCATGAATAAATGGAAGTGGCCTAATAAGGTATGGATGCCTAGGCTATAAAATCATATCACCAAAAATGGGCAATGGAGGCAACATATGCAACCATGGAGTGAATCATAATCACCCACCTTGTATATAAAAAGGTGATATCATTAGATATTGATGACACAATTGATGGTAACATTTATGCGAGCTATATATGTGAGCTGATCATAGATACATGATGCGAATGATGTAAAACTCATGAGAGGATGTATGAGGTAGTTTGTAATATCTTCTTAAAGGTGTAACTACAAATAGGTCTATGGAAATAGTGAGAGTGTTTGGTGAAAATTTATTCTCACTAAAGATAAGTGATTTTCAGTGGATTTTTTACTTTCCAAAGTTTTACCACTTATATCTTGTGTCATTGTGTTCATTTAATTTTTGTTCATAGTGTTTACATTCTATAATATTCATAATAAACATCTTAATATATGTTTTTAATTACTGCATTTCATAAACTATAATATTCAACAATTTATAATGTGGATTTATAATTTGTAACATTATCTATCCCTTAAATTTCCTAACATGGTATCAGAGCTTACGTTTATACATGTGTAGGATAGATTTGGATGTTTTTGATTTATAGGTATGAAGAAACTTGAAGTTTTTTAAATATGCAAAACCCTAGCTTTCCTCGCAGCTTGCTTCAATTTTATCAAGTTCACAACTCCAAGTCCCACAAAAAAAAATGAATTTGAATGTTCTAAAGTGTTATATCAGTTTATGGAGATTAAATCTTGCTTGTATATGTGTTTCTAACCTCCAAAATATTTTGTGTATGGATCTATGTTTTTACCATCCACATCCTTAATCTATGTTTACCAAACCTTCATGACAATTTATAAGTCTTTTGCAGCTTATCTGGATGTTTCACGCCATTTTTATCTGTTTTATAGCTGTTATGTGACTTATTTGAATAGTTCATGTTTTTTAGTGTTGCATGGCTTTTCCAAGTCTTCCATGGCCTTTTTTGACTTACACGGAATTATTTCTTTGTTCCATGACTTTTCACATGATTGTTGCACAGATGTTTTTTTCACAGATTCAAATTGTTTGTTATGTGGACCCCTGTTTTTTACAGCTTTCTGGTATGTTACGTGGACTTCTAGTATTATGTGGATCTCTTCTGTGTTGGGTGAATTCTTTTTTCCTTAGCCTAAAAAATTCTTTGTGTGTCTTCTCCTTATGGGTTGCATTGAAGACCTTTGCAGTATGTTTTATCGTGTTTCACAACTTCTTCTGAACGTCTACCTCTATTTTGAAACTTTTCTTTATTCCATGGATTTTTAGTGTCTCGTAGAATTTTCTTTGTTCCACTGATTTTGGTTTTTTTATCTATGGAAACTAAAACCTAATGAGCACTAAAACCCGTAGAATATTGTTTCATTGTACTACATCTTATCAATTTTTTCAAAAGGCCATATATTTTTTCTTAGTTCCTTGCGGCCTCTCACGATTGTTTCTTTGTGTTTTGCAAACTTCCATCCTTTTATTAGAACCTTGATTGGGTGTTTTTTATTTAAGGTATAATATGTTGTAATTGGTTTTCTTTATACCGTGGATCTCTGTAACTTCTGAAAACCCGCATAACACTCCATTTTTAAAATTAGGCTAAGTTTACCTTAAAATGGCTAGTTCTTCTAGTATCTCTATGGTTAAATCTCAACTTTTAAATGGAACCAATTACAATATTTGGAGAATTATAATTAAGGATATCCTTATGGCTAGAAAGTTGTGGGATTTAGTTAGTGGTGTTGAGAATAAACCCGTTGGGAGACAAGCTACTCCTGAGAACTTAAGTGTTTTCTCTAAAAAATCCTAAGAGGATATGTCCATCTTACTGCAAAGTTTCATAGATGAGTTCTTGTTGCATATTGGACATATGGAATCTCTATCTAATGCATGGGATTAGTTGTAAAATATGCATGAGGGTAGCTTCCTCTATAGGATAATTAAGTTACTCATGGAATTGTTTACAACCCATATGAAATTTGATGAAAAGGTTGTTAATTACCTAACTAAAATTAAGGATATTAAAACTCAATTAGATGGATGTAATTTTTAATTATTTCATGATAGGTTGCTTTAATTTATTATTCAAATTAACATTCATGAAAATTTTAGAAACTCCATCTCTATTCTGAACTCTAAATATCAAAATGAAGATGATTTACCAAGGATCCTATTTAGTACCTTATACGCAACTTGTAACTATCTGGTCCTAATCTAGATAGAAGTAAATAAGTGATGAGGTTAAAAATAAGTTCCAATTGACGAGTGTGCCATCATGAAACTGAGCATGGAAGACATGTCTCTTAAACTCTGGCGGAAGTAGTGTAAGCTATCAATTACAATGTCCTGATTTCACCAAGATCTAACTTTAGGACGCCGGATGGGATTTAATGATGGATACCTATGTAGACACTTAGAATACAATATTTGACTATCCTTGATAGATGAAAGAAACCATTATTATACTTTTTTATACAGATCATAAAGAGTAATCTATGAGGGGACTATTACTAACCGACTCATGTAGCTGCACATGGTTTATGACTGTTATAGGATGGATTGACTAAGATGATGTTAGTTATGAATAATGAGAATTTAGAAAAAAGAAACATGAGATAGGAAATTAAGATTTATGATAGATTTAATTATATGGTTATTTAAATCAGTGAAGCATGAAGCTAAATAAATAAATAAAAACTTCCTAGTTGATAAGTGTAATAAAGTGGTTGTTACAATTTACTGGATTTAGATAGTTTGTCTTCTCTCCTTATTCAGGAAGAGAGTACCATGAATAAATTTGACACAAAAGATAATGCCTCTCATGTATTTTTCTCTTAAAGTCATAAGTCTTCTAAAAATTAGTAAAATAGTAATACAAATCAACAATCAAACTTTAGATCCAAGTTTAAACCTAAGCACAAGTAAAGTTTTATGCCACTGGTAACACTTGTAGTAAATTTGTTCATAAAGTAGATCATTGTTATGCTAACATGTCTCATAGCAATCCTAAGAATAAGAAAACCAACAAAAATAAGAAAAAAATAAAAATAAGAGCTACTGACAATCAAGCCAATAATGCTAAGTAATTCATAGCCTTTCAACCTCCAATGACAATGAATGGATCCTAGATAGTGGTGCATCTAGACACATGACATATATACATGATATTATTCATGATGTAGTTGAATTCCATGAAAATATTTATCTAGGAGATAAGTCTTTCATCAATTTTAAATGTTACGGCAATGTTTAGTTAACAAATGGAATCACTAGAAATGTGCTATTTGTTCCTAACTTAAAGAAGAACCTTTTGTATTGTTCAAAATTAACTAAAGTTGACTGCAAAGTTGTGTTTTTACAAGATACATGGTATGTTAAAATTGAGCGTGGTAAAGTAATTATTGTTGATTTACAAAAGAATGGATAATATTTTTTTAATGGATTTATTGTTGAATCTTGTATTTCCACTTCTTCTTATAATGTTGTTCAATTATGGCATGAAATAATTGGGCATTGAACTTTAAGAGTTTGTATGAGATGTCCCACCTTAACCTTGTTATAGGTCTTCCTAATATAAATTCAAATCACAAATCTTGTGAAAGTTGCTTCTGTGGTAAGTAACATGTATAACCATTTCACAAACACCATGAGTCTAATTATTTTTTCTTGCTTTAGTTAATTCATAGTGATGTTAGAGGTCCTTTGGAAGTAACTTCTCTTAGTGGTGCTTTATATGTTAGTTTTATTGATGATTTCTCAAGAATGACCTGGTTTTATTACATTAGGAAAAAGTCTGAGGTATTATCTAAGTTTTAAGAGTTTAAAGCCCTTATTGAAAACATGTCTAATCTAAAAATTAAAATAATTAGAACTGATAATGGAGATGAGTATGCTAATAATATGTTCGATGAGTTTTTTTTATCTAATGGAATTCATAGGGATCTAATAATTCCCTATTCTCCTAAACAAAATGGCATAGTTGAAAGAAAGAATAGAATAGTCATAGACATGGCTAGGACCATGCTTCAAGCTTCTAAGGTGCCTAAATTTCTTTGGGCTGAAGCTATGAACACTATTGTTCATATTATAAATAGAATTCGTACCAAATCATTGCATCAAACCAAACCTCATGAAGTATGGACTAAGTAGAAAATTGATCTCTTATTTTAAGATATTTGGTAGTCCTATGTCCCTTCTTATTCCTAGAGCTAAAAGACAATAATTTGATCCTACTTCCTTAACTTACATTTTTTTTGGGTATGGAAGTAAAATAAAAGAATTAAGAGTATATGATCTAATCAAACATGTGATTTTAGAAAATATGCACATGTTCTTGAGAAACCTTTTTGTAGATATGCCTCCCTTCCCTCTTCTGAGTTTCCTAAATCTAAAATTGATTTTCTGAATGATAATCCTTACTTAGACAATATGAAAACTGATTTGTAAGACACTAATCATCCTTCTACTAATATGATGGATGTAGACATTGAAGGGGAGTATTCTAAATCCTTTTCTCAATCTAGGATTCTGAAATGGGCCAAAAATCTGATTTCAAACTCTAAACTTTATGCTTTGAGAAATACGACCCATAGTTAGCATTCTTATCATGCTCTGTCAGCTATTTATGAGGTTGAACCTCAATATTTTGAAGAGGCCAACCTATATGAAATATTTCATGGATATGGAAGCTTAATACAATAATATAATCAAGAATAAAACTTGGGAATCAGTCCCTCTTCCTCCTAAAAGAAGCATTGTAGGCTCTAGATGGTTATAAAAAATCAAATATAAATCTACTGGTAAGATTGATAAATTCAAGCCTAGATAAGTTTCTAGAGGGTTTACTAAAAAACTTGGTTTGGATTATGTTGACACCTTTTCTCTTGTTGCCAAAATGAGCACTGTTATAATTCTTCTAGCTTTAGCTGCTCAACATGGTTGGGAGATTTAGAAAATGGATGTTAAAAATGCAGTTTAAAATGGTAACTTGAAAGAAGAAATTTATATGCATCAACCTAAAGGTTTTGAAGAACCTGGAAAATAATTATTTGTATGTAAACTTAAGAAATCTTTATATGGTATTAAATAAGCTTCTAGATCTTGGTATGCTAAGATAAATAGTTTCTTTCATGAGCTTGGTTTCTCTAACTATTTTACTGATAATGATTTAATTTTCAAGTGTGAAAACAATCATGTTATCATTATTGTCTTATATGTTGATGATCTCTTGATAATTAGTAATGATAAGAATCTAATTCTTAGAATCAAAGAGAATTTAATACAATGTTTTTTAAATGATTGATTTAAGATTGTTAAATCATTTTCTAGGCACGTTCATTTGTCAAAAACATAAATCTATTATTGCATCACAAACATAGTATGCTTCCAAACTTCTTAAAATATTTAATATGGTTGAGTGTAATCCTGTCTCTACTCCTATGGAAGTTGGTGTTAAATTAGATTCAAAACATTCTTGTGATAAATTTAATCCTACTTTATAGAGACAACTAGCTAGCAGTTTTATTTATTTAACTATCACTAGGCCCAATATATTCTATGCAGTTGGAATTGTTTCTAGATTCATGCATGATCCTTACGAGAATAATTGGAAAATGTTAAAAATTATTTTAAGGTATATCAAAGGTACAATCAATTATGGTTTGTGTTATTCTTCATGTGATAGTACAATTTTATTTGGTTATTGTGATTCTAACCATGTTGGTGAAATTTTGGATAGAAAATCTACTTTTGGATATGTTTTCAATCTGGGTATAGGTGAAATAACTTGGAGAAGAAAGAAACAACCAATAGTATTTATCTATTCTATTGAAGCAGAGTATAAAAGTGCTATGGAAGCAACAAAAGAAGAAATCTGGATCAAAATGATCTTGGAATAAACTTCATATGGGTGTTAAAGGAAGCAATCTACTTATTTCTCAGCCAAAGTTGTATTTCTCTTGAAAACAATCTAGACTAGCATTAACGAACCAAGCATATTGAGATCTATATGTACTTCATCCGAGAAAAAGTTCTCAATAGTGATATAGATCTCAAGTTTTGTTCCAATGAAGAGCAGGTTGCATACTTTTTTACTAAGCCTTGGGTACTACAAATTTCTATAAATTTTGTGTTATGTTGGGCATTTATGATATTAGCTCTTATGATCATGTGAATGACATTGATATTCACCTCTGAATGATATGAGTTTTGGCCTTTCAGAGCTTCCCTTGAGGGGGAAATAAGAAATGAGCATGTTACATATTTCTTCTTGTGAAATGACATCCCTTAATGGTTTGATTGTGTCAAAATGGATACTCCCGAGACTATTTCTATGTTGTTTAAGTAATTTTTTCATGTATGTGAAGTTTACTTGTAATCCCCAATGAAGCATTGGATATGAAGAGTTTATTAACTCCATATTCTTATGTAAGAATTCATCCTTAATCAATTTATCTTGAGAACTTGTAATTTTCCTTTATATTGTGATTTTTATAGAATCAACGAAAATCTACTTTGAACTGTGGAAAAAAGTGTACCTTAGCTTCTCTAAAACCTGCAATGCATGCAAAATTGTTCACAACTTTATAAGTCCATATGACACTATGATAGTCTATCGTGGAAGTTGAAAAGCCCACTGGACATTTTTGTAGTGCACAAAAAAACTGTAAAACCCATGAAACAAATGTTTTTTGTATGATAGCCTAAATAACCCATTGATTAATTGATTGTAATTACTTTTGTACCAAAAGGTGACTTAGAATGAGGAACACTATTTGACATGTGAAAGTGATATTACATGTTTCCCTACTTAACATTAGGAGGGAGTGTTGGTTTATAATATTAAGTGGGAAACTACTTATTTAGAAACCTGCCAAAGACTGTATGTTTTTGTTTTATAACGTATATTTTAAATATAAGCATGATAGACTCAGGTGGGTTAACTTTAAGAGTGGATCATGACCACCCACCTTGTATATAGCAAGGTGATATCATTAGAGATATGTGACACCATTGATGGTAACATTTATGTGAGCTATATGTGTGATATGATCATAGATACATGATGCAAATGATGTAAAAATCATGAGCGGATGTATGAGGTAGTTTGTAATCCCTTCTTGAAGGTGTAACTACAACTTAGATCTGTGGAAATAGTGGGAGTGCTAGACAAAATTTTATTCTCACTAAAGATAAGTGATTTTTAGTGGTTTTTTACCTTCCAAGGTTTTCCTACTTATATCTTGTGTCACTATTTTCATTTAGTTTATGTTCATGGTGTTTACATTCTATAATCTACATAATAAACATCTTAATATATGTTTTTAATTATTGCACTTCATAAAATAAGGTTATTATGTCTTGAAAGGATGACTAAAGGGACATACTTGTTTTTACGAATGTTATGGAATTGAAAGAATTAATGCACAAAATGTCAGTGAAAAACAATATCATAGGCTTGGTATGTAAATTTACAAATAGAGCGAGACCGATCTTTTTAGACAGGAGGGAGAAAAAAATGTTTTTCCTTTATGGGCCTAAGCATAAATTTCTATAGATATATTTTGTGCAATTATATTTCAAAAATTGACAATAGATAGGTGTGCAAAGATAAGCAATTACATGAAGTGTTATCAAGGTGTGCTAAGAAAAAGTGAGGAGAGTGTGTTTATCTATACAAGTGTGTAATTTCAAGATCAACATTGTCAGAATATAGATTTCCTAATTTGAGTGTCTACGCCTTGCCATGACCTTAAGAAGGTGAATGAAAGTGGGGAGAATTAGGAGACACCTAGCTAACAACATAGGGGGTATTTCCCCAATGTTCAATGAGGGTTTAGGGGTGCTCCAACTCCAACCAAAAATTTTCGATTTGGAATTGAATCTAAAGCATAACATTATAAATTACAACTTTGTTAGTTATAAAAAATTATTTATCCATAACTGTTAAAAGGCATGATTTTTGTGTATCCAAACATGAAAAATAATATCAGCATGAAAAAATGCTAAATTTGGTTGTATTTTATAGGGAATATGGTCAAGCCCCAAGTTATGCATCTTAGCGGTTGCTACGGATTTTCCTTTCTTTGATGTTCTAAGACAAGAGAAGACAAAAAATGTTCCAAGACAAGAAAAATATTTACAGCTTTCCTGAATATACACAATTAAAAACAAAAATTTAAGCCTAGCGGTGATTGAGTTTAATATGATATTCGATGTTTATTACATGTTAGTGGCTGCTAGGAGATTTGCAGTCTTGCATACATGACAAGTAGAAATGACTCCAATGAAAAACTAACTATGCTCCATTAGTGTATTTATAGTTTTCAAGACTAGCAACTGCTGGGGTAGATGCTTACTACATTTCTTTAATGTTCCAAGACAAGAGAAGATAAAAAATACTCTAAGACAAGTAAAATATTTACAAATTTTTCTGAATAGACGTAATTCAAAAAATAATTTTAAGAGAATACAATATACATACTCAAACACGTAATCTTAAGCCTAACACCCGCTAGGTATATTATCCACCTTCTAGGATCCTAGAAGACATTAGGGTTATCCATGTTTTGTTTGTTATTTTATCACTAATTTTAAAATAAGAAACTATTGAGGCTTGATACTGGGCAACCATTACTTTCAATTACTAATCAAACCTAGCGGTTGCTAGGCATTTTCCTTTTTACTAGCCAATTTCAATTATGTGATGTACGTGACATATCTTACGAGAAACATAAAAAATGTATCTATTTACAACACTTAATCACATCATGACATGTAAGATTTTTTATTATTAAATATTCAATTCTCAACCTGTTGGTCCGAAAACTTGGGCAGATCTATGGATAAACGAGCCAACAGTGTGCAGGGCATAGCCCCTCTTTGAGTCAGGCGAAACTGGTTTATTGCTATTCTAGCAGGAATTTCCAAGTCTCACAGATTCTGCCTTTGGGGGTTTGGGATCTCATCCCAGTGGGGTGTTTCCGACTGTGAAAAGAAAGGAAAGGAAGAGGGGATGAGGAAAGAGCAAGTCCGAAGGAAGAAAATAAATGAATTAGGTCAGAAGATTTATGTTTTGGGATTGTAGTAGAGCTCAAACATATTTTAAAGCAATACTGATGGTGAATAAATGACAATAGCCAGATTTATACATAATAAGCACACAGATATAAGAAAGATCTAATGGCGATAACACAGGTATTCAGCACAAAGTCTAAATATTGTATTACTAACTTCTTCTATTACAAAAAGCTCAAAGTCTTTTCTCCTTATCCTAAAACTATACTGAAAGATTGTTTCACTCCTCCATAATCACTACAAGTATTGGAAATGCCAACAACTATTTACAAAGATATTTATATCTAGTCATGTTGAACAACTTGATGGATAATCATCCCATGATGCTAGCATGTCATCATTTGCATCAACATACTTCAGATATTTCCAAAAAGACGAAGAAGAGAAAGGGAAGAAGAAGAAGAAGAAGAAGGAGCAACAACTATTTATTCATCTTAGGGGGTGGAAGGTGACGAGATATGGAACTGAGAATTGATAACTCGAAATCCTGCATCCTTGTGCCTATCACTTATCACTTCACAAGTCTCCCGCTCATCTATGATTCTGGGAGTTTAGTCCTTTTCCGCCTCAATGAGTCCAATTAATTACAGGCCAGCAGGTTGTTGATGGATGTTGTGTCAAATGTGACCTCTGGCCCCATTGAGAAGCGATCTCCTTAGTGCTTTCCTTAAAGTGAATGGGAAGGATAAGCAATTATTAAGAACAATTCGTTCACATTTGGTATCGCATCCAGGGATCTTCCTTCTTTGTCAATATTTTCTATAAATTCTAGCTGATCCACCCGGTACAGAGTTGATTTTGTTGAGGGTGGATGGCCGAAGACGCCGAACTTGACCAGATCCTCGACTGAACAGTCGAACATTTTTTAAGCCTCGTGCTGCAGTCTAGCAAATATGGGCCCTGCTAGCGCTTCCTATTTGACTGATATTCAGGTACAAGTCAGAGAACTCGGTGATCACTACTGTCTTTGAGCTGATTTGGCTCCTCCAAGTATACCCTGCTCGCCAATTTTGGCATACTCGTTAATTTTCTCTAGCTGAGAACAAGCATCTGGGAGGCACACTACCCATCTTCTGTAAGGCTTGGAGCAGATATTTGTTTTGCCTTTCTAATAGCCTTTTCTCTTCTTTTGTCTCTTGAAGCTTTTTACCGTGGAAAATCCCCCTGGAGATTAATTGTGACTTTTAAACCTTCGGAGACAGATCCTTTTTCTCTTTGAGGGGATCGGGGTATGCAAAGGATCCTCTCAACAACACTTTTAGAGAAGCATGTAACAGGCTTCTTTCTTCACCCCTTTGGCTGGGATCACTGATCAGTCCATTCTTCTTTTCCATTTTATGAGAGATCCAGGCTGGTCCTATGGAAGAAGGAAAGGACAGAGGAGAAGGCAACTACAGTGAAGAGGGGAAAAACGTGGAGACATGATGCGGCGGCTTTTAGAGAATGCCGAAGAAGTGTCCACGGGAGGAAGGGAAACTTCAGCTGACATAGGAGGGGAAAGCTCGGAGATGAGGGAAGAAATGGAGGAGGAAAGATCAGCGAGGGAAGAGAAGATAGATGAAGACGGTGAGGGGAACAATATGGTCGCTTGAGTTCGAGGAGGGGAAGGAAGAGAAGAAGGAGGGACGGAAGGAACTTTTTTTGTAACAATATCCTGAAAATTGGAACTTCCTCTTCTGCTTATTTCTCTGGTGTGACTAGAGATATTACCTGTTCGGGTCAAGGACTCTCAGGGGCTTCTTCTTGGGTGGTGCTGGACTCACCCTCTACGCCTTTGCCTTTACCTTGATACTTTTTATCGTGGAGGTGCGTTTGGGGAGGTAATGAAATCAACCCCGAGGTAGATTAGGCCGTTCATCCGGCACCAATGTTCTGTCCTCCGCAAAACCCTCTCCTATATGTGTAGGAGCCTTAGTTTATCAATGGCCAGAAAGGGCCAATCATTGACATTATCAACCTTGAAGTCTGGTAGCCTTTGGGGACAATGCTACCCCTTGGACCATTCTGCTAAGGCTACATCCTTTCTTCTGAGCTCCACCTCATTATGTCAATGTAAATGTCCTCATTTTGGATTGGAAAGTTTCGCCCTCGGCTAGAGTTCCTTGGGTCAAAGGCATGAAATCATGCTTCAAATTGAGTAACTCCAGCTTCTAGATGGTGGGTAGAGATGTATAACTGTGAGGGGGAAAGGAGTTCCACCCTTCTTCCTTTTAGCAATGTGTATGTGATTTGCCTTGAAAAGTTTACCACGCTTAATATAGCCTGGTTGGTTGGCAGCCCTTAGATAGGTGAATGTTTGAACAGGGCTCCCCATTTTGTGGCTGCCACTACGACCATAAATGTTCGGCCCTCACATTGTAGAAATAGGTTGTGAACTGGGAGATGCTATAGCCTCAACTCTGGGTAGTAATATCTTGACCTGAGGCCAAACTCCAATCATGATAGTTTGGTGATGCTGCAAGAAAAGTTCATGATGCAACAAGTATGAAAGGTGTGCCATTGGCGCAAGTTTTGTTCATGTAACAGGGGTATGCGCCGAAGGCAAGAGAGAAATTGACACTAAATTTGTCTTTACATTTAGATTTCTTCTTCTCCTCTTTTCCTTTTTGACAATAAATGAAATGGTTAAAAAGTGAGGGTTATTGTTTCTAGGATGACATTCTCCAATAGATCTAGAAAGAGGAAGATGACAACATGCGGGGGAAAAAGATGCATATTACCAAACCAGCAAGCAAGAAGCACTATCTAGCAAAACTCTTACCCGGATTTGCAAAAATCTGGAAAACGGGCCCACAACGCGTTGAAAATAGGGGTTGACAGGCTCAGAGAAAGGAAATCAAGTGCTTCTAAGACATTTGGGCGCACAAACACACACACACACACACACACATATATAAGCTGGTCATCAATGCGCCACCCACTTTTTAAAATGAGAGTTACTTGTTTTAAGGGAAAATGCGCCCTTTGGCGTGAAAACGTTTGCCAGCAGGAAATTAAGCGCACCAATATATTTGAGTAAACATAAGCTATGTAGACATGAAGTTATGTGTGCCCTTTGGCGCACCAAAACATGGCGCAACAAAAGTTGTGCCAACACAATGCGCCTTAAGGGAAGGCTTAACATACTTTAGGTGTGTTTGAAAATTATGCACCAAAGGTTTTTAAAGGGGGCGCACCAAAAGTTGGTGATGCAATTTCATGCACCCAGCCAAAAAAGGCTCAAAAGACTAAGTTGAATTTCCCGGGAAGGGGTTTCGAACGCAAGGGATGTGCCGCTAACGAGGGATCGGAACAAAATTTCGGTATATCGGTAAAATTGCCCTTGCCAATTTTACGGGATAACACAACCATTATCACTCATGTTGGATTCTAGGTTTCCAAAATTAAGTAGTGTAACTCAAACATATTTTTATAGTGATGGGAGATAGCCATTAATACACTATTATATCCTCTATCCTAAAACTATACAGATTGTTTCTTACATTAATGAAATGATATCCTAGAATATAAAGATGCTAGCAGCTGCTAGTCTTTACTTCTAGAAACAAATTGATAACTCGAAACAAACCAAATTTAGAATCCATTAATTGTTTAAATTGCTTAGTGCAAAGGATAACAATTTTTTTTCTTAGCGATTTCTTCTTTTTTTATAAATAAAGGACGGTTGAAGTATGCCTGGAGACTGCTAACCTATAAATATCTATTCCTATTGACTTTTTGTCTATGAAAATAATGACATCAAGATACAACATCTTATTGTATTTATCCTTTCTAATTACTTACAAATTATTAATTGTTTTAATACCTTTTTCAAGAAATATGTCTTCCATTTGTCACACTCCATTCTTACAAATCCATTTTATTGGAAAGGATATGAAAAGGATAGATGATGAATGGCTTTTAGAAATGTATTCCCCTGAAAAAATTACCACGGTAATATGTGGTTATTTTTTGTTACGAAAACATTGTCAAAGAGGTTGCTATGATACTAACTTCAAATGTTATAGATAAGAAAACATTGTGTATTTAGGTTGAACACATTGACATTGCAATGAATAAGTGCCTTATTCTTGACATGGAATTAGAAGTTTCATTTTTCAAGAAACTAGAAATGAAGGCTTCTAGAGAAAATAAAATGTGTTCTTGTTTTAAATATGGTCAAAATTTGGGGTTGTTCATACAATAAGACAAAATAGGTTGTGAAAATACCCTTGAAATTCATACTAACATGAATTTGGTATTCAAAAAATGTATAGAACTGAGAATACCTCTTCTATTTGTAATTATTTGAATAGAAAAAAATTACTTTCTCCACTGAAACATGCAAAGATATTTACAACACTGAGGTGATCTTATTTGTCTAAATTAAATATATATCCTTCTAAGTCAAAGCTGCAAGGACTTAAAAAGAATAAGAAATCGGCTGTGTTGTTGAAGAAAGCGACCAATATATTTGAGTAAACATAAATTAGAAACGATGAACAATTAAAATTATTATTTTTGAATGGTGATGCTTTTCTAGTTGAAGTTTCTAGGTTTCATGTGCCGCCTCTACAATATAAATTCCATCCTTCGCATGAAGAGAATGTTGACCTTCCTATCCATTCAATGTTTATTAATCTTATTCCTACTCTAACAGATGTAATTCTTCTTCCCTTTTTACCATATACAAAGGAACTTGTGATACTCAAGGATCCAGATGACTTGAAATGGGTTGATGTGCAGTTCTACATTTTGGATGGCCAACATACCATTTATGCCCAACAATAGATTTTTGCTGAAAGAAAATATAATTCATTACATACTAAGATATAGTTTAGAAAGCCTCACATTATTTCTTCAAATGTGCCGAGCAAAGACATTGTTAATATTTGTAGGAAGCAAAATGAGGCAAATGAAATTGGATTGATACCAATTTTATTGATATATTGTACAAGGCTCAAATAATTTGGAGGCCACTAGGATGTCCTCAGAATCTCGGAGTGGGAAATGCAAAGACAGATGAGTTGAAGGTAACGATACTTAATTTTAACACATTTTTTCTTAAAATTTAATTTTGTAATATGCAAAAAATAAATATACTACTTTCTCTTTCAATGTAGAGTTTCAAGGAATAATTTCTTGCTATTTTCAAAGTGGTTAGGGCAGAGAGTATTTCTGACAAAATTAAATTTATTTTGTTACCCGAGGACATATCTAAAAAATGGACAACAACCTTTGAGTTACTTAAATCAGGTGGGCTTACTTGTTCTCCTTATAAGGATAACCAACCTAAATATCAAGAAAATTCACTAGAAAGTTTCACAATGAATTCCTTCAGGTTTGCACGAGGAATAACCGATGAGGATCTATCAATTATAATAGATAAAGTGCAATAAGGGAAAGTATGGCTAACTGGCTCTATTTAAGAAGGCGACATAGTGGAGACTTTTGATTCTTACTACCAAAGAGTAAAAGATGATAGAAGAATGAGAGTAAAATTTCTAAAATATATAAAAAGTAAATATCCAAGTAATATTGTATTGACAAAATGTAATGAAAAGAATATTGTTGAAAAATTTGGTCTGGATGACTCTCACTACCACTAGTTGTGTGTAATCTTAGGAGAAAAGAATAAAGGAAAAAGAAAATCTGATTCTGGAGGAAGTGAAAAATCATCAAAAAGAAAAATTGATGCCAAAGTGGCAGAGGTTATCCCAACAGAAGATCAAACAATTAATGATAACTATGTGATTTCAATGGAAGAACAAATTCTAGCAAGGATGGAAGAAACAAAAGACTTTACCTATCAATGTGCATATCCGTTCTACCTCGAGTCAACATTATCTTCTATTCCATCAACTAATCCATTCAATGCAGAATGTGTGATCACATCTTTTTGTACTTTTTCTAGCGTACTAACTTCCGATGTAATAATGGACATGCTTATAATTATCGGATATAGTCTTTTAAATTATGTAATTATTGTGCTCTTACCTATTGCTTCTTCAAAAATGCTAAGAGAGACGGTAAATAAATACATGCAAATAGTTAAAGACAAGGGGGAATCATTTGTGGAAGGCTGTTATAGATTTTATGACAGCAGTGGAAAATTTAATAGCTTATGTGTTATGTATAAAATAATGGATGTGCATGATTGTGATGTTGATGATGGGGATAGAGGATAAATCACCGTGGATTGGATGGAAGAACTTCCGCAGTAATTTGTGACTGTGAACAAAATCTACCTACGAGGAAAAACACAACCTTTTATTTACAAGAGATCTTATGGGTTTCGGTTAGATATGTTTGATCGAATCCCTTCCAAAAATTCTCCAGTTTTAGTGTTGTACAATGGTAGTGCAGTGTAAGCTTTATTTGGCTCGGGTCTATCTGCGGTTTTTATTGTTGAATCACATGATCAAGAAATGTTTTTAAAAAATTACTATTCTCTTTTTAAAAAAGGTACATTGATTAAGATCACTTAAAACAATTATATTTTTTTAATGCACTTGAACTGATATATACAATATTTATGCAGATAACTAACCTATCGAGGAAGACAATGTCTCTTCCTCTCCACATACAAACAAAGGAGACAAAGACATTCTTAACATGTTGCAACCAATTAAAATTATTACCCCAGATGCCTCTGACCATCTATCCAATGAATCTGTAAAAGGTGAGTGGGAAATACTCGTATTATAAATGTATCACTACAAGAAGTTTAACTTCAAGTTTTCATGATTTAATGACAAATGAGGAGGCTATTGGCACGTCACGCATGAAATCCTACACACAAAATGGTACGGTGGTCATGTAAAAATAAACAAGACCATTTATAAGATTCTTATAATTATAGGAACCTATGACAAAGTAGTTTATTTTTTTATGTATTACCCTAGCGGTCACTAACATACATCTTGTAATTAGATTTATTTTGAATTGAGTAAATTTCTGGTTTATTGGTTAATATTAAATTGCGGACAATTGAAAAAAAAAATACTTCTATACAGTTGGCTATTTGTGACCGCTAAGATAATCAAAGAGTGTCATACCAACCACAGTCTAGGAAATAATGGGCTAGCCTAGTTGTCGCTAATTACGTCGCCATGGTAATTCCTGTCAATTGATTAATGTTTTCTAATCGGTTAATAATAAACTGCTGAGAATTAAAATCACAAATACTTCTGTGTAGTTGTCCATTAGCGGTCACTAAGCCCATCAAAGACTGTCAACCCAAACATAGTCCAGGCATTAATGACTTACGCCTAGTGGTCACTAAATTACAACTACATTTATGCAATATTGTATAAAAGTAAGTTGTATCACGTAATTTTTACATCAACTTAAAATTTATTTAGAATTGATTACTTTTTTTAAAATAGAACGTGCATGACAAGAACCTGCAGAGGGGGTAGTGTGAGGGAATCCAAGCTAGAGTCTCAATTAGTAAGTATTAACATACTTAAATTTTGATTATTTGAATTGGTTGATATTAAATTGTGGATAATTGAGAAAAAATACTTATCTGTAGTTGGCCAAAAGAATTATTTAATTATTTTATATTTGGAGGGTTTCGCTCTATGAGAAAAACCAATCCCTTAAGGAGTTGACAATCAAGTTCGGTAAGGAGACTATCAACTTGCGAGGTGGGCTCAAGGAATTTTTAAAGATACTAGTAACAAAATGTGAAGTGGTATTTTGGTTTAGCTATCTCTCTTCCGCCAAAGTTGAAAACATGATTAAGGATTTGAAAACAAAAGTAGCTATTGAATTCAAACCAATTATTTTTTTAGGTAAAGAACATTGTTGTGTAGAAGACAAAATTGCAGTAAAAGATTTCCAAAAGATTTGGAGTAGAGAGGATATTGTTTTTGGCCCTACAGACACATTGTGTATTGCAATGGACCTAAAGAGAAACCCTCTGGAAAATTTTATGCGTGGGGAAGAAATCCAATGAAGAAAATTGTTTTAAAGATAAGTGGTTGATGACCAATTTTTACACAAACATATCACATATATTGTCTCAAGGTTTGAGTGTTGTAGAGGGCATCCTAAAATTGCAGAAAATAGAAAAATATATAACTATTAATTATTTCAAATAAAAATTACAATTATATTCATTCGTACAGTCATATGGTCACTCTTTATTTTATATGTTTGAGTTTACAAATTTAAAAGTTGGTAATATTTATATCTTCAATATGATTGAGTTGATATTATAGTTTTATAAGTTGTTTGTGTGAATTACCCAAATAAAATATTATCACAAAAATATGATGACATGTTTAGTATCACTTTTAAAAGCTTACATTAATTATGAGTTGTTTTTATAGATCCAATTGGGAAGCCTCATAAATTAATAGTTTTGGGAGTTGAAGGTTTGTTGTTTGGAATTTCTGGTATTGGCGATAAAATACCTCGTAATATGGTTACTGATTTTAGAACTGGGAATCATGAATACTTTAAATGAGTATTTAGTGCTGAATTGATAAGAACTACATCAAAATATTTGACACTGCCTTATTGTCTTCATTTATGGATTCAAGCACGGTGAAGTACATGTTCATCAAAAAAAGTAGTTGGTTGGGAGATACCCACTTCAGTTTCATTTGGGGATGCCAACAATGTAAGTTAAAAAAAATACTAGTCAACAAATATTAGACATTTATGGTAATGTCTATGGTGAAAACAATATAATTTTGATCAATGACGCAATATTCTTGTCACCCGAAGTCAAATAATAAACTACTCTAAAAAACTCAACATACTGGAGATTTGATGGAAACTATAAGACTAATTCAAACATTTACACTAAATTATGTACATGGTTGAAACATGCAAGAAAAAATAAGAACATGTGTAGATCATTCAAAACTTTCAAATGCACCATTGGCATTTGAATTTTATACTTTCCTTCCAAATCCAAAAATGTATTGAGCATTTTTATGTAATAACATTACTACCTTAAGGTTCTAAAAATTCGCAGTGGGCAATCATTTTTTTCGATTCTTTTTTTTGGCAAGAATTTTTTTTTCCTAGCTTGGGTGAAGAGACATTCATGGATAATGGACCAATAAAAGAACTGGTTTTCCCATATTTACACAATTTAAAGTTAAACAAAATTTATAACATGTAAGTCCCTTATTCAGAATAAAAAATTAAACCTAGTGGCCACCAGGCTTAATTAATGGAAACACATAATTATTATTATTTCACAGATAGATGTTGGCTTCTCTGAAATCAAAAAACAATTTTTTCCCAATTTATGCATGGCTTAATCTTAAAGACATTTTGAAAATGATAAAAACCTTATTCCAAAGAAAAAAAAAATCCTGGCTGCCACTAGACCATATAAAACAGAAACATGTTATGTTTATTGATTTGTAGATCCATGTTGGCTTCCCTGAAATCATAAAATGATTTTTTACTAGATATTTATATGTTAATCTTAATGACGGTTTGAAAATGATAAAACCATGTTTGAACGAAAAAATAAAGCATAACAGCCATTAACACGTATAAAAAAGAAACTATTTTTGTTTAATGTTTTGCAGATTATTATTTTAAAGATTTTCTGTTTATTGTTATGTGGAAGATTACATCGTGATCATATAAGAAGATTGCATCGTCATTAAATGCACCATTTATCGAGGATCTAGGAATCATAACATATTTCTCAAAAATCTTAGCATCGTTTAAAACAAGTGTAATTTATATTACAATTGTAAAAATATACCTATTGAAGGATGAATTGTGGCCTATAATGCATATTACAATTGTACTTAATTGATGAATTGTTTCTTATATAACAACTATTTAAGAATGTGGAAGATGATGTGGAATAGTACGTGATGTTTTTAAATCAATAACCCAGTTATTAATATGTAATTTGTCCCTAGATTTGATTGATAACACACCTTTCTGTATAATGTGTGTGACAATGTTTAGCAATGTCATTTTGTATAATGTGTGTTTATCAATTAGCAGAAGCATTTATTCATAATTTAGCTAGTGCATGGGAAAATATTGATGACACCATCCAATTTTTATTGCTTCAACCTAGCTCACACTAATTAATTGGGTTGTGCTTTCTCTTTTTGTCACTCGTTTTCTCACGTTTCTCTTGTTATTTTCCCCTTCTCTCTCATGGCGTCTACCTATGTTCCTTTCATCCTATTGTGTGGCAAGAAGCTAGAAATGGATTTCCAATCTCTTGTGTCTTCCACTCATCTTCGTAACGTCTTTTGCATAGGATAAACACCTGTTCTGAATGCGATTGAGAAATTCCTAGGCGTGGATTATCTCCAGAGCACTGGGAGAGCTCATGTGTCAACTCTGAGATTGTAGGTGTCTTCGTGTTCAATTTCCTAGTGCTATGTGTAGATAAGGAGGTGGTCATGGCGGTCACGTCCCATTTCATTTATCCACATCATTGTGTGGGTTGGGACGAAGCTTTGGCATAAGTATGCCTTCCTATTCTGTTTTTCAATCTATATCCTTGTCCCTCTTCTTTCTGGGTTGACATCAAGATTTGTGATGCCCTAGAATTGAAAATTTAGGCCCTCCAATTTTTTGAGTATGTTCAAAGAATATGTCAATCTGATAAGGTGTTTATCTCCAAAATGCCATCCTTGGACCTAGTCCCACTCGCAAAACCTTCCCCACCCCTTCCTGATCACGTGGTTTACTTGAAGACTGTTGCTGGCTTGTCCTTTTCCTTTCTTAGGAAGATTGCAATTCTTGGCTCGGTGGACCAATTAAAGGTGGAACCATATGGTTTCTCTATCATTCCCCATCTATTTTTTGTGTTCACCGCTTTATGTTTTTTGCACGCATGATTATTCATGTTACATTTTGGCCTCTTTATTTACAATCTTTCCTACTGGTTTTTAGTTTTTGTAGATAACCCTTCATCTATCAAATTTTTCGATACTTGTAGGGTGGGGACCCATCAACCCTGCGGTTCATAGCTCCAGTCAAAAGCGTTTGGACTATCTAAAAAAATAAAATTATGTAATTTTTCCCTAAATTTAATTGAGAACAAGTTTATGTATAATGTGTGTGACTATCTTAATAATGTTATATGTATAATATGTGTGACCATATTTAGTAATTTATAATACAATAAAAGGATTTAAATGACAATAGATATATTAATATATAAAAAAGTGTACATAACTTGTTTATTTTTGGTGAATTCTTATTTGATTAATTGTAATTTAACTAGATAAGCTACACTGACATTACCTAGCGAGACTTAGGTTTTAAATCTCTTAATTTATTTTAATTCATATTATCCTCTCAGATTCAAACTGTCTGCTGCACAAATTGTTCACATCACTTTAAGGAATATAAGGAATTGAAAAATTCTTAGCCACTTCAACAATCAGTGTGTTCATAGATATCCTAAAAATAATTTTAATTTTCTATGATTTATTCTGTGAATTTGGGATTCCAACGTGACAAATAGTTTTACAATTACTTCTTAAAATGATTTACCATAATTCTACCTTTAGAAAAGGAGTTTTAATTTATTTCATATCTAAACACTTATTTCACTAAATTTGGACTTATTCCAGTCTGAGCAGAAAAAAATAATAGCCAATATTGGAATATGAAACTACATGTTTTGGATTCCAAAATGTTAAATATTAGAATTTGGACACCAAAATCACACATTTTGGATTCCAATATCGCATATATTGGAATCCAAAATCACATATATTGGAATCCAAAATCACCTATATTGGAATTAACTGTACTCCAAAATCACATATATTAGAATCTGAAAATCGAAATATTGGAATCCATTAATTCTCCTTCCAGAGTCCAATATATCTAGCCACGAATGAAATTTATGAATATTTAAAAAACATTTAATGGATTCAGGGAATCCAACATTGTTATGAGAAATAATTCCTAGTGACTGCTAGCCCATATAAAATAGATACATGTTCTGTTTTATAAGGGCTAGAGGCCGCTAGGATTAATGATTTCTTTGGGATAATGATCTTATTAGTTTTAAGATGTTTTAAAGATTAAAGTATGCAAATTTGAATATTTCAAACGTCATTGGCCGAGTGGCCACTAGGCTAATAACATTTACGAGATGTGATACACTTCCTGATTCAATTACTATGGTTCGACTCAACCTTGGGGAAACCAGAGAATTACCGAAGATGTTATGAAGAAACTTGAAGAGTGTGACGATTCAATTTAGGAGAATTAAATTAACTATAAAACCATTCTAGATGTATTTTCAAATTTAAAGTTAGATATAAAATTTACTTCGTCTATTATGGTGTAATTGAACCTCAGCGCAATCAGAGAATTTCTGAAGATGTTATGAAGAAATTAGTAGAGGATGATGATCCAGTTTGGAAGAATGTAATTAATTGCAAAACCTTACCAGGTATATTTTCATATCTAAATTTAGATATAAAATCAATTGTAAGAGAAAATTCATAAAATTTTATCGTATTCAAATATGGATATGAACTTATTTATGTTAGTGTAGGTTATTATTTATCCTTTTATTTATTTAATAGGATAATTCGTACACTTGTGTTAGCCCTGCACTTGTTGGGTTAGCTTGCTTAGGTGTACTAGTTGTGTGGAGTTAGCTTACTAGTTGTGTTGAGTTAGCTTCTCAGTTATGTGGAGTTAGCTTACTATTCTTCTGGAGTTAACTTAACTACCATTATCAGTTAGTGGTAGTTCTTCACCACTGATTTAGGTAGTAGTTGCCCCTCCCTCCTCATATATGTACATATTTCTTATTGAGTAATTCAAGTCATTGTAATGTATTGAGCATTATGGATTATGATGGATTTCCATATATGGTATTTTAGCTCTTATGTTTTGCAAATGTAATGTGGTGTGTTATTATCATCTGATATCGCAACTTGGAAAAATCTTCTTATTGTTCCTTTCATGGTATCAGAGCTATAGATGATGTAGACATCCATCCGTAAGTTTTTCTTTGCAAGCAAGGATTTATTATTTTCATGTATTCAAAATTTGTTAGCACTTTTCTGAAATATGCATTTTTATGCAAAACAAAGTGTGCCATTGGATTTGGAAGGTGCCAAAACCCTAGAATCGACTGTAAACTTGACCATGTTTTGAGATAGTCAAATCTAGTCATTTTAAGGGTTTTTTGGCACATTTCTTCAAAAATCCGTACAATTATGTACAAACATATTTTTTGACTCAAAAATTATATCAGCTTTCTGGGTTTTTCTAAGAAACTTTGTGGGTTTCTCTCTGTTTTTTGATATAGGTGCCAGAAAAAGAGATATTTGCAGTCAAAGTTTGTATTAACAATTGTACTTTTTGGGTGTATTCTTTTATCCATTGGATATAAGCGTGTACCTTCTCAGAAGCATTCTTTTACCCTATGGATATATTCTTTTTGGATGCGGTATTTTATCCACTGGACACAGATCTATACCCTTTGGGTGCATTCTTTTATCCATTGGATATAAGCATGTACCTTCCAGATGCATTTTTTTACCCTTTGGATATTTCTGTTTTGGATATAGTCTTTTATCCACTAGACACATATCTGTACCCTCTGAGTGCATTCTTTTATCCATTGTATGATATTGATATGTACTCTCTTTTATGCAATGATTTACCCTCTGCACATTTAGGTTTTGGGCGCAGGCTTTTATCCTTTGGTCGCAAGCCTGTATCATGTGGATGCACTCTTTTACCCTTTGGACATTTGGGTGTCACGTGTACCTTTTTAAAAAAAAATCAATTTATTAAAATATTTTTTTAATAGAAAAAGTTCTAGAGCTCATAACTTTTGATCCGTAGCTCGAATTAAGGTGATTTTTTTTGAAATTGTGTATTTTTTTGAGATCTATGCATTGGTGACATTTTTTATACACATATTTCAAATGTAAAAGGTACTATTACTCATTGTAAAATTTACATGCACTCGATTATAAAGTTCCAAATTTGGGAGGGTGTTGTAATCACTTGTGGATGTAATTTTGGTTGATCTCGACGTCCTAAACTTTTGGGTGTTACATTCTTGTATCTATGGGTGTATACATTTATATCTCTCTTGTTTGTTGAGATATTTTACATCTATTTTTTACATGGTTTTGACACTTTTTGTTGGCATTTGTTGACGGAATAATGATATATCTTTCAATTCATTCTGGATAATTTTGTGGGGGACGTGAGTTGTTTGTACTCATTTGGTGAAGCTACACAATGTTAGATTTGTGAAGCCCAGTGTTGTTTTTCAATTAGTTGATTTTGGAAACTCATACAGATTTGTGGTATCACTCTACTCATTCATCAGTATGGGAGGGTGTGGTGTTGATACTGATTCTTTGGGTTTCGTGTCCTTGCCTTGTTACCTTATTTTCTTGGGTTGAACTCATATTTATTTGGATCTCGTGTCTTTGCACTTATTTCCTTTATTATTTTTCTTGGAGCATGACACACCTATCTGTAGCAGTTGATCTTGATTCTTTGGATTTTATGTCCTTGCCTTGTTACTTGGATTTTCTTGGATCGTGACACTCCTATTTATTTGGATCTCGTGTCCTTGCCTTATTGCCTTGGTTGTTCTTGGATCGTGGCACACCTATTTGTAGCAGTTGATCAAATTATGTTTGGTGTTTTTTTTGCATTTTCTACATCACTCCATTGACAGTCTCCTTGCATGGAGGTATTCTGGTGAAGCCCAATGTCAGTTTTTTTGAGTTCTATGATCGAGCAGTGGATTTAGACCATAATGCACACCACACTTCTTCAGCATTGTACGAGTTTTTGGAGCCGAGCTTATGAGGATATCTTGCAAGCGGGATTTTTCTCTCTACTTTGTTATTACTGGTTTTGGGTACCTTGCAGTGTCCAATTTTCCCAGTTATTGTACGTGGGTACCTCATCAGGCCTTGTTGTCCGGGACCCACCTTATTTTTTCCCACCTAAGCTATGCTTACGGGAGGGTGTTAGTGTAGGTTACTATTTATCCTTTTATTTATTTATTAGGATAATTCTTACACTTTTGTTATCCCTAGACTTGTTGGGTTACCTTGCTTAGATGTACTAGTTGTGTGGAGTTGGCTTACTCGTTGTGTTGAGTTAGTTTCTCAGTTATGTGGAGTTAAGTTTCTCAGTCTTTTGGAGTTAACTCAACTACTAGTATCAGTTAGTGGGAGTTTTTCACCACTGATTTAGGTAGTATTTGTAACTTCCCTCCTCCTATATGTACATCTTTCTTATTGAGTAATTCAAGTCATTGTATTGTAATGTATTAAGCATTATGGATCATGATGGATTTCCATATGTGGTATTTTAGCTCTTCTGTTTTGCAAATCTAATGTGGTGTGCTATTATCATCTGAGATCGCGGCTTGGAACAATATTCTTATCGTTGCATTTCACTTATGGTTTTTCAGGTTTAAAACTTTCCAAACCTATAAATGTGTACGCATTTAAATATTGTTATGAAATAAATGTGACACATTTCTTTAGTAAAGGTATGAATTTTGGAAGGGGGAAGGGGGCATATTTACTAAAGTATAAGCTTTCTTTTATTATTTCTTTATACTTTTATTATTCCCAAAGATGGACTTCCAAATTTATTTTACAAAACATAGTAAAGCTCAAATTAAGGTCATATCCCTACACCTGTTAGAAGTGGTCCTAATATAATCCCAACACATCTTTGACATCCTTAGAAGATAGCTTGTAACAAAGGCCATAATCACAGTCTAGTACTTACTCATTTGTCTTCTGACTTTCAATCAAGGACCTTAAATCTTTCATGGCTTAAATCTATGTAGTCCACAATGTCATTGAACTTGTTTTTGGGAAAACATATAGTCATTTAAAAGTACTGTTTTTTTACAATTCTACGATTGGATTTTAGCCCGACCAAACGAAGTTAAGATTCTTGAGATATAATTTGGGATTCACCAGAACCTTCATAATCAGATGCTTGTTTGGTCTCGACGCAATATTCCTGTGTAGATATGAACTTGAAGATTTCAACCTCCAAGCCAATGTTTTAAAGGAATGAAGGCATCATGTCATCAACATTTGACTTTGTCGCCGATGTCCATATTGGTATTTTGAAATGTTTTTTAGACTGTTGCATGTCTGAGGCCATAAAATATAATTTTTTTTGAGTTCTAGTGCTGCAATGTTTTTTAATTGTTTAAATGTTGAATCAAACTTGTGGAGGGTGTGTGCCAAAACACCATTTATATCAAATATGATTAGTCTCATGTTGCATTACTATGCTATTTGCAAATGAGAAAACAAAAAATCAAATGGTTGAGGGTGTCAAATAAAAAATAAATAAAAAATACCCTTTTGATATTGTTATATCAAAATTCAAATGGTAGCACTAGGTGGTGATGAAGGTAAAAAATCTAAGGGCATTCCTCATTTCCTACTGTTTTAATAGGAAATGTTTTTTGTGCAATATTTATTTGAATAGAATGTAATGTTTCAGCACGAAGAGTCTTTACATACCGTATTGTAGCTACTCTATTACATTGGAAAGTGGTATACATTTTCTATTATCGAAGGAAAACATAGTTTTTAATATTGCTCAGAATTAATTTAGGAATACATATTTCATTAATAAAAACTTATAAAAAATGTGTTACAATAAATATTTTCTGTCAATTCACATTCACAACTTATACACTCACTCTCTGAACTTATAATTAGGAAAAATTTAAATTCTCCCAACTTATAATGGGTGGTATAATCTCGGCATACAAAATAGTTACGCATAGCCATCACAAAAACATATGAATGTGATTTTATTTACAATGTTAAGCTCTATCATCATAAAAACATTTTGAAATGCTAACTTTTTATTTAGCATTTACCCGCTCCAAATATTTGATTCCCTCAACCACATTCAATCCCTTTGACACTATTAGCGATAATTATTTGTACAAATTGGTTATCAACCACATATATTTTGAACAATTGTTCTCCTCTTCTTGTCATCCCAACCATGAAAATTGTTGGAGGCTTTCCCTTTACACCTAATGTAATACACATTGGTGTCTTCAAATCTGTAGGGAACATATTTTATACTCCAAACCTTTTTTAGATCCTTTTTTGCAATTTCATTGACTATATCACAATGTTCTTTTCCTTAGGTGACTACTGGATTCAAGTCACTCAATATTTTTTTATTGAAGTCCTTTATCAGATGTTCAACATCAAGATAATTGATTTTGTCTTACCAGAATCCCATTTCAAATTTTGTCGATAATGACATGTTTATGATAAATATTTCATGTCACCTGCACGTTGATAGTCTCTTTGTGGAACTTGAATGACATGCCCCTAGAGGGTGTTTGGTTTTTCTCATACAAAATCCCTCAAAATCTAAAATAAGTAAGTAGTTCCTATGGCTAACTGCAGGGAAGTATTTTTTTCAAGAAATCATATCTCATAACGATTCTAACCAATAGAAAAAATCAACATTTTAGCTTGCGGTGACCACTTACCGGTGGGTCTTGCATATAGGATTGCATCTTATTTATCCATAACTGAATCCTTCGATGCAAGATTTGTTTCAAATAAACACCAATCTATTCGTAATATAGCTATTGCTATGGATAAGGAAAGTGTATTTGAGAAAAACATGGTGTTCTACGTGGTAAAATGGTAAATTCAATATTAGAACTTTAGGTAGCTACCACTTACCGAATGAGCTTCCGAATTGGCTTGCATAGACCTTACTAGCTACTGGTTTTTTTTATGCAAGATGTATTACAAACAACAATAATCAATTCATCAACGATTTCTTGCTATGGAAAATGAAAGCATAATTGAAATGCATATTGGTCTCTGTGGTAATATGGTACGTACAAATAAAAACATTATATGTCTTTTGAATGAATTGTAGTGGCCACTAGGGTTTGTTTATATCCTTTGAACCACCCATTTGCATACAATGGTTTTGAGATATTGATGTGGATTAGCGACCTCTAGGCTATGCCATAATTGGCTGGAATAAAAATCGATTCTAATGTTTGTATCATTATGTTGATACTAATTTTTTATACAAAAAACCAACAACCTGTTAACTACAAACTATGTAGCATTGGATGCCACCATGAACTTTTGAAAAAGGTTATTTGGCAATTCCTTCTTTGAAAATGGTTCTACTTCTATGATTAGCTAATATCATTTTCTTTAACTTTGTGAGCCTTAGAAATGGTTATGTTTAAAAATACGCATGGCTAACATACTTGGTTATGACTGCATATTTGTGCTCATTACCACCATGCACTCCACTATTACTTTTTCTGGTTGTTGGTTGTCTGCATAAACCATTAATTGTCTTATAAATTTGTGGGGATTAGTAGTGGTTCTTATTTACAAATGCACATTACTAACATACTAGGATTTTCTTGCATATTTGTGGATGATATGGTTGAGTTCTCCTCATTTGTCACCAGAGATGGTGAGCATAGAGTATTATAAAAAAATGAAAACAATGGAAATTAAAAATATAGATCATTAAACATATTTATAAAGCGATTGAAGGTCAATCACCATGATGAGTTGGTTGTGTAGCGTCAAGTTGAGAGTTTTTTACATTGATTCCTATTGTTCTTTGGTTATCTACATAAATAATATATGTGTAAGTACATTTTTTCGGTTAAAATACTTTTAACATAATCACATGTTTGAGTTGTATTCCAGTACAAACCTTTCTTCATATGAGAGTAGTAATGTTTCAAAAATATTTCCTGACTATGTGTCTCAATAATAAAATTAGCATATTGATTGGATTTAACTAATGCACACAGTGCGACACTTCCACTGTATAGCACTAATACTATAGAATCCCGGGAACAAAATTGAGTGAACATCTCAAACCAGAACTCATATGATCGCTCATAAGGAAAAGGATGTTTGTTTACTTTTAGGCCAATTTCTCTTGCAGTTATCAATTGTTGTGGAAATTTTTCCATCCAATCCCTAGTGACTTCTTCTCTTTCATCATTTTTATCATCATAATTGTGCACTCCAATTATTGTGTACATAAGACACAAACTTTTAAATTGCTCACTGCTGTTATAGAGTTTGTAACATCCATCCAAAATTGATTCTTCATTGTCTTTAACCTTTTCCATGTATTTTTTACTATTTCTCTCAAAAATTTTGAATATTCAATTAGTATGAGAACAATAATAATACATTCTAGCTCACTGTTTCTAATAAATGTTAGCAGCTCCATTATTTCTTCATAAGAAATATCGCTAGACAAATTGTAAAAATCAGGAATAACACATTCTGCATTGAAATGATTGGTGGCAGGAATAACTGCTAGAGTTGACAAAAGCTGGAATGGGTATGCACATTGATAAGTAAATTCTTCTGTGTCCTCCATCCTTTCCGGTATATTGTCTTCCATTGACACCACATAGTTGTCTAATATTGTTTGAGCCTCAATGAGAAGAACTTCTTTCGCCACCTCGTCCTTTTTTTGTTTAGATTTTTTTCCCTTGTGTGGGAATCATATTTTCTCTTTCATTTCCTCTCTTCACCCAATAGTACAGACAGCTTGCAGCAGCGTGATTCATGCAATTTAAACTTTTCAATTACATTGGATTCACTACAGGATGTCAATAAATAAATATATGGACATTTGTCTTTAAAATATTGTATAATTTTTTCTCTCATTTTTATGTCTCCTTTTATTCTCTGGTAGTAAGAATAAAATGTCTCAGCTATTACGCCTGCCTGAACAGGGCCAGTTAACTAGACATCGCCTGATTGTAATTTATCTGCTAGTACTGATAGTTCTTCATCGTTCATTCCTCTTGGCAGCCCTGAATGAATTGGCTATGAATCTTTCCAATGAATTAGGCTGAAAGTTATCCTAATTATATTTAATGGGGGAACAAGAAAGGCTACTAGATCTAAACAACTCAAATGTTGTATTCCATTTAGTCCATATATCATCTGAGAATAATAGAAAATTCCATTTTTCGTATAGATTTTTGATTGTCTGTTTTGAAAATCAAAAGGCATTAACTCTCAAAATTCTAGATTCAATGGACAATCATATGTTTCATATTTTTATATAAGGAAGATAAATGTTAATAACAAATTCAATAAAATTCAATATAAGGATGATGAGATCTTGTTGAACATTAACAAATCTATTGGATCCCCAATAGGATTAGATAGGCCTACTAGAAATAGATCTAGGCTTGCATTTGCTAGATTTTGCATCTCTTCAAGAAATGAAACAAAAACTTCTTGATCATATCATTCTTCAGTCAAAGTTTGGTCAATGGCATCAAATGATTGAATATGAAACTTTCCATTTGAGATGTGATAAATGTCATAAGTTAGGGCATTTCACCAAGAAATGCCCAACATTTAATGGATCTAAAAACTCAGAATAAGGAAGATGGAAACCCCAAAAGTAGATCTAGTAATGGATCCTCTAACAAGGAAGGAAAAAATCCTCAGGTAAATGAGGGATTTGAGGCTTAAGAGAAAGGAGCTTCTCAGGATGAAAAAATTGAAGGAAAAGCTCCAGAGGCTGAGATATTCCCAGACTAAGGAACTAAAAAATCAGGAGATGGGAAAAACAGTCTCAAACCTGGTGGATCTAAACTACAAAAAGAGAAAAAAGGGTTTCAAAACCATCATTAGGAGACCTCATGTTTGTAGGAAACTTTGGAGGCCTAATATTCCATGATGAAAAAGGATGGAGATGATACAATAGATCAAGGTAAAATTGAAGACTCGGTCTTAGATAAGCCAGTGAAACTTATCATGACGGTGGATGAGAATAACTCTAAGGTTATGATTAATATTTTGGCAGAAGATCAAGGGCTAATGATGATAGAGAAAAGATATTAGATGAATACTTCTAGCCAAGAAAGTGCTAAACTTTGTGAGAAGTTACAAAGCAACATGATATCAGAGGTAGAGGAGTTGGAACTACCTTCAGTAATTGAGAAGATGGAGATGCCTTCAGTAGAATCCTACCTAAATGAATCATTGGAAACTATTGTGGAAAATATCTTTAGAGAAAATGAAGAAAATGGGGGATGATTCAATAGGTGACTTTGTTGAGGAAAACAATGAAGATCAAGATGTTTTTCTCTCTCCTACTTATGAACAACTCTCTATCAATGGAAAATCAACAACTCCACAGCTACATAATGTAAAATACATTCGTTGGGTAGGATTGCTATGCAAAAGAGGAGGGGGAATTACTGGCTTCAATAAAGGTACTCTTGAATGTGATAATGATTTGAATAATGGTTTCATTAAAGTCAAATCTAAGAAAAGAAGAATGAAAGGTTTTGAGGGCATCCCTGATGTTCTATACAATGATAAAAAAGAAGATTGGAAACTGGGTGGCCTCCACCTCAAGGGTCACTAGATCTTCTTCTAAGAGGAGAATTAGATATTGGTGCAAACTACAAGAAAGGTAGACCCTCCAAATATGCTTTGAGAAAGAAGGAAACTGAAAAAGATATTGCAGATGGGACTCAAAGTCAATTGAGCCATCCAGAAACTACTTCTCCCATATTTTATAGATGAAGATAATCTCCTGGAATGTTAGAGGACTGAATGGGGGTCCTAAAAAAAGGATGCTTAAGGAACTTAGGAGAACTGGTAAGCCTAGTATTCTTGTTTTACAGGAAACTAAAATGAAAGTTGATACTCTTGCTGGTTGTAAAAAGAATTTTTGGGACAAATCAGAATTTTCTGGTTTTGACTCTCAAGGAGTGTCAGGAGGTGTAGCTATCTTATGGGATTGAAACATTCTTTATGGTAATGTAATATCTACTTCTCATAATCATCTTGCTGTCAAATTTACTACTGACTGATAATGATTTAGTTTGGATCCTTTCCAATGTATATGCACCTAATTCTATTTCTGGAAGAAGAAAACTTTGGGAGGAATTAAAGGATTTTAGAAGCAGATATATTGATGTTAATTGGCTGATTATGGGGGATTTCAATACACCCCTTAACCCTGGTGAAAATCAGGGTGGAAAATCTGATTTTTTTTGCTGGAATGGAAGAATTTTTTGACTTTATCTCTTATCTGAATCTTATGGACATTGAGCTTCATGGAAACCAATTCACTTGGTCCAATAGGCGAGTTGGGGAAGATCTAATTCAGGTAAGATTAGACAGAGCTCTCATCTCTACTAATTGGTTTTTAAATCAGGATTTTCACCTGTCTACCCTACCCAGGATTGGGTCTGATCATAACCCTATTGTTCTAAGTTTATTTAATTGGTCCAAACCCACTCATAGCTCTTTTAAATTTGAAAAAATGTGGCTGGATCATGAGGACATTAATGACAGGGTAAAATAATGGTGGCATTGGGATGGAGAAGGAACAACTCAGTTCAGATTGGTGCAGAAATTAAAAAATGTAAAGAAGCAAGTGAGAATATGGAACAAAGAAGTCTTTGGGAATATTTTTGAAAAAAAGAAAGACTTGAAACAACAGTTGGAGATGCTTGAGCAGAGGGTTTCTTTGAAAGGTATGGATGCTAAAGACCATCATCTAGAAAAGGAATTGCTTTCTGAATTACATACCATTTGCAGTCAAGAAGAAACCTTCTAGAGAATGAAATCCAGGGCTATTTGGTTGAAAGAAGGTGATAGAAACACTAAATTTTTCACATGACCACACTAAAGCACATGGCCTACAATAGAATTATAGAAGTTTCACATGGAAGTGGAATTACTAAAGACCAAAATGCTATAAAAACTGAAGCACTAAGTTTCTATGAAAAATTACTCACTGATGACACTGGGTGTAATGAAGAAGCAACCTCTTATCTTTTAGATGCCATCCCTGGAAATATAATTTCTAATGAGAAATTTAGAGGTCTCACCAAATTAGTGACAATTGAGGAACTAAAAAGTGTTGTTTTCACTCTGGAAGGAGACAAGGCACCTGGGCCTGATGGATTTTCTGCTAACTTCTTTCAAAAGTTTTGGGAAATTTGTTTGGAAGATTTGCTTAAGGATGTTAATGAATTTTATAGAATGGGTGATCTACTCAAGGAGATGAATAATACTCATATTGTTCTATCCCAAAGAAGATGGATGCCAAATATTTTAAGGATTTTTGACCTATCAGCCTGGTTAATGTTATTTATAGAATTTTTACTAAAATTCTTGCCACTAGGATTCAACCATTGCTTTCTGATTTGATTTCAAAACAACAAAGTGGTTTCATTAAGGGAAGAATCATACAAGATGGGGTGATCATGGTACATGAAACCATTCATTCCATGGATAAAAGTAAGAAAGCAGGGATGGCTATTAAACTTGATATGAATAAGGCTTTTGACAGAGTATCCTGACAGTTTTTGGACAAGGTTCTTTCCAAATTTGGTTTTCCCAATAAATTTAGAAAGATCATACAGGATTGTATTTCTTCAACCAGATTTTCTGTTGTGGTGAATGGGATTCCAGTGGGCTTCTTTACAAGTAGTAGGGGCATAAGGCAAGGAGATCCTATATCTCCTTTACTCTTTATAATTATGGCTGATAGTCTTAGTAGATCTATTACTAAGGCCATCAATGCAGGTTTATTAAAAGGTTTCAAACCTACCTCTGCCAATCAAACAACCTCTCATCAACAATTTGCTGATGACACCATTTTTCTACTGATGGCCTCTATTCTGGAAGCTAAAGCTATCAAAACTATTCTTAGATTCTATGAGGCAACTTCTGGACAACAAGTCAACTTTGACAAGAGCTTGGTGTATTTTTTTAACACCCCTTTGGAAAGGAAGAAGAGAATTGCACTTATTCTAGGATGTAAAACTAGCTCTTTTCCTACCACATATCTTGGTCTACCCCTTGGTACAAATAAAGTATCAATGACTGTCTGGAATGCATTATTGGACAAATTTCATAAGAAATTGGCTAGCTGGAAAGGTGTTGTTCTATCTAGTGCCGTGAAAAGTGCTTTCTTATCAAAAGCACACTTCAAAACTTACCCATTTATATAATGTCCATGTTTAGCATACCTTCAACTATCATGGAAAGTATTGAAAAAATCAAAAGCATTTTCTTTGGCATGGTACTGAAGAAATATTCAAATATCACCTAGTTGCATGGGATCAAGTTTGCATGCCTAAGAAATTTGGAGGCTTGGGAATTAAAGATATAAGAAAGATGAATGTTTCTCTCATTGCTAAAATGGGTTGGAGATTTATAAAGGAGGAGAAACCTTGGAATGAGCTAATTAGGGTCAAGTACTTGGCTTAGAACCATGCAAACACCTTTCTTTTTGAAGACCAACTGCCTAATGGGTCTGTGTTTTGGAACAATCTACTTCAAATCAGACATATTCTTAAAAGAGGAAGCAGGTGGAAATTGGGAGATGGCAATGATATTTGGTTTTGGCAGGATAATTGGACTTCTATCAGCTTAAAGACATAGTTTGAAACCATCAAGGACAGTTTGATTGATAATTATGGCAGCAAAGTAAAGGATTACATGGACTTAGAGGGAAACAAGAGAACTTGGAAAAAGCTTAAGGTAGACAAAATAGAATTGGAACCAACAGTTTCCTCTCTTCAAGAACAACTTGATCTTATTCCACTAAGTCATAATGATTCCAAGGATGAACTAGTTTGGGTTAATTCATTTGATGGGGACTACACTGTTAAAGTTGGATACAACACCTTTTTTGAGAATGTACAATGTGAGTTTAACTGGAGCCAAATTTGGATGCCTGAATTAACTCCTAAGGTAAATATTTTTCTTTGGCTTGTGCTAAAAGGGAGGATTTTAACCAATGATAATCTTATAAAAAGGGGTTTCATTATGCCAAATATGTGTTGTATGTGCATGAAAGAAGTGGAGGATGTCAAACACCTATTGTTACATTGTGAATATGTTGAAAAGGTATGGGGTCTAATTCTTACAAACTTCAAATTAGATTGGATTTTTCCTAATAATATTGTGTAGGCCTGGAATCAATGGGATCCCCCTATAAACATTGCATGGTTAGAAGACTATGGAAATTGGTCTTTCCCCATGCCATATGGAGACTTTGGAAAGCAAGGAATGAAATCATCTTTAGGAACCACAGACAATTATGTAAAAAAGTTCTGAAGGAAATTGTTATAGGGGTTAAAGACAATTTAGAAAGATTCAAGCCTCCTAAAAACAAGCATTACCCTCAAGATGAAGAAGATATTCTTTCAACATGGAAATTAGACATTGGAATTCTTTAGAAAAGCAGATCATATTTCTGTAGACATGTCCTTGATACATTGGAGGCCTCCTCATAACCTATGGTACAAGCTCAATTTTGATGGAGCTTCAAAGGGAAACCCTGGAGCTGTAGGTGGAGGAGGAATAATTTGAGATCACAGAGGCTGTTTAGTTGCTACTTATGTAGGTAATATGGGGCATCAATCAAATCACTATGCATAAGCCTTATCAACATTATGGGGTATTAGAATAGCCAAAGAATGTAATATCTCTAATCTCATCATTGAAGGGGATTTGATGAATATTGTAAATCATTTAAATCAACTTCATCCCCCTAGTTGGACTATCAAATATTTCATTATTGAATCCATCAATATTTGTAAATCTTTCACCAATTGCCAAATTGTTCACACATATAGGGAAGGCAATAAAGTTTTTGATACCCTTGCAAATATTGGGGTTATTAACAATAAAATGGACATATGGTATGCTAATGAGACACTCCCTAGTCATGTACAAAATGCAATCATCAATGATAACAATGAGAGTACCCTTGAAGTCTGCAATCAATATTAAGATGTCCTTCACACATGTGAAGGATACGATCTTGGTAGCTCATCCCCACAAGCTTATCTTGAAAGCTAATTGCTATAATTCCTTCGCATGCTTTCTGGGTAAAAATAGAAGCTGATAAAAAGTGGCTCTTGGGAAGTTATAAGAGCATTCCAAAAGATAAATAAGGGTCTAACAGTGATACAAAAGAGGAAATATGGGTGGAGCGCCGTGCCAGGTCGAACCAGTTTGTGACCCTTCTTGGAAAGAAAACATGGCTCTTTGGAACTATCTCCAGATTGGGGGAATATCAAATCTCATTGAAAGAATCCAAGGCCATGATCACCATATTTATCTTCAGTTCATTGGAGGATGGAAAAATAGAGTTGTGACGTATGGAGACAAGACCATACATGTGACTGAAGAGCTCATCACTGAAATCACAGGCCTTAGCTTGGAAGGTAATAGGGTTTTCAATAAAAGAATTGACAAGGCTGCTGAATCTAAAAAATTTCTAGAAGAGGGAGAAAATATAGAGTTTGTAACTATAGGCATCAAGGTCGCCTCTATCCCAAAGCCATTTGATGAGATCACCAAAATTTTGGTTAGGTACGTGACTCTTGAAGGTAGGTATATCACGGTCCCTCTCAAACATTTAGCTTTTTTGAATCATTTCAGGAGGAATATGAAAGTATGCTTTCCCTCATTTCATATTGAATTCACTGGAACACTCTATTCTTGAGGTTCAGAAGCACACTCGTGCAACCCCCCTTCACCAAGGATTATCCTTCTGCACCATTACTACCTTACTCAAAATCCTACCATTCCTCTGGACCCCTACCCCTCCTAATCCCAATCCCACCCTTGTTCCCATCATCCCTCCTTCCACCTCTTTGGGTTAGAGGAAGATAAGAACCAAAAACCCCTCCTTTCCTCTCAATCATCCTTTCCCTTCCAAAATAATTCTCCGTAGCAGCCAAAATAGAGAAATTGAACTTGCTCAAAGCCTGCTACACATGGGACAACAAGGAGAAATTAGTAAGGCGATGGAGAAAGATGATGATAAGTGAGCTGGATGATATTGAGAAAGACCTGGAGGATCTGAAGAAAGATCTGAAGAAGATGGAAAAAAGGGATGGAAAGAGAAAAATGGAGGAAGATCCTGGGATTGCTGAAAACCAAATTCAAGAGATCTATAAGAAATTAAACTCCCTTAACAACAGGGTTGTGCATATGAAGGGAAAGACATGAATCTACTATCAGAGCTCTTAAGGTAGTTTACAATTTCTTGGAACAACAAGTGAAAAATGTTTGTATGCTCAACAATATCTCAGAGAATATATGGGGGGAGGGGCCAACACAAGCTCAAGTGTACAACCAACTTGACAAGAATGACCCCACCTAGGTTACTGCCATTGCACGTTTTAGTGCCCTATAGAAGTTGAAGAAAAATGTTGATAAAACATCCAAGTGATGTTTCTATCAAATATGTTAAAGACTGGCAGTATAGTTACTGTTATTTTGTTGTTTGGTTGTTGTTTACTGGTGGGTTTATAGTTATTTTGGTAATTTTATTTGCAGTTACCTTACTATAATTGTGCTTTCATGTAAACCATCTGATTTTGATCACTCTCTGAAATTTATCATTATAATATTTGTCTTTAGAGTTTTTTTATTGGGGTATAGTTCCTCCCAAAAAACTATTTTCCAATAATAAAAAAACAAATGCAATAAAATTAAAATACATTGCCCTTCACTCCTCTATTTTGTTTTTTTCCAATCTGGGATGTTGAGGACATCCAAGCGATTTCCAAACCGATCTAGCTTTGTAAAAAAAATTAATAAACATGGTTTCTATCCAAGTTCTGTTCACTTTGTTATGTTGTTTGCAAATATTAGTAATGTCTTTGTTAGTTGCTTTTGTAGAAATAATGCAAGTCCTTCGAAACCATAGCCTGTTATATAAAGATTTATAAGTATCTGAGCCCAAAATCCTTTTTTATGCATATATTATATGTTGGACGTCAAGTATATAAAATTTAATGTCATCCCTTTCCAATTCTTTTGGATCTTGGAGCTCCACTACCTTATTCGTAGACTCTAAGAAGGGAAGAAGAATTTTGTCCCTCTGTGTAGGAATAACATTTATCAACATGGAATGCACAAGAAAGTAAACATTCTCATCATCTAAAAGATGATACCGATACTCTGGAGGTGATACATGACACCTCGAAACATCAATTGAAAATAATTCACCATTGAACAAAAACTAATCAAACTGTTGAATAGTTGAAGATTCTTTTTTCGCGAATACAGTGGTTGCTTTCTTTAGCAATGTAATTGATTTAGTATTATTTTTCAACCCCTGTAACTTTGATCTTGATGGATCGACCTCCAACTTGGAAAAATATGTTTTCCTCAACATAGTAAACAACTTGGCATGTTTAGGTGGTGAAAGAGAACCTTTTCTATTCAGAAAATGACAAACAGATGAGGTTGTATTGGCTCTATACAATTTTCTAAGTATTACAAGCATGCCAATGCAAATTTATTGTGCATTTGAACAACCAATTTTGTCATTATCTACTAACAACCCCAAATCCCAACCATATATTGAATAAGAACATTGTGTTTTGTCTTCCAAGGCTTTCATCTCCAATTTCTTGAATAAAGAAACATTCAACTCCATATCCATAATAAGAAACTTATTATTTTCATAGTCAATGTGTTCCACTTGAACACGCAATGTAATCAAATCAGAAACTGCAGAGGATATAACCATACCAATTTCCTCATGTTCGTCATCTACAACAAAAAATAACCACAAGTTGTTGTAGTAGTTGTCGGGGCCATGGATTTCAAAAAACCATTCCTCATCTCTTTTATTCCAACACTCCGTGCCTTCAATGAATGGAATTTCCTAGAATGGATTGTGACCAATGTAAGACATTTTACTTGCAATTGGAGTAGAATCTATTAATAATTACTTCACATATGGAGTAATTGTTTTTCCCATTGTATGATAATGAATGTAATTATTATCCCTTACAATCACCAATCTCTATAGTACATTAATTTTTATTGTTGAAGAGTAATCAATGTAATGGTTAGTGACCACTAGGCTTTGATTGGACATAGTATCTAACCTTCAATTAGTTACTGTAAATCATATTTTTTAGATCACATCATCAATAATAGAAACTAGGAAAAAATTTTCTTGACAACAATTGAATGGACTAGCGTAAAGGTCATTAAGATTTAAATTTTTGAATGGTGAGCAAAGTGTGTGAGAAACAAATCAAAATAATGGGTTCAGCGGTTGATAAGTAGAATTATTTAAACATAAAAATAATTAGTTTTCCCATAACACATGTTGCAAAGAATAACATAGTACCCACTTAGGCCTAACGAGTTTTATTTGAAATAGAGCATTGGAGTATGTCATAATTCACATCAATTCGTAGTAAATAAAACGCTTCACATAAACAAATCTCTATTACCAATTGAAATTAATGAGATAAAGACTGTTAGGATTTTTTGGTTCTTGATTTAAAAAGAGGGATAAAATAGAAAATCATTGTCTAGCCTATCGACCTCAAGGTTCCTGATATTACCTCTTGTGGTTGTAACCACTATCTCTACACTTTTGAATCAATATTGTTTTTCAATGACTATAACTTTTTCATACTGGCTTGACTATTCCTGACAGAGCCAAGTGTTGAACTACATACCTAAGGGAGGGATGAAGCCTTATATTGTTTGCATAAGATATATTATTTATCTCATATAATTTAGTTAGGCTCTTATATTATATAATGCGTAGAGGCCGCTAAGTTGCATTACTAATTGTAAGGAATAACACAGTGGCGACTAGGCTCAACAGTCTCTCAATTGAAAAAAGGGACCTCTAAGCTCTATTACTAGTCAAAAATAATAACATAGTGGCCACTAGGCTCAACATTTTATTCCTTTGAAAATAGTTTTGTAATAACAAACAATGATCTAGCTTAGCAGCCACTAGGATCCTATGATTATCTATTGTCATTGTATTCACTATCTGTTCAACTTTGGAATGGTATTTTTTTTCAGTGATAGCAATTATATTGTATTGGATCGACTTTGCATGGTGGAACCATTTGCAGCACTATATTCAAACAAGACGGATGAAGACTTATATATTTTGCCAAGAATATATCTTGTTAGGCCTAAGAAAAATGATTAATCATCCCATAACATATTTTGCAAAGAATAACGTAGGTCTAGCTTAGTGGTCGCTACAATCCTTTCATTACATCTTGTTGTAGAAATCACTAGCCATACAACTTTAGATCGATATTGTAATTGGAAATGAATATAATTGTATCAAATTAGCCACACATTACATGGTGGAGACAATTTCTTCACTAATTTCCATTGAGAGGGATCAAGACTTTCTCTTTGTATCAAAATGCTTAGTGACAACTAAGCTCCATTACTAGTTGGAGGAATAAAATTGCGGCCGATAGGCACAACAGTTTTTAAATTTTAGAATAAATATATAATAATAAAAAATGGTCTAGCTTAGGGTCCGCTGGGCTCCTATCATTACCATTTTCCATTGTAATCACTATATGTTCAACTTTGGTTGGTTAGTTCCTGTCATTAATTGTAATTGTATCATATTGGGTAGACTTCACATGGTAGACCCAATTGCCACACTACATTCCATAGAGAGGCATCTAGTCTTATTGATTTCTCCTAAGATATATCTTTGAAAATTTTAATCCATATTCGTTCGTATCAGAGAAAAAGGGTATCAACCGCTAGGCTTAACAATTTCTTAATTTCAAAATAGTAATCACTATATGTAGATCTTTAGATCAATTGTAATTTTCAATGATTATAATGTTATCAAATTGGCCACACGTTACTTGGTGGAGCCAATTCATGCAATGATTTCCATTGAGAGGGATCAAGACTTTCTAACTTTATCAATGAAAATGCTTAGCAACCACCAGCCTTAATTACTAGTTGAAAGGAAAAATGTAGCATCCACTAGGCTCATTAGTTTTAAATTTGAGAATAACGATATAATAAAAAACAATGGTCTATCTTAGCAGCCACTAGGCTCCTATCATTACCATTATACATTTTAATCACTATCTGTTATGCTTTGGATCAATAATGTTTTTTATTGATTGTAATTATATCATATTGGGTGGACTTTACATTGTAGACTCAATTGTTGTAATACATTCCATTAAAAGGGATAAAGAATTATTTATTTCTCCTAAGATATATATTTTTAAATTATAATCCATATTCATTCGTATCAAATAAAATTCCTAGTAGCCACTAGGCTCAACAATTTCTCAATTTCCAAGTAGGTATTGATTAACAACTCATGGTCTAGCTTAGAGGACACCGATCCTTTCATTACATGTTGTCGTAGTGATCACTATATTTACATATTTAGATTGATTGTAATTTGCAATGATCATATTTGTATAAAATTGGTTGGAGGTTACCTGGTTAAGCCAATTCTTGCACAAAATTATGTCAAGAGGGATCAAGACTTTCAGTTCATATCAAATAAAATGTTTAGCGACCGCTAAAATCCATTACTAGTTGAAAGGAATAACGTAGCGGCCGCTAGGCTCAACAATTTCTAATTTATGAATAGCTATATAGTAACAAACAAATCTCTAGCTTAGCAACTACTAGGCTCCTATCATTATCACTTTTCATTACAATCACTATTTCTTCTGCTTTGGATCGATAGGGTTTTTCATTGATTGTAATTGTATCATTTTTGGGAAGAATTTACATGACAGCCCCAATTCGTGCAATACATATATATCGTGTAAGATATATCTTTGTAAATTGGAATCTGTATATACTCCTAAGAGTAAGTGATATTTTTTGTAGCTTTGATAAGATAAATCATTGCAACATATATTTCACATCGGTTCTTATCAAATAAAATGCATAATGACCGCTAAGCTACTTTATTTATTGATTGAAATGACATAGGGTCAGTTGGACCCAATAAACTTAATTTGCAAATAGCCATATAATAACAGATTGTGATATAGCCTAGCGGCTGCTACCTACATTCCAAGACCTCTTGTCATTGTAAACACTATCTTTACAACTTTGAGGCACTACTGTTTTTTGTTGTTTTAATGCAAAATACACCATCTGGGATTTCAAAATTTTTAGGCCACATGTCGTCTTTTTACTAGTTACTATTTATATTATAATATTGAGGTTTCATATAGTTTAAAATATTTTATATTCATTTTTTTACATTTAAATTTTGTAATAAATGTGTTAATTATAATGTTTTCTAACTATTAGTTTCAAAACATGCCATGTGGCATAATATAATTGGATAATTATTTTTCATTTGCACACTACATCTAACATTGTATATGTTGATTTTGATAAAAATAAATAAATGCACCTATATATTCGTATACTTTATTTATTAATATTATATTTTATATTGTGTTTCAACTATTTTAAGCTATAGCCACATGTCGCCATTTTACTGGTTGCTATTTATATTATAATATCGTGGTTTCATATTATACTCATTTCTTTACATTTTAATTTCATAATAAATGGGTCAATTATAATGTTTTCTAACTATTAGGTTCAAACTTACCATGTGGCACATAGTAATTGGAGAATTATATTTCATTAGTGCACTACATCTAATATTATCTAGGTCAATTTTTGATAAATAAATAAAAATGTGCCTATAAATTGATATAATTTATTTCTATAGTTTTATTATAATATTATATGTTTTATTACGTTTCAACTATTTTAAGCTATAGCCAATAACAAAAGGTGTTGTTTTCAATAGTGTGTATTTTTTTGATATCCCACACCTTTTCTCAATGAGTGGCAAATTCAAAATTAGAATTGTGAATTCCCTCACTTTTTTGAGAATTTTATATTTCAATATTAACACAATCTCCCCCGCTTTGATTTTCAGATTTCCATATTCTGCACTTTTTTTTATTTTCAAAATTTCTAACGTGGAATGTGACGAAAAATAATATTAAATACCCTGGAGAATTAGTTTTTAGGTTTTTTTTTTTGTTTTTATAGAACATCGACTCGTAAAATCATAGAACAATACAAGTAAGCCAAAGATTGCAAGGCCAAATGCAAGAATCCCAGTCGTTTTGGCCAGGGAATAATCAGGCGGTAATTATAATATCATTCATGGATTAACAAAAAGGGAACAATCAGGTAGTAAAAAAAGGGTACACACACATCGGGGAATCAAAAAGGGGTTGCGGAAAAATAGTACAGTTAGTTAGTTTGATGTAACAGACGGTGGTTGGAACAAAATCAGCAAACACGAAATAATCTCATATCTAAATGAGGTATTTATCAAAAACGTATACTATACTAAATGTGCACCTTTTTCTATTTCAGGCTTGTTCAGTCATTCTATCTTCGACTAGATCCTATCTTTTTCATGTCAGTCGAGTGTTGCTTTGCCCTACAAAAATGCATTCCATGACCCAAATCTGCTTACAGTCCCTTTTGATCATTTTTTCAAACCTGTGCTTATTAGTTCTTATCTTTTTTCACGTCAGTCCAGGCTTGCTTTGCCCAACGAAAATGTGCTACGCAACCCAACTCTTCTTACTGGTTCCTTCTTATCAATTTTTCACACCACATTGTTCTTCAAGAAAATAAGGAATATGTTATGCCCCAAACGAAGAAAATATAATCCCTTTTCAACTCTTGTTTTTATTTCATGTTAACGCTTTCAAGTTTTCTTTGATCTATGTACCCTTATGGATTATTTTTTCCTAATAATAATGGCCAGTTGCATAATCACTAGTTTTTAAAATTTTAATGTTTAGCGAGACTCAAAATATTATTTTGGTATTCCTTACATCCCCCTTTTCCCCTTTTATTATGATGATAGAAAAAACCCGAGATAATTATTTCATTGTACATTATTTATATGTTTGATGCCTTGACTTTTTGATAAGATATTTGAGGTTAACAAAATGGTTTGAAACTATGAAATCATATTAAGTTTTCAATTATGAGATAATTTTTTTGTGCAAAGGATGTTAAACATAATATATATACGCCAAAATTTCATATATTAAATATTGCAATCACTATGTATTTAAATTTATAGTTTAAAACATATTATCAGCTAGAAACATATTATTGGTGGAAGATAGAGTGTTGTCATATGTACTAATTCATTAGGGTTGCTATGGAAGGCCACAATATTATTAGTCTCTATCGAAGGCCAAAAAATAATATATTGAATATTAGGGTTTTTAGTAATTAAGACATTAATGAATTATATTCTTAGTGTAGCCTCCGCTAGGTTATGCTACAACATATTATTTGGATATTAGTTGTCACTACAATTTAACGAAACCAAGAAAGCTAATGTAATCTTAGTGACCGCTAGGGTATAACACAATACCATATTTGTAGCTTAGCGATCGGTACTCAATAAAAGATATTTTGAAGTCTAACGATCATTAAGGTTTCTCAAACTAAAGTAAGGTAGTTTGAAATTAGATCTCACTACGTACTGCCTCAACATAATATTTAAAATAAAACTTTCGATCAGATTTAACATTTTAAATGAAAATGATTTGAGCTTAGTGGACGTTAGAAGTTACAATGATGTAAAAATTTAAGCTTAGCATTCGTTAAGAGTTAACCCATAATTTTTGGAGCTTATCGGTCACAAAGATTTAACAGATTAAATGGAGGATATCGTCCACTAGAATATGCATACTCATAATTTTTAGAAGTTGTCGGCGGAAAGCTTTAATAGATCAAATTAAAAAAATTTAGCTACACAACATCTAGGTGCTTTCACAATAGAATGTTTTGAGTTTAGATATCTCGAGAAATTAACAAGATGTAGAATAAAAATTTTAGCTTAGTGTCCACTAGCTTATGGTGAAACATTTTCATTGAATATATGTTGTCACTAGGATTCAATGAAAAACAAGTAAAATATGGCGAGCTTAGCGGCCACTAGGTTATGTGTTGAAAACATTTTATGAGCTTAGCGATCAGTTATCAATAATGGATATCATGAAGTTATACACCGCGACGATAGTACGACATCATAATATTTGGAACATAGTGGTCGTTAGGATTCAACAAAATAAAGAAAGATATTTCAAGTCTAGTGTCTAGTAGGTTTTGGCGCAACATATTATTTGGAGCTTAGAGGTCCCTAGGGTTTCACAAAATAAATTTAGGTAGTATGAAATTAGCGGCCGCCATGTACTGCAATAACATAATATTTATTTTTTATTTTTGACATGATTTAACATTTTTAATGAAATTGATTTGAGCATAGCAGTCACCAGCCTTTACAACGATGTAATAATTTAAGCTTAGCATTCGTTAGGATTTAACCAATAATATTTGAGGCATAGCGGTTGCAAGGATTTAACAAATTAAATTAGGATTCTAGGAGTGTAGGGCCCGTTAGGTATTGTCATAACATATTATTTGTATCTTAGCAGTTAATATGATTTCACAAATTAAGTTAAGGTGGTATGAAATTAGTGGGCGCTATGAACAACACAAGCATAATATTAAAAAAAAATCTTTCGACAAGATTCAACACTTGAAATGAAATTGATTTGAGCTTGGCAGCCACTAGCCTTTACAACGATATAATAATTTAAGCATAGTGGTCGCAAGGATTTAACAGATTAAAATAAGATTCTTAGAGGCTAGCGTACACTAGAATAAGCATATTCATAATGTTTACAAGCTGTCGGTGTCGTGCTTTAACAAATCAAATTAACTAATTTTGAGCTACAAGGTATCTAGGTGATTCCATGATAGAATATTTCCATTTTATATGTCTCGAACACTTAACAAGACGAAGAATTAAATTTTTAGCTTAACATCCGCTAGCTTAGGTTGCAGCATATTATTTGAAGATACATTGTCGCTAGGATTCAACGAAAAAAAAGTAAGATATTGCAAGCTTAGTGGCCACTAGGTTGTGCCTCAAAACATTTGCTGAGTTTAGTGATCGGATCTCAATAACGGATTTCATGAAGTTATACGCCACTAAGACACTACCACATCATAATATTTGAAACATAATGGCCATTAGGATTTAACAAAATAAAGAATTAAATTTCAAGTCTAGTGTCTGCTAGGTATTACGGAAACATATTATTTGTAGCTTAGGGGTCGCTATGATTTCACAAATTAAATTAAGGTGGTATGAAATTAGCGGCTGCTACGTATTACAATAGCATAATATTTTAAAAAAATATTTCTATAGGATTTACCATTGTAAATGAAATTTATTTGAGCTTAGCCGCCGCTATCCTTTACAACGATGAAATAATTTAATCTTAGCGTTCGTTAAGATTTAACCCATAATATTTGGGGCATAGCGGTCACAAGAATTTAAACATTAAATTAAGCTTCTAGGAGGCTAGCGTTCGCTACAATATTTTGAGCTTAGATGTTTTGAGCATTTAACAAGACGAAAGATGATTTTTTTAAGCTTAGCATTCGATATCTTATGTTGCAACTTATTATTTGAATAAATGTTTTCTCTAGGATTCAACGAAAAACTAGTAAGATATTGTGATCTTAGCAGCCGTTAGGTTATGCCTCAAAAACATTTTCTGAGCTTAGTGATCGGTTCTTAATACTTGATATTTTAAACTCTTAGGCCACTAGGACACTGCCACATCACAATAGTTGGAACATAGTGGTCGCTAGGATTTAAAAAAATAAAGAAATATATTTCGAGTTTAACATCGGCTAGGTATTGCCGCAACATATTATGTGTAGCTTAACGGTCGTTAGGAATTCACAAACTAAATTATGGTAGTATTAAATTGCAAGCTTAGCGGCCGCTATGTTATGCAAAATATTTTCTTAGCTTAGTGATTGGTATGTCACTACCACTAATTCACTACTACTATTGTAATTTTCCATCTTTGATGTCGCTATCATTTGACAAGACGAAAGATGATTTTTTTAAGCTTAGCATTCGATATCTTATGTTGCAACTTATTATTTGAATAAATGTTTTCTCTAGGATTCAACGAAAAACCAGTAAGATATTGTGATCTTAGCAGCTGTTAGGTTATGCCTCAAAAACATTTTCTGAGCTTAGTGATCGGTTCTTAATACTTGATATTTTAAACTCTTAGGCCACTAGGACACTACCACATCACAATAGTTGGAACATAGTGGTCGCTAGGATTTAAACAAATAAAGAAATATATTTCAAGTTTAACATCGGCTAGGTATTGCCGCAACATATTATGTGTACCTTAACGGTCGTTAGGAATTCACAAACTAAATTATGGTAGTATTAAATTGCAAGCTTAGCGGCCGTTATGTTATGCCGTGAAAATATTTTCTTAGCTTAGTGATTGGTATGTCACTACCACTAATTCACTACTACTATTGTAATTTTCCATCTTTGATGTCGCTATCATTTGACAAGTCAAAGATTGAATTTTTTGGATTAGCGTTCGCTAGCTTATGCTGCTACATATTTGTTAAAGATTGGTGTCACCATGATTTAGCCAAAAAACATGTAAGATATTGTGAGCTTAGTGATCAGTACTCATTTATGAATATTTGAGTATAGTGTGTGCTAGTTTATACCACAATGATATATTTGGAGCTTAGCATATCAAAACAACAAGTGCATGTTTAGCTGAGTATAACATTTCTAATATATACACACACATTCAATTAATTATAAATATTCATCTATATTACAATGTTTACCCACCTTTCTCAGATACTATAATTTATGATTCACCGTGGTTCTTCCTTAACTATGGGTTGTTGTTAAACTGAGCCCATGTACATAGTGGGTTTTTTGCTCTTGTTCGGGACATGTTTTATCATCTCGTTGTCGTGCCTCCTCAATATCTATTTTGAAAATATAATAATATCTGGATATCTTGTTTATGTCAACAATTGGGCTTCTATATAGCATAATGGACTTGTCAAGAAAATCCTTTTGACTGCCAATTGCCTTTTTAGCAATTTCCTTCAGAGTCTCTAGATTTTATGTATTTTTCCCCTTATTTTGGAAACAATCTCAATGAGATGTGAAATTTCTCCTTCATTCAGCCGAGTTATTCTCCTTTGAAAATTAACAAAGAATTTCTTAAGTGATGTGGCAAAATCTTCATCGGAAACAAATTCATGGTTTCCGTTAAATACTTTCTATGACTGAAGCTTTTGTGAAAATATGATTTCCTCTAGAAATAATGTTGTCAAACTGTAAAGAAATTATTCTTACATGTTCATTCCATTCCCTTAGTCTTTCCTTCGTATGATTAACATAAGTTTGGCATAAACCAATATCGTCCATGGTCATAATTGAAGGGTCTATACAAATTCCTTTTTCAATGGCATGCCTCATATGTGTTAATGTTTTCTACAACGATGTCATCCGTGTAATGATTTTTTAGTTCTTTGTCAATGACAGTTCTACCTACACCTTTGCACTGATACATTCATTTATATTATTGTACAACCCATGCAATGCCTCTTCTACATCAAAAACTATATCGAGAGGAATTGTGGCCTTTAATTGAGTTTCAAGATCTTTATTTCTAGCACGTACTCCCCTCACTAGTTCTACGGTTTCCTCAGTTATAACCCTCATTAAGGATTCCGAATCTTCCTCATATTGTACCACTTGAGAGCCTTTGGATTTCCTTTTATTTGTAAGAGTGAATATTTCTTCTGAAGTTTTGTGCCAAACAATGGATTGTTGTGTTGACGTCTTATTTTTGGTTACCCTTTTCATGGTTCTCGTCCTTATATTGAAGTCAATGTTCACTAATGGATCTTCTTATGCCTCCCAATATAGATATTATTTGTGGTAAATTAGTAATTTCTCTACTGTGTCTCACCTAACGTGAATTGGAGGGAGAAGATTGAGAGGTTTGCATTGGGGCTTCACTGGATGGAATTTCAGTTTGCATAGTCTCTTCTTCTTCACTTGATGAAGTTAAAACATATGCGACCAAATTTGGAGCTTCATTTGGTTTGGGAAAGACTTCTCGAAACTCAAATCGAGATTCAATTGGTGGAGAGAAGGGATTATAGGGGTTTTTTGAATGTTCTAAATACAAAGCCGCCTTTCTCTTCATATCCACATTTTCAACAATTTCTCTCAGAGGTGGAACAACCCTTGTCTCCTTCATATTATGTATAACAAGGCTATCATATTTTTGGGTAATCCATACCCAGTCATTATCATCATGCATGTGAGCATACACTATATTTAAATGTCCTTTATGTAAACCTAGGTGTTTGAGAACCCTTTTCGTTTTGTCATATTACGTTAAAAGGTGTTTGAGAAATGAAATGAATTTCTATGGGCCTAAGCATCCTTCAAATTGGGCCACCTATTAAATATTTTACATCCCACATAGACTGGGAAGGGGGGAACGTGTTTTAAGCTTCTTCTCCTTACACTTTCCAGCAATACTGTTGCAAATATGATATGCAACCTCTCGTTTTACCAATTTATCTGGCACATAATATTGCAACTGAAAAGGAGGTGTAAGGATCCCCTTGATCATGATAACTTTATATTCTGGATAGAATAATACGACATTTTCCTTATGGAAGTGAGGATGGCATAAGATATTCTCGGTGTCTCCCTTTCATGTAATTGTTGGTAGAGAGTAGGATACATATAAGTGCATATAACTTGAATATGTGATTTGAAACGATGAGCATATGTTGGCATATATATTTTCATGCATGCCAAAATATTGCAATAGTGGATGGGACAAAGTCCCTCCTCAATGGTAGGTGAGGTTTCCTTTATTGAAAACCAAAAATATTATATACAAATGTACATGCATACAAATATTTAGGGGGAGGGGGGGGGGATGGAATGAATTAAAGAAGTGGAAGGGGATGAAATGGAAGGAAATAGTGAAATAAAGAAGGAAAGAAAGAGAAGCAAGGGAACACACAAGGTTAGAAAAACATATATTGAAACCCACATGAACATTAGAAACATCCATTGAATATTTGGCGAATCAATCAAGAGTTAACATCCATGAAAGAAATAATTAATTACATCTATTAACGTAAGAATAACAAATGTAAACAAGAATCAAACTTGAGACATAAAGTTCTCAAAGAAAGTTTCTTTATTTCTTCAAAATACAAGAACAAAAAGTTTTTTATAAGTTCTTTCACATAAGCCAAAAATCTATTCTCCGAATTTCCTGTACAAATGAGCCTTCACTTCCTTTTATAACTTTTATAACCAAAATGTTGATTAAAAAAGTTAGCTAGGGTTTTGAATTTTACTTTAGGACCTGACTAATTAATTAGGTCACGTTAAAATAATATCATTTCAATAAAGTAAAATAACTTTATTAAAAATGACTTAAGTGACCCAATAAAGTTTTATTTTAATATCCAAAGTTATGTAGGTACATAAGGACCCCACCAAGAGTATGATTTGGATGACACATCATCCTAGTGCCAGTAGAGTCAAATTAAAGACACCTAGACTAGTGCCTTATCCATTGAGCCCAAGAGTCTGCCTGCCTCAATCATATGAGGATGAACTCATCGGTCACCAAAAAAAGACTAGAACATACAACAATTCTTCAATTCCTGGTAAAACCAAGATCCAAACACTTCGAAATCTTCCATTTGTAAAAACATTCCATAGTTTCGAACAACCTTGTCTCTTCTGGAAAAGAATAAGGTGCGAGGCAAGTCTCAAAGATGACTTGCAATTCTAGCACCCTATCTGAGGTGGCATGGAACTCTATCATCTTCCCTTCAAAGTTAGAGAAAAGTGACTGTAACCTGATCAATTCATCTACAAAGTCAAAATAGGAGGAGGATGGAGAGGAGAGCTGCATCTTGATCAGATTTGATAGTTGTTCCTTCAGCTATAGCGTTGAACTCCTTTTACCATGTTCGTTGAAGAAAGCACAAGGGATTTCTTCCATGAACCCTTGAATGGTTTCCATGCCTGCTTTGATTGTGTCCTTTGTTTCGTTAAACTGTGCCTTCATTTCCTGTAGCATCATCTTCCTGAACTTGGCCGAATTGAGCCACTTTATATGGATTTCTCGATGTGCAAACTCAAGAATTCCCTCGTGAATAAGTGATGTGAAGCACATCTAGGAGAGTTCATGAATTTCCGGGAGTTGTTTGTCAAGAGTGACTGATTCGGCATTGAGAACCTCTCCTAAATACAAAATCGAATCCAGATAGGTTTGCAACCGATCATAGATTTATGCCACCTCATCCACGACCCTCAGACCTTGGCAGAAAATTCGTTCTATCCAACCCCGTATCATATGGCCAATGATGTTGTTTTCTTATGATGCTGCGAGCACCTCTTGATTAGGAATAGCCACCAGGACTGGAACTTGGACATCGGAGGTGATCAAGTTCATCAACTATTGTACATATGTTATAAGATGTCGATTCTCCTCTTTGAGCTGGGATGATTGTGCCTCATACCTTTCCATCCATTGACGTACGACATTAAGTGAATCTCGAGCATGTTTCATGTCAATTTTTTGTGTTGATCTCCCAAGCAGCATTCGTGAGACTTCAGAGTCTTGGAAATCCATCTCCTTTGCCCCATTGTGAATGAGTGGTGTTGGAATATCATCAAAGTGATTTACGAATTCATTGACACACACCTTAACGTAGTATTTGGTCTTTTTTGGAGTGATGGATTCTAACGTTGACGCAATCGCTTCTAAGTTTATCACTATTGGCTTGACGACCCTCTTTCAATTCTTCAAGATATCATGTAGCCAGGTGGGAGCCTCTCCAAGTAGCTCATTGTACATGGCTCTCATGTTCGTTGGGAATTGATATTCATCACGCTGAAGGGTATCACCTTCGGGTGTTGCTAAAATTAGATCTTCTTGTTGTTAGAGAGATGTTGTCGCCATTTCCTCCATTTGTGGTGGTTCTTCAAATGTAGGTGGGGAAAAAACCGGATCATCAACTTTTGGTTGAGAAGTTGTGACTACTTCCACAAGTTGGGCTGGTATATTTTGAGGTACCTCATTAGTGAGTTCCACCTCCAGAAATTGTGTGATATCCATTACAAGTGCTTGCGCCTGAACCAATGCTCTGAATTATAGTGTTGAGTTGTTGATTAGCCCTGAACAACTAGGGCGATCATGCAAAGATGAATGATGACTGGATCGAGAAATCCCTGAGATGTGCTCCTTCCCCTCCTCCACTTGGTGTCATTTTCCAGACCTTCCAGATGATGTGGGTGTGACAGGAGGAGTATTTTCTTTCTACTTCATGCGATTCTCTGTAGTTCAGTGTTGTAGTTTGTGGCATGAGTTGGGAATATGATTGATTAACTCATTTGTTCCTCTTCTCATTACAGATGGATGGTTGTTTCTATTCATGCAAAATCCTCCTGTGATGATTTGAATCCTCTTCAAACCAAACGATACTTACCTTGTGCACTCGTTAGATCCATGTCTCTAGTGATACACAATCCCCATTTGACCAATTAATCTTGAGTGATGAAGATGCAGAAGCTGAATCAAACGCAAGATCAAGCACATTGGAACCATTGTCAACGATTTCATGCATTGAATCTCTGACTTTGAGGGTAATCATTTGATCTAAGGTGAGCCTTGAATGGTTGCATTGTCATACTTTGATTTCATCTACACAACCTGCCCATTAATCCTCTATTTGTGGTATGTTTGTACTTTTGACCAAGTGTTTTCTCCTTGAGGCCGGAGATGTCAAACTTGAATCTCTGTGAAAATAGATGAAGTGTGTAGATTTCCATCTCCCTCCCCACGCTTTCCGCATCTTGGGAAAAAGAACATTTGTAGACTATGATTGAGATAGGAAAGCAAACGTCGGGTTGATGCCTATCAGTGAGGAAACTGTTGACGAAGAATAATTTCCGCGACAACTCCATGAGAACCCATTTTTTCGTTGACTTATCTCGGGATCTTATATGGCATTCCGTTGAATCCACTGATTCATATGTAAGAGAAATTATGGTATTGAATGAACTAGGTTCCCACTTGTACAATTTCCTTTTTTTCCACCTTTGAGAACCTTTCCTGTGGGGTGTTGCTCAACATCCGAATGATGAAGAACACGAATGTGTCGTTGACATGATGAAAATGAGGTAGAATTTCCTTGAACTCTAGTTGGGGGTAGAATTGGAATACATTATTCTTGGAGTCATCCATCGTGTCAATATTTTCCAATCCACTGAAGATCCTTCTTCTCACGATGTTATACACCAGTTAGGAGGTCATGTAGAAATGCCCCATCATTTTGAATTCAATCAACTGCTTATGTAAGTTTTCATTTATGACGATGGCCCAATCAACGTGTAATGCTTGATCCAGAATGATAAAAAATACTTGGTACATCCAGGGAAGGAAATGGTGTGTAGAAGGAAGACCAAAGACCTGCCTGGGAAGTGTGATCATGTCGCTAATTTCCTATCTGAAGTTGTAGTGTGGAAACTCATTCGCGAGATGATTTACACGAGAACATTTATGAAGTAGCCAAATTTTGTTGATCGCCCTTCGACATGTGAGAGGATTGTCATCCCAAAACCGTGTAGTTTATTTGGTCACTTCAGTGGCTTCCTCCCATAGCGGGATCCAAAGACGTTCTTCAATATGGTCAGGAATGACTAGGAGGATGGGTTTGCTATTGGAATTGAAAATGCCACATTTTTCTAGGTCATAGTGCTCTGCACAAGAAATGACCAGTTTGGGACTCTGTACAAACACTAAGAAGGTCGTTGCATGTGAGAGACCGCTTTGGAACAAATGCTGGCAAAATTCTGACTCGCCTTCGGTTGATAGGCGATCGCTGAACCGACTTATATCGATGTGTCCCAAGTTTGTATCAGTGATGTTTTCATATTATTAATGAAGCACCAAGGTGGGTAGAATTCCCTGTAACTCATACCGCAACACCTCTTTGTTTTAAGATGACATGATTATGACAGAAACGTGATTTCTGGCTATTACTTCCAGACTTCAAAACTGAACAAATCGCCTCTAAAATTGCCTTGGGAAAAATAACAAATATTTTTCTAAGAAACTCTAACTGGATGAGGAAGTCTATGAAGGTGCCACAAGTTTTTTTATCAGAGATTTTTTTCCCAAATCAAATTCTTCAGTGCAATATTAAATATCAAAGATGACTTCTCTGAAATAGTTAGGAAAATGCAGGTGTGAAACTGTGAAAATTATGTTTGGTTTTAGCCTGGGAAAATTACCAAACATTACCCTAGGAATATATAACTTATCAAGGGATGACATGAAGGTGGGGAGAATCCGAAGAACCAATCCTTTTTTCTTGATTATCCTCTGAGTTCAAAATATCGACCATCAATGCGAGTTCCCTTGATAGGCTAAAAACTGCGCTTACAACGAAATCAAATGAACGGCGTTTTATTTGGGTCCGTGAAAAATATCAAATGAGGTGTTGGAAATTTGAAATATTGGAAAGGAGTAAATTAAGGTGGGGAGAATTAAAAGAACCAAACCATTCTTCTCGAAAATCACCAAGGCCTGAAATACGGATTCTCAAAGTAGGCCTTCTGACAAGTTGAAATTGTGTGCACAATGAAATTCAAACAAACTGTGTTTGATTTGGGTTTGTGAAAAATACCGAATGAGTAGCTGGAATTCTAAGAATGAATGTAAAATAAATTGTGTATGATTGGTTTTTCACGAGAATCACCATGCTTTGAGATATCAAGTTCTAAAGTTGACTACTTTGACAGATACAACCCGCACTGCGTTCTCAAATTCTTCCTCTGCTCAACCTATTCGTGACCTTTATTTTGACTCCCTTGGTTGTGTGGGCTTGTTTCTGGAGTGCGTGTGAGTTATGCATGATATTCTTGGATTGTGAGAAACCTCCTCATTACCCTCTATGTGGATAATTGCTTGTCTTTTCTGGCTGAGTTCTTTACTTCTCCCATTGGTTTTGGCCACAGCTGGGTTAGTTTTAGTTTCCTTGGCCAATTTGTGGCTTTATTTTCCTTTTCCTTCACAGTTGTGTGTATTTTAAGCTTTGGGCCTGCATGTATAACTGTGTGGTTCCCTCCAACTGGTGTGGCTTAGTTCATTTAATAGCTGTGTGGCTGAGTTTATGATTGGTCTTCCATTCTCATGGCTGCGTGGGATTTCTATCTTGCGTTGAATGGCTCTAATTTACCCTCAACGCGTTTCCCTTTCCTCACCCTCAGCGTGCTGGACTGTGGTTTGAAAATATTTCCTCAAATATCTCCTTCTTTGCGTTGTCTTTCTTTGCAAATATCCCCCCTGGCTTCCATGAACGATGTTACCTTGGCCTTGTATTGTGTATTGTATATGAAAGCTTAGAAACGTCTTCTTCTTGATCAAAAGAAGTAGTTATGCGAGAGTGGAGCTGGTAAAAGTTGAGAAAATACGGGGTGAAAGGTAATGACAAAGAAAAAGAACTTAAATTGAAAAAGAAGTGTGGGAGTTAGTTATCGAGGATGATGGGGAAGAAGTGGGAGAAAATCCACGGGGGAATAAATTGGGGAAAAGCCAATGCAAAAATCTCCGTGGAAGTTCGCATGTGGGAAAGTGGAGAAGCTGTTGAAGAAAGACAAAAGACAACTTGGATGAGAAATACCACTTTCCCACTTCACTTATAATAGCATGAAAATTTAATAATTAAAATTAAACTTGAATTATTAAATTAATAATCGTTACAAATAATTAATCGATTTTAATTATAAATGTAGTAAACATTGCAATGAATAATTAAAAATAGATTTATGCCTTTAATAAATTGAGAAAATGGTGACCAGGGAGCGACCGAATAAACATGGACATATAATGACCGAATGAATGAGAATAATTTGACGCACGATTACGCAATAAGACTTTGTGGGAACCTATGGCGGAGTGATAATTTTTATTTTTTTTGAAATTTACTCAATTTTTTGAATGCTTAAAAAAATCCCATGACAACAACATATAAGTATGAATATTGGTCATTTACCCTTAAAGGGCTTGAAGGACACTAATTTTGACAGAAATCTATAAATTCGAGAACACCAAAGACAACATTGAGAAGATAGGAAGCCATGTAAAATGATTTCCTGTTGTTGACGAAATTATTTCTGTGTCTCACTAAATTGACACAACACACTTGACCTAAGAAGGGAATCTTGTCATCATCAATAATAAAAGAAAGTAAGTGGATCCAGGAAACATCCACCTTATAGATTGACAAATTTACATATATTTTATTTATGAGGGCCATGCTAATACAAACTCCTGGTCTAAACCTTTTAATAAATATATCGGCAATATGGGAATCATTCATATTATTGAATGGGTCAATGGCCCAACTCTACAAAACATCTCTAACTCTCCTTTGGGCCATCCACAAATCCACTGTTGTTGAGTTGTACAAGGAGTCTGGCTCTAGAATTTTATAATAACTTTTGTATGCTTGCTCAACAAATAAACCTATTAGTTTTTCCCCTAATTTAGAAAATAAGGACAAATCCTTGGACTTGGCATGAATTAGATAAGAAGAAATCAGTTCTAGAAATGGAAGCACCTCTGGTTTGGTGGAAATTAAATGGAGACCAACTCTTGTTATTGCCCTTATGTCACAAAACCGTAGCGCTTGATCTTCCGGTATATCTTTTTTGTCTACGACATCAACATCAACACCTTCATCGTGCACTGTGGAAAATAGAGCTCAGTAATGGTGAAATTAGTCATGCAAGGTAGCTTGATTGAACAAGGTATCATTGATTACTCTACAATCCTCATTGGAATATAAATAAGCATCTACCATCGACATTAACCTCTCTCCTGTAATGTTGAAAAATCAAAGGGCCACAAACATTGCATACATCATCAACAATAACAATTACTGAGATAAATGACGTAATTGATTTTATGACAACATTCATGTCCCTTATTATGAATATTAGTTAAGCTTAGAAAAAAAATGAATAAACAAAATAAGTGTTGATCCTAGCGGTCACTAGGGTCAGCCATAACTAAATATTGAGAGCTTAGCGATCGTTAGGCATCATTCACAGACTTACTATTAATTGAATGAGAAATTGTATATGCACCACTGAGGGGTCAAGATATACGTAGTTTTAACCATGAAATTTGTTAGGTGTCACTCCAACAAAAATATTAATGCAATGAGAAAATTATGTCAATACAAGCACTTTTGACGCTTACAGGATTACGTAGTTTAGATCCTAGCGGTCACTAAGTTGACCAACAATGAAATATTTAGAGATTGGTCGTATCTAGGTATTATCAACAGGATAACTATTAATGGACTGAGAAAAATTTCTACAATCGTTGAACTAGTAGGGGATCTCGACATACGTAGTGTTGATCTTAGTTTTCACTAAGTTCAACCAAAACTAACTATTTAGACCTTCTCCGTATCTAGGATTATTTCAAAGCACAATTGTTATTTAAATGATTAAAATAATGCCAATCCTTGCACTACTGAGGGGTACAAACATAAGTATTTCTTATCCTAGCGGTCGCTAGGGTCCACCACAATTTTAGAGCTTAACAGTTTATAAGAATCATTAGAAAATAAATACGTACTTCTTATCTTAGTTTTTACTACGACCATCCGTAATGATATACGTGTAGCTTAATAGTTGCTAGGAATCATTAACAAGAAAACTACCAATGCAATAACAATAAATTATATAAATATTAGTGGTCAATAACATCTTCCTCGAAAAATATATTTTGAATTGAGTGTTAGCTAAACACCATTCAATGGACATCTATTATTGACTTGAGAATATTGTTGTAATACATGTATTCGTAAGGGATCAACCTTTACTTAGGTTTGATTAGCTCATTACAAGATCATGAATACGTCTTGTTGCTAGGCATCATTCATATACTTTCTATTAATGGAATGAGTGAAGCACTACTGTACATGCACCTCTGAGGGGTCAAGATATACGTAGTTTTAACCATTGGCTTCAAGACTTACATAGTTCATAGCCTAGCGTTCTCTAAGTTCATCAACAAGGAAATATTTAGAGATTGGTCGTATCTAGGCATTATTCACAGGACAACTATTATTAGAATGAGAAATTTTCTAATAATCTTTAAATTGGTTGGGGATCTCGACATACGTAGTGTTGATCTTAGCGGTCGCTAAGTTCATTCACAATGAATTATTTAGAGCTTCTACATATCTAGGCTTATTTCAAAGCACAAATGTTATTGCAATGAGAAAAATAACACCAATCCTTGCACTACTAGGGGGTACAAACATTAATAGGAGAACCACTAATGTATTGACATCCTCCTTAATAAAATATTTTTAACTTAGTGTTAGATTAACAAATTCAATGGTCATTAAATATCACAATTTTGATATGCTTCCACCCACAAAAGTAATTTCAATAATCAATTTATAACTTTACTTAAATTAGCAGTCCTAACATTACCTTAGGTTCGATTGTCTACGAAAGTTATGAATGAATAATAGCCCTTTCTGAATAGAAATCTATTTTCCTTAACCTTTTCAAGAACAACAATTTTTTTATCTTCAAACAATCATTGGTGTCCATGTCAATAATTTTAGAAAACAGTTCTCAGTCCTCTTGCAAAAAAAATGCATTTCTTGCAAACACGGTATACAAATATTTTGCAATCATTTATGGATCATTAGATGCCAAAACTTTTGCATTGAGAATGTTTTGTTAAAATGCATGAAATAATAATGTACCATGAACATAATTGACTATCAGAAGGGCACAAAATGGGTTTTGTTGAAAAGGCAATGGAAAATTCTAGTTTCACATAATATCAATAATTGGGAAGTGATAAAAAAGGATTTGGTTTTTCACAATTTCTCCCAAAGAAATATTTAGAGTTTGGCTGTCACTAATCAACATTAACATGAAAACTATTAATTGAATGATCTCTATGTGGAAATAGATTGCACTATCGACGGGTCACAACATACGTACTTTTGTTCCTATCCATCGCTAATATGTGCAACATCAAAATATTTAAATCTAAGCTGTCATTGGGCTTCAATAATAGTAAAACTATTAATGCAATGAGAAAAATCTAGAAATATTTTGAGCTTAACAGTGGGTGCTGGGCATCATTAGATAGAAAATCACTATGAGAAGTCAACACATACGAAATTTTATTCCTAGTAGTCTCTAAGGTCAGCCACAACAAAACATTAACAATCTTAACGGTCACTATGATCAACATTGACAAAATATTTTGAAATTAGTGTTCGCAAGGCAATCATTCAGTGGACATCTATTATTGAACTGAGAAAAGATTTGGATTACATGTTTTTTTCCAGGGGTCATGCTTTACTTAACTTTGATTAGTTTGTTCCACGAATTTGTATACCTCTTTTTACTCATTTATAATTGCACTATATTGGTTAGACTATCCCTGGCGGAGCCAAGTGATGTACTACATACCCTCGAGAGGGATCAAGCCTTATGTAGTTCTCATACTATTTACTATAAGTTATTGAAAGGAATACAAAAATTCCACATTTTAATTATAAATGAAATATCAAAAGCGATGGTGATCTATAATTAGTTAGTCAATGAAGTCTCAAAGGCCATGGTATAATTTTAATAATATAATGAGCACACTCTTTGTATTGTTATTATGAACATACAGACTCCGAACCCTATGTATAATCTCCCTTATCATTAAACATCATAATTTCCCAAGATATCACATCTACCTATTTCCAGATGCTTATTGTCACATTAAGAAATAAAAGCCATGACATCTTATAATTTTTAGTGTTGATATATCATTAGCTTATTTAACTAAAATAATCAGAGCATGTAATTTTAATCTCTGAATATTGCATGTCTTTCCAAAACTATCAATTAAGTGGAACATTATTCAAAACATTGTTTAGCCTAACTTCTCAAATAGTAGGTTTTATAATTCTCGAATTCACTATTTTTCAAAGAGGAACCTACGCAGATGGAAATCTTTGCATTTTTGCTTTGACAGTCACATATATGTTTTTATAAAATTTTATTTCCAACAATTTCCTTATATAATCAAACAATTACTGTAAACAAGAAAACAATTATTTGTGTTACTATTATTATTTCATCTACTGGAAGTTACTATCACTATTTCATTAGTATAATTTAATTTATAATGAAATGTCTATAGAAAATTGAATCTAATAGTCCAAAATCCCTAACTAAATAACAACCCTAACTGAACAAAATCTATTTTCCTCAGCCTTTTCAACAACACCCATTTTGTTCACTTCTAGTAATCATTGATGTCCATGTCAGGTATTTTACGAATCATTTCTCAGTCCTCTTGCAAAAAAAAATACCCATAACATGTTTTAAATTACTCGCAATAGGGGTGCACACATATTTATCAAATCATTTACGGATCAGAAAATAGAATGACAAAACGATGTCAAACCCTATCAGTTGAGAAGTGTTTGTAAAACAACATTAAAGAATAGACAGATTTGACTACTGGAACCAGACAAAATAGGGTTTTGTTGAAAAGGCTACAAAAAATTTACATTCATATAATTTTAAAAATTTGGAAGGAGAAAAGGTGCAAATGCATACCTATTTTTGACGCCTTCACGAAAAACAACCATGCTCATAATTTTGGAAATCAAACCCTGATCAAATTTTCCAATGAATTATTATGCTTAAAAAGTTTTTCCCTTACGCCAATGTTCTCTCTAGAAGCTTCACAAATATAAGTGTCCTTGAAATATACTAATAAATGAAAATCTATAATTACAAGGAACCTGACACTTCTAACCACCACTTTCTTCGGCACATGAATTGCAAAAGACATGTGGTTGTTATTAATTTTCTTTATATTTAATGGCTAATAAATGGCTATCGAATGGTGCACATATTTAGAATATCATGTGAACTTTACATTGTTTGTTTTAATGTTAGGGGAACCAAAATATTAACCATATATGCCACACATAAAAATTATCAATATTAACAACATTATCATCAAAAGAACACCATGCTCATTGTCAATATTATCATCTTTAAATTACATAGTGAGTATATAGGTATTCCATACTTTGACTATACTACCAATGATATGTGGTTCAATTGATGTCTCACATATTGAATTATCATATTTTGAATATATCAGGAAGTTTACATTGTTTGGCAAATATTAATTTCACACACAAATGAATTATCAAGATTTGAACAGTTAACAAAATAACCACCATGCTCATTTAACCATATAATATTATCATATATAAATTACATAGAGAGGTTATAAGTATTCCATACATTTTATATAGGTATTATACTACCAATGATATGTGGTTCAATTGATGTCTCACATATGGAATTATCACATTGTCCTCAACAAAAATGTACATGTTTACCAACGCCATTTTTTAAATTGTTTTGTTACACACAATATCTTGAGATGTGTGTGTCACTGATCTTGGTGGTGCCCATGATGTTGATCATTGGAATTGTTTTGAAATAAAAAAGAAGAATGCAAAATAGAGAAGTATTAGCACTACACATGATCTTTTTTCTTACACTATGTATACCATCTTTTATAATGGAATTGAATGATGCAATACTATATTACTATGGTTAAAAACACTGAAATTTACCTTGGTAAAAAGACTTGCGACTTGAAGTTGTACATCCAATATTTTCTCCATTAGCTTTCTCTCTTGTTCCATTCTTTCATGCTCAAGTTGAAGCCTTCCCTTCTTAATTTCTTTCATTGTCTGACTGATTAGATGCATGCTATTTTTGATTACCTCTTTCAAATATCCATAAGAGTTTCTTTTTCTCTTCACACCTTTTCTCTGAATTCCATTTTTATTCAAAGGGGTTTCTTTCTTTGCTCCTTCCAAATTTTCAATGTTGATATAGAAGGGATTTCTAATTTCCCTCTCATGTCTTTTTCATAAGTATAAGTGGTTATATTAACCCTCTCTTTTCCATTAAAACTAATAACCTTGTGTGTTTTCTTGTGTAATGTGATCCATATCTTCATAGAAAGTCCATGTTGAATGTGTTGCCAATGTTGTGTTTTCCAATTATTTCTCCTTCTTGAGGGTTTTCTTCAACTTGTTCATCTTGTATTTGCATTACATCCCAGTGAATGTTTTTCCACAAACTTGATTCAAAACATCTTCTATATTATCCCAATGTTTCTTTCCAAGTTTTCCACGGTTTAAATGATCATACACCTCTTCATATTTTGAAATAAATGTTTTCACATCAGATTTTTACCACAACTCTTCTTTGTATTCTTTCATCAACTCCTTGTTATTTCTATCTCTTTCATATGCATGGGTTAATGAAAATGTTTCTTCTAATTTTGAATCATCAACATCATCAACAATATATGGAGAATTGAGATCGATTTGTGAATGTGGAATGCAAGGACCCAATTTATGTGCACCACTTGTATTCTCTTGCAAATTTGAGACACTATTTCCATATAAGTTTTTGCATGCAGAATTCCTTTACATGAGACTCGCTTAGCTGTGTTGAAAAAACCATATTGTTTTCATAGTTTCTTGGAGTTGATTTGAGAACTTGGGATTGGAAATGTAAAAACAAGGAAAATGGTGATATTTCCATGTCCTGCAAATTTATGAGTTACTATAAACATTCAAAATGAAACAATTTGCGTACTCCATATTTTATCTAAACTTAATTTCATTTTTCATTTTATAATAATAAATATACAAGGGGTTTGCACTCTGTAAGTTCAAATAATCAGAACATGTGGAGAAACATTGAAAATTGGTTAATTACCTACTTACAAATGCACTATTTACAATCACTGTGAAATGGGTGTATAAAATGAAATTCTTCAAAATAAAATAACAATGCTCTACCTCATTTAATTTTCTGTAACTCTGTTCTTCCCCCATTTGTATATGTGCTCCTTGTTTTGGTGTTGTCACCATCTAAATGAGTATACAAATTTCCATTTTATTGCATTAAATACATACATTAACAGAGTTTGTGTGGATTATAATTTAATATTATACCACTTAACATTAAATGCAGTTGAAAAAATAAAAAACATACTCTCAAGTGACAGATTTTAAATTATACGGTTTAATGGCCATTTAAAGTTTAGGTAAGTACAATATTAATTGTGTGTACTTATTTTTTTAAAGAATTAAGGTAACATTTTTATAACATAATTTTTAATGTATGAAAAATAAAATTAACATTGTTTGAAACTTAAATTTGACATGATATATTTAAATGAAATTAAGTCTTTAATATTTACAATCACTATGAAATGGGTGTATAAAATGAAATTATTCAAAATAAAATAACAATGCTCTACCTCATTTAATTTTATGTAGCTCTGTTCTTCCCCCATTTGTATATGTGCTCCTTGTTTTGGTGTTGTCAACTTCGGAATGAGTATACAATTTTCCATTTGATTGCATTAAAATACAGACGTTAACATAGTTTATGTGGATTAAAATTTAATATTATACCACTTAACATTAAATGTAGCACGAAAAAATAAAAAAATAGTCTCAAGTGGCGGATAAATTACATTATACGCTTTAATGACCATTTAATGTTTAGGGAAGCACAATATTAATTAGGAAACATTTTATAACATAATTTTTAATGTATGAAAACTAAACTTTGACATTGTTTGAAACTTAAATTTGACATAGATATATTTAATTGAAATTAAGTCTTTAATATTGACAATTATTAATAAAAAACTAAGTAGCATGGGTTACTTCTACTCAATATTATACACAATTATTAAAAATAAACTTATATTGTTAAAATATTACGTAAGATATAAAAAGCTTAGAAACAATTAATACACATAATTGAATCAAAGCATATACCACCATTGTTAATCAGATAAAGACTAAACTTGAACTCTATACCATAAAATAAACATAGCTATACAATTAGAGAATTAAATACATGAACAATTTACTTCGACACAATATTAATGGCCCTAAATTTAAGTCCAAGAGGCCGCTAGGGTAGAAAATTTTTGACTAGAATGGACAGGTGAAAATATGCCCTTTGATATGTGAGTGATCGTTATTCCAAGTGTGAATGCTCGCACTTCGTCTTGAAAATGCTACTTTTTCATGCGAGGGATCACACTTTGACATGCTAGGGATGCACTTGAATGTGTAGGGATCACACTTTGACGTGTGAGGTATGTACTTCGATGTGTAATGGATCTATCTTTGACGTGCGAGGGATCACACTTCATAGATGTATGAGGCCACTACTCTCTCTCACTACGATTAGCTATCACTGACATGTCCAAGTGCAAGTTTTTGAGCTTGGAGTTTTCTCGCTCTTACACATTGAAGTGCGATCACCAAATTTCGGCCTCCAATTCAAGTCAATATTTTAATTTTAGCATGTAAGAAAAAAAATTACAGTCACAGTGGCTGCTAGGCTATACAACTTTTGAAATCTATAGGGGAAAGAAGCCAATGATTGTGCATAAGCCAATAGTGAATCCAATGACTGTGAGTGGTAATGTGAAGTATACTACCACTACTTTGTAAAAATTGAAGTCAACATTTATAACTTATATACTAAAAATTTAGAAAAAAGGTAGCCAATAACACAAGTAAAATCAAGTCAATTGTACAAATAAGCCAATAAAAAGGTGACACATTAGTTGTCCCAAAAAGGTGATTTTATTCCCAAGTAAGGGCCAATATTAATTTTCTTTGTACTGAAAAGTACCTATTTTAAATCCCTTAGAAATACTTTTTCAACAAAATTTAAATGCACAAAATAAAATGTGTGCATTATAAAAATCAAAGGGTGTAATACAATTTCCTCGTTTCCCCTACACTATGTGTTTTATGGATAAAATTATACACACAACAGAGGGATCTAGGGTTTAATACAATTTTTTATATGTTTAAAGATTTGGATTAAATGAGGTTTTAAAGATGTTCGTATAAGATGTATATTTTTATTTTCTCATTGTGATTTCAATTCTCCATTACTAATGTTAAAGATTTAAGTGTCCTCAGTACTAATTTTCTCTTTTTATTTGTGGATACAATTGAAAATGAACTTTTTTTTGAAGATGGAGCACATGTGGATTTACTAAACAAAGGTGTGAAAGTTGCGGAGGGACTATTTTATCCATCCAAAGATACACTCCATTATAGAGGTGTGGGGTATAGCTTATTCGTTGTCAAAATAAGTATTGTATTCAATGGAAGAGTGAGACTGTCCATACACAATTGATGATTGTGAAACCCTGACATAAATTGAAAACAAGGGATAATTTATCCCATGGGAAAGGAAGCAAATGATTAAGCATGTGATTTCAAATGTTTCAGATGTGGGGGGTGATGGCATTCAAAACATCATGAGCATTTACTCAGAGGATACATTTAATGAGGATGAGGGTTTGAATTTTAATAGTGATAGCCATTGTTTCACAACTCCTAAAGACAGGGATGAATTTTCTACAACATACGTGGTGATAAAACATAAGTATCCTCAGAAAGAAGGTGACATAGCTGAAGGGTTTATATCCCTGGTACAAGAACAACATGTGATTTCAGGAGTAGTATTGGGACCCACACAACTTGGTGTTTTTGTGGAGAATATTATAACTACATGCAATTATTTCTATCCAAGTCTACAATGCAACAATGAAGTTTCCTAGCCAATCAAAAACCTAGTTTATCTAGAAACAAGAACTGCACTTTGTGTGAATAGAAATTCTGAACTCCAAGAAAGAACCACCACATCAAACAGTGACTTCAATTTGAAGTTCAAGAGGGTTACTGCCAAGTTGATACATTTTTGTTCAAAAGAACAAAGATTTTTTTGCAGAAGCAACAATTACAAATGTTTGTGAAGGAGACATGGTGCACTTTAAAAAATTAGATGGCAATACATTTGGGGTGCATGTTGATAAATTAATTAGTCCTTTTTGCAAGGGTTTATCCATATCATAAGGATCTCTCATCCAATGGCCTATGCCAGCTAGTTGGCCCATCAAGATGGTTTCGTTATGGAAGTAAGGCTAAAATAAATTCTAGAAGAGTTACCTGGTAAAAATGTGGAGTGCATTTGAAGATCCATTTCCTCAACTGGTATACCCAAATTCATATGAATCCTCCATATGTAGTAGTAATGAAAACTTGATAAAAATACCTTACAATGCCTAAACACCAAAAGGTAAATTCTACTCCATCTAGTACACCAAAGGACAAGGGAAAATGATGAAAAAATAAGAACATTTTTTTTGTCTTAAGTTGAGAAAAAACCTTGCTACAAGGAAGGATGTCTCTCCAATCTATCTCTAAGTGCTTTCAATCATAGTTGGAATTTAACTCTTGGTATGAATGAACCTTCCATCAAAAACTTTGTACTTAATACATTCACCACAAATGCTAGTAGTTGTGATCAAGGTCAAACTTTAGAACATAATATAGATAAATTGAAGTTATGTGGAAGGGATGTATGTCACAATTCATGGTATAGATGTCATGGAATCCCAAAAATAACCTATTACAGATACATAAAATCTTGGATTAATGGCAAGAGGAGGTCAGTAAATGGAAATACAAGAAAACAAAAACAAATTCCAAACATTTTCACAACTATTGCATTGATATCCAAAATGGTGGAGAAGAATTTTGATATATCCCCACACATGTCTCATTCAATGGGACAAGATGGTACTAAAGTAACAATGAAATTGTTTCTTGCATGTTATAGTTTTTTCTTACATACTACAAAAGTGTAATGAGGGCCTTTCACTGTTGGACCTTCCTTGAACGTCACAATCAAATATCAGCAAAATATGGCAAGAACATTTCTCCCATGTTTCAATCACCAAGAACAACTTCTTCGCCAAATGTGACGAGTGCATAGAGCTTAAGAACAAATGTGCAATGACTTCATGTCCAGAAACATTGGCAAAAATAGATCAATGCCAAACATGGCACAATGATTACATTCAAAGTTGTTCGTGCAACTTACTATGCACATAGAGTGTAATCACAACAAAATCCTAATAGTTATTTGAGCATTATACATGAAAAAATGGACAAGATGAAAACTGTAATAGCCAAGGATGGGAAAAAATCAAAATCAATAAGCAATGTTATTAATCTCCCCATCACCTTGACTAGTATGTTGACACATGGAAACAAAACGGGAGGTTTCGGCACTTTGGTCTCCCTTTTGTTGAGCAAGGAGCAAAATTCACAATAACATCATTGGCACTATGTATCCAGAAGCTAGAAGAACCAATTACAGATCAGTATGGTGATTTTTTATATAGTAGTGGGATGTCAAAACACCCATTACATGATGTAATGTTGTAAATCGATGCATATGACAAGTGCAAGGAATACAAGTAGAAAAATGAGGGTTCTCATACAACTAATACTGTAAGTAGATGTTCAAGTTCATTTAGAAAATAACCACCAACTCTCTACTTGCAACTAGATAATGTTGCAAGTGACAAAAAAAATCACACATTGTTTGTGTTTACATCCATGCTTACAGCTAGAAGGGTTTTCAACACAGTGTATGTGAGTTTCCTTTCCAGTGGGTCACACACATGAAGACATAGATGGGACATTCAGTGATTATCAACAACATTGTGAAAATTGGATACATTCTCTTTGCCACAAATAATGGACACTTACAGAACATGCCAAGAGGATTCCAACACATTCACTCTGTACCTTATCGAGGAATTCTATGACTTTAAGGCCTTTATGGAACCACACTTGCTAGATGTTAACCATAAGATCATGGGTATCAGTAAACCAAAGATGTTTAAATTCCATATTGAAGACAACATTCCTGTCATGAAGTTCAAAGCATCAATCATGGAGTCTGATTGGTCACGCTCAATTAAGATCTATAAAATAGTGGATGAGAAACCTTTCTTTCCTGAAGGGGATCCTCCATTGACACCCTTCAAATAACTAAAAGAGATGGAAGACATGAAGAGAGGCATTCAGGCATACATCACACACTGGGAAAAGAGTTTAACTGATGGTGGAATAAGCATACTAGGTTCCGAAGATTGCATATTGGAAAAATGTTCTACGTTCCCTAGAGAATCCCTTTTTCAATTGTAGCATGATGAGGAGAGATTTTTTTGGCCTAAAAAAATTCAGGATAGTGCAATGTATGATCAGATAGTGGGTGCACCACGTCTTGACATGGATAGCTACTATAGTCAAAATTTCCTTTCAAATAAGGATATATATGTTGGGCCTATTTGTGATAGACCTCAAGAGGAATTCAATGCAGTAGTGGATGTGAATGTTGGGTAGATGATACTAGTAAGACCATCTGATGATAATGTACCTATATGGATGGGAAAGGCAGAACTAAAACTAATACATGATGTTCACACAAACACTCAAAAGATAAGGGTATGCTGGTGGGAACCCACAGGAAAAGGAAATACAAAAAATAAAGGTACTAGGAATGATTAAAGAAAAAGTAAATGGTGGCAAAAATCAAGGGACACATCAGATATTGATATAGACAACATCATTTGGGCATGGAGTCCAAATAAAATATGGAAATGAGATCAAATTAAAATACCGAATCGGGGTCATGAAGCTATCCAACAATACCTTGCACAAATTCAAGAACTATAATTAATACCTTTGCAAGGGATCAATGCTGAATGTAATTTTCAATGTAATTTTCCTGAAGGAATTAATTGCCTATGGAAATAAATTTTCAAATCCATTTCTTCAAAACAACTTGTTTAACGTAATTCTTAATTCTTTATTTGTTCTTTATGAGTTACAGAATGGAAAAGCATAAAATTAGTTGACTTTATCACATGTAACTTGCATATTTACAATATCACTATCATTTTTATATAGATTTATATAAAAATTATATCAATATATAATATACACAAAATATTAAATAAATATAAATTTGAAGTATTTAAATAACTACTATTTTGTATTTTTTAAAGGGCAATATCGTAAAATTACCATCATCTAAAAATTGTTTGGACAGGCATAGTTGGTCGTCAAATTTTTTAACCCCTGGGTTGTTGTAACTTTGTGGCGCCAAGGCTTATGTAACTTAGCGGCTGCTAGGCTTGTGTAGCTTAGCGGTGGGTAGGTTTATGAAACTTGTTACTAGTAGGCTGGTGTAACTTTCCAGTCCACTAGGATTATTTCACCTAGATGAATCTACTCTTGTGTAAATTAGTGGCCACTAGGCTTATGTAAGTTAACAACTTATACTGCTTATGTAAGATAGTGGCCGCTAGGCTTATGTAAGTTGATAACCTATATGCTTATGTAAGATAGTGATAGCCTATACACAGGATTTATCTTATTATCATTTTATGTAAATTAGAGGCAGCAAGGCTTATGTAACTTAGTGAAAATATAACTTAGTGGTTGTAAGGCAAATGTAACTTAGTGGCCACAAAGCAGACTGTAACTTTGACGCAACTGCTAGGCTTATGTAAGATAGCACCACCTTATGTGAGGCTTATGTAAGGGGGATCAAATAATAACAAAATAGAAATCCTAAAATAGTGAAACTAAAATCCAAAAATTAGGAATTTAGAAATTGGATTACAATAGTTGTGACAAAATTGGAATCCAATAATAGCGTTATTGGAATCTAGTAATAGTGAAATTGGAGTTTATCCAATAATAGGAAATTGGAATCCAATAATAGCGAGATTGGAATCCAATAATAGCTGAAATTGGAACTAGAATAAGTCCAATAATGACAATATTGGAATCCAATATTGCTACTAATGGAATCCAATAATAGTAATAATGGAATCCAATATAGACAAAAATGGAATCCAATATACGCAAAAACGGAGATGGATTTCTTCCAATACTTGAAATACTGGAGTCTAGATTTACTGGAATATGTCTAGATTTAGTGAAATAAGTGTTTCTATATTTAATTATGAAAATATGTCCTCTTAATAAGGGGAGTAAGGAGAATTTTAATTGTCATTTTAAAGTGTCAGGTTTGGGAGGAAATTTTCTGTAGTGATTTCATGGCCCTTCTTTCAAGGCATGCAAGGATGGTAGAAGGTGATGCGGGGGGTTAATGATGAATGTTGGTGCACATTTATAAATGGTAAGGTGATATTAATGTTTTTTAAATCCAAGTTTATTCCTCTCTTGGAATCTGAGTTTATAACTATTAATGGGATGTTAATGCGCAGGTTTATTCCTCTCTTGGAATATGGGTTTTAGCTTCGTGCCCTTACAAGTGCAATCTCGAGCGATCGTGAGTGGCGCAAGTTTTGACATCGCTACCAACTAGGATCCCTAGTAGAGCCACCCCACCCACGTCGGGATCTAATTTTGACGATTCCAAGTCCAATGCAGAGATGTGATTGTCCACCCTCTCTCTCTCTCCAAGGGCAATTTGCAGTGCTTGTAGTTTTATGTATCTGCAGTAAGAAGGGTGATCACTACACATCAAAATTCACTTACAAGTATCTTGCCTCAGCTCAGTGCCACAAGACACTCTTAACAATGGCTAAGACCGTCAAGGGCCTCACCTCATGACGGAAGCATCGTTGGCGAGGAATGTGGCTTCCTCCGTTGTTGGGGGCCTCCCAGTATCAGGGGTAGCGTGGACCGCTCTACTGACTACATTTTCTGTAGAAACGATGAATATTTTGTTTGAGTTACCAATCTATCCAAGTGACCGTGAGGGATGTCAATATGCACGATATTTTCAATTCGTTTGTACACATCACGCGTGTCTACATGCCCATGGATCAGAAGATAGATTAACAATGGATTTGGTTTTGTTAATTTCATTAACAGGGAAGGATGCTCAGAGAGTTATGAATAAGCTCAATGCCTATGGTTATGATAATCTTATTCTCAGATTCGAATGGGCCACTCCAAGGAAAACTTTTTAAAAACAATTAAAGCAAGGAAGACTTAAAAGAAGGCATCTTTCCTTCTTTCTATAGAGTTTTTTACCTATTTCTACTTTAGATTTTGTGGGGTTTTTAGTGTTGATAGGATCAGTTTGTGTTTCACTTGAATGCACAATGATTCTCCTTTTATTTTGAATTGCCTCATTTAGTATAATGATTTGTTTTTTTTAACTAAATAAAAACTATCAAATCTTAATTTTTAAAAATCATAATGACATTTGTTCTCATGGTATATTTTAGAAAATTGAAAGATAAAATTTTAATTTTACCTTTTACTGTTGAGAAATAATTTGTGTACTTACAACAAATCTGTGTTTGTTTACTCTCATGTAATATTTTATATCTTGAGAAACATTTGCTTAACATAGTACTTGAAAATAAAGAGTTTATCTAAATTTAGTTCAATATTACTTCAATGTAGACCAAACTATCTTTGGCTCTAACATGCTTCTTATCAAATCATGTGAAAGCAGCAAGTACTATAAAGTCAATTATTATTTGATTTTCTCTCTATGGTGAGAAGTTCAGGTTTTAGATATATGATTCTTGAAGGACTGTGACGTGGAAGGATATTTACCTATACTATGAGTTATAATATGGTTTCCCCCAACAATAATGATGCCATAATAAAAGGACTGGCTTTTAAAATAGAGTTGTACTAAAAATATGCAGTAGATACATAGATGCACTATAAAGGACTTGAGTTGGTTTCTTTCTTTTTTCTAAGAAACATGTTCTCTTAAGAGTTTCTTACTGACATGCGCACATAGAGATCGAATGCCCCTGAAATGTCCTACATCATCAACTCACAAAGAAGATTATCCACCATTGATTACATTCAATAGGTATCCACTTTAATGAAACACATTTGTTTAATTTTATTTGTAGGGTGATTTGAGTGTCTGTAAAACCCTTAATCTTTACTCCAGATGCAGTGAGGATTTCCTGAACTTTACGTGTTTCTTGAGTTAGGGATGACAGTGATGGTATCTGATAGAGTGAGATGCAGGGAGCTTGAATAGGAGGATAATGAAGATCTAGAATTTCTTCTGCCACTACGTTGAATATCATTGGGCTGGATGAAGAAGATCGTCGAATACAAGTTCAATGAGCAGGGACAGATGGTGGTTCACACCACTACCATGTGCATTAGAAGATGGATTACATTTAATTATATTCTCATAGTCTGGATCGTCTGCCCTCTACTAGTTTCTTCAGAATATATTTAATAATTCTCTAGTTACACTGAGGTTCAATCACATCATAGTAAATGAACCTGGAAGTGTCTCACATCTCTTGAAATTCATTAGCCTAGCCGGATCCATGCTAGCCCATATAAAAAGGAAACATGGTCGGTTTATTGTTGTACAGACAAATGTTGGCTTCCATGAAATCATTAAAATATTTTCCTAAGATTTGCATGGTTAAATGTTATTGACATTTTAAAACTGATAAAGACCTCATTCCAAAACAAAAATTAAAGCCTAGTGGAGCGCTAGCCGGTATAAAACAGAAACATGTTATATTTATGGTTTTGCTAATCAGTGTTGGATTCCTTGAAATCATTAAACGATTTTCCAATAATTGTGTAGTTTAATCTTAAATAAATTTTAAAACTGATAAGAACCTTTATTGCAAACTAAAAATTAAATCCTTGTGGCCACTATCCCATACAAGTGCACTCTCGAGTGCTGCGAGTGATGCAAGTTCACAAGTCACTGCCAACTAGTGAACCCTACTGGAGTGACCCCCACCCGAATGGGATCTAAGGTTGATGATTCTAAGTCTGGAGACGATAGTTTGTCGTATCTGCAGTAAGAAGGGAGATCACTGCACATCAAAATTCCCTTACAAGGATCTCGCCCCCACCCATGCCACAAAACCTTAACAAGGGATAAGGCCGTTGAGGGCCTGACCTCTAGTGCGGAAGCATCACTAGTGGGGATGTCACTTCCTCTGCTACTGGGGGCCTCCCAGTCTCAGGGGTGGCGTGGACCGCTCTAGATGACACCATGTGCCATAGAAATGATGAAAATTCTATTCGAGTTACCAGTTTGTTCGAGGACCACGAGGGATGTCAATTTGCATGAGATTTTCAAGTCATTTGTACACATCAATGGACGTGTCTATGTGGCCATGGATGAGAAAATAGATTAAAAGGGGATTTGGTTTTATTAATTTCATCAACAGGGAGGATGCTCAGAGAGCTATCAATAAGCTCAATGCCTATGGTTATGATAATCTTATTCTTTGAGTCAAATGGGCCACTCCAAGGAAGACTTTAAAAACAAAAAAAATTAAAGCAAGGCAGACTTAAAAGCAGGCATCTTTCCTTCTTTCTATGGAGTCTTTTACTTATTTCCACTTTAGGTTTTATAGGGTTATTAGTGTTGATAGGATCAGTTATGTTTCACTTGAACACAATGATTCTCATTTTATTTTGACTTGCCTCATTTAGTATAATGATTTATTTGTTTTCACTAAAGAAAACCTATCAAATATTTAATTTTTAAATTCATTTTGACATTTTTTTAGCATGGTGATGTTTTTTATTTTTATTTGTAGGGTGATTTGAGTGTCTACAAACCCTTAAGATTTACTCCATTGATGTGTGAGGATTTCCTAAATTTTCCCATTTCTTGAGTTAGGGATGATAGTGATGGCATTCTGATAGAGTGAGATGTGGGGAGCTTGAATAGGAGGATAATGAAGATCTAGAATTTATTTCTCCACCGCTGAATATCATTGAGATGGATGAAGAAGATCATCAAATACAAGTTCAATGAGTAGGGCCAGAAGGTGGTTCACACCACTACCATAAACATCCACAAAGTGGCCAAAGTGCACCTTAATAAGTGCACTCTCGAGTGCCATGAGTGGCACAAGTTGGTGTCACTACCAACTAGGAACTCTACTAGAGCGACCCCGCCCACCTAGGATCCAAGGCTAACGATTCCAAGTCTGGTAAAGATGCGTTGCTTCTAACCTCTCTCACTCCAAGGGTAGTGTGGTGCTCATAGTTTTTCATATCTGTAGTAAGAAGGGTGATCACTGCACATTAAAATTCCCTTATAAGGATCTCACCCCCGCCCGTGCCACATACACCTTAACAAGAGATAAGGCCATCGAGGAGCCTCACCTCTGGTGGAAGCATCATTGGTGGGCTACCACTACCTCTGCTACTAGGAATCTCCCAGTCTCAAGGTGGACATGGACCACTCTAGAAACAACATGCACCACAGAAATGATGAAATTTTTTCAAGTTACCAGTTTGTCCGAGGACCATGAGGGATGTCGATCTACATGAGTTTTCAATTCATTTGGACACATCACGCATGCCTAGGTGGTCATGGATCATAAGAGTAATTAGAAGGGGATTTGGTTTTGTTCAATTTGTCACTTGAGAGCTATCAATAGGCTCAATGCCTATGGTTATGATAATCTTATTCTCAGAGTCGAATGGGCCACTCTAAGGAATACCTTAAAAAAATGAAGCAATAAAGACTTAAAATTAGGCATATTTCCTTATTTCTATGGATTCCTTTACCTATTTCTGCTTTAGGTTTTGTTTTTTTAGTGTTAATAGGATCAGTTGTGTTTCACTTGAACGCAATGATTCTCCTTTTATTTTGAATTTCCTCATTCAGTATAATGATTTATTTATTTTCACTAAAGAAAACATATCAAGATTATCCGTCATTGATTAAGCTCAACAAGTGTCCACTTTAACGAACACGTTTGTTTAATTTTATTTGTAGGGTGATTTGTGTGTCTGCAAACCCTTAAAATTTACTCAGATGATTGAGGATTTCCCAAATTTTCCCATTTCTTGAGTTAGGGATGATAGTGATGGCATCCGATAGAGTGAGATGTGGGGAGCTTGAATAGGAGGATAATGAAGATCTGAATTTTTTTCTACCATCACCGAATATCATCAGGCTGGATGAAGAAGATATTCAAATACAAGTTCAACGAGCAAGGGCCAGAAGGTGGTTTACACCACTACCATGTGCATCAGAAGATAGATATTACATTTTATTATATTCTCATAGTCTGGATCGACCCTCTACTAGTTTCTTTAGAATATCTTCAGTAATTCTCTAGTTACACTGAGGTTCAATCACATCATAGTAAATGAACCTAGAAGTGTCTCACATCTCTTGAAATTCATTAGCCTAGCGGCCACTAGCCCATATAAAAAAGAAACATGACCGGTTTATTATTTTGTAGACAAATGTCGGCTTCCATGAAATCATTAAAATATTTTCCCAAGATCTGCATGGTTTAATGTTAATGACATTTTAAAATTGATAAGAACCTTATTCCAAAGAAAAATTAAAGCCTAGCGGCTGCCAACCCATATAAAAAAACATGTTATATTTATGGTTTTGTAGATCAATGTTGGATTCCTTGAAATCATTAAATGATTTTCCAACAACTACATAGTTTAATCTTAAATAAATTTTAAAACTGATAAGAACCTTTATTCCAAAGGAAGAATTAAAGTTGTGCGGCAACCACTAGCCTATACAAAATAGAGACATGTTATGTTTATTATTTTGTAGATCAATGTCAGATTCCAATATTTTGATTTTTGGATTCCAGTATATGGACTTTGGAGTGTAGTAAATTCCAATATATGTGATTTTAGATTCCAATATATGTGATTTTGGATTCCAATATATGTGATATTGTGAATGGAATCTAATATGTGTGATTTTGGAGTCCAGATAATTCCAATATTTAACATTTTGGAATCCAAAACTAGTAGTTTCAGATTCCAGAAATGGTGGTATTATTTTGCGGCTTGGACTAGAATAAGTCCAAATTAAGTGAAATAAGCATTCTTATGCCAAGGGAACTTCTCCCAGATTTAAGCGGACGATCCATAGCTCTTAACAGAACTTGTAAATATAATGTTTTTAATTTGGCATTTTTTAATCTTTTATCTTAGTGTGGTTTTGTACACCATTGGTAACTTGCATCAAATTATATTAGTATTTTGTTTAGATCGTGATTATTTGACAATCATATTTAGGTCCTGCATGCAGAGTTTAGTAATTTTCCAAACAATCAACACATCATGAAAAGAGGATAAAACTTTGTTTCTGATTCTGAAGAATATCCTACGACACAAGAGAAGAGAATACGCAACAAGAAATCCTGCTATATTACAAATAATGGAAAAACTTAACAAACCATTTATTTTAACCAAGTCTTTTGTTCTTTCCCTTAACAAAAAGTTTAGTGAAATTTCTTGAAAGCATGAAAAAAGTTTATAATCATTTCTTATTCCCAAGATCACTTAGAAGGTGCGAGGGAAGAGCATACGTGATCCTCCTTATAAATAAAAAATGTAACATTCATTAATTTATCCCAAACAAGTTAGAAAAAAATATGATCTAATATAGATCCTGAAATCAAGAATTGGCTCTAAAAATTCCTACAATATGTTAGCAATTTAAATAGTCCAAAATTTTGCAAACTTAGAAGTAATGTTCTAATTTAGATTGCCACACCTAGACACCATTTACAACATATGTGCAACCCATAATAGCAAGTGCACACCCCTGAATACACACCCCTAACAACAAATGTGTGGCTATGATAAAAATGCACAAACATTAGTGCATAGACGTGGCTAGAGAAACGAACATGTGGACCAATAAGCGTATGCACGAGTCTGTCAAGAAAATAGGACAAAAAAGACACAAAATGATGCATGCGTAGCCAGAGAAGCACATGTGCAGACCTAGAAGCGTATGCATGGACTATGACAGAGAAACACATAGGGTAAAATAGACATGTAACATGTGTGTGGCTAGAGAAGCACCTATGTGGCATAAAAGACACATGCATGGACCTTCACGCGTATGCACACCCTATTCAACGTAAATGCGGACCTAATGATGCATGTTTGGCCCAACGTAAAACCTATGCGATATACCTAGAATGAGGTCAAAAATATGGAAAACCGACACAAAAAAACCTCAAAAAGGTCATTTTTTCCTAATTTAGATCGAAATTAATGACAAGCCAATACAATTAAACCTTCAAAAAAGACTCAACACATGAAAAGTTAGGCAAAATACCCTAAGGGATTAAAAATATTCAACATGTGCATGATTAAGGTTAGTAAAAACTTGAGATAAACTAATAAAACTTGACATCAAATACTAAGGGACTATGGACCCATCCCATCAGGTGTGCCAGATGTGCTCATATATAAATTTGTGTTGCTAATTAAAACAAGCTAAAACCTAATAAATTCAAAGAAAAATCAAATCTACCATGAAACCATCATGATAAGAGCTTATAGAAACTAACTTCTTCAATTCATTAAAAAACTAAATGCTAAGTTATGTTCTACTCTTTAGGTTGTTAACTAAACATGAACCTAGTTAGATCATTTAGAAATCAAAGTCGATGTTGGTGATATTAAGAATTGAGAGTGGGATCTCATCAAGAATGGATATAAGGAAATTTTGGATCTTCCCATATTACTCAATTTTGATTAGATGGATGCAAGATGAAAGAGATAATCCAAATCAATGGAGAATGGTCAAAGCCAAATGCCTATAGTTTACTTTAGGGAAAATGAGGTGGTCTCTTTCAAAGGAAGGAGCTTGGTCCTTTATATAAATTGAATGTTGGAGAGAGATGTGAAACTTGCTGCATGTGGGATAAGGGTAAAGCAAGATTAGGAATGGATAAGGTTACTTTAGAAAAGGTAATTTTGATTTAACAGAGATTAATAAATCAAATACATTCCACTAAAAGTAATTAAAGGTCAAGTTAACTCTAATATGTTGGCATGTGTATTTTGAATTTTCATTGATGTCAAAAGAATATTAATGCCAAAGTAGGATGTAGGAGATATCTAGGGAGCTTGGAATGAATCAGAAAAGGAAGAACAAGACAGTGGCTGGAGAACACCTAATGAAGCACAAAATTTTAGAGTAGCTAGTGACAAGTACAAGCAAGGTGATGTTGTGATAGCACACCAATAGGATGTCAGGAATTGTATAAAATTTATATGAGGTGAAAGAAGGGTCAAAAGGATGAATAAAAGAGCAAATGAGGTGAATTTTTCAGACTAGCTCATTTCAATATGCCAAATCCCAAGGCCTAGGAAAAAAAGACAATAAAATCATGGTAAAGGTGTAGGAAAATTTCCAAGAGTCCTCAAATGAATTTTTAGATCATAATTCAAAAGATAAAGGCATGATTAGGATCATTGGTGTGACTGCCTTTCAGTAAAAACAAGTTTAGCATGCACAAATGAGATTGGATTGGAAATTTAATAGTGAACCATGACAAATTATCTATCTGAGATCATGGAGGAGGTATTCATGAAGGTGTGGACAAAATTTTAGGACCAGAGGAGGACTTTTATGCAAGATTTTTCATTTTCAATAAAATCGAATTAAGTGAGGTATGCTAAAATATTGCTCTGACTTCTTAGCATTCAAGAAAAATTGTGGATCCTTCTTTGGATAAATAATAAGAGAAAAATTAGTAGATAATTGGGATAAAAAAGTGGTGCAAAATTCTGAGGTAAAATGGATGAGAAACAAGAAATCTCTATCCATTTTTATGGACCTGTCCTAAACCTTCCTCAAACCTAGTTAAGTCGGTATGGAGAAAATTGTATGGTTAGGTCTCCAAATGAAGTTTTTTTTGCTTTCTAATGAATCTGAACATGTATATAATTCATTAGAGGATATTTTTCGTGAAGGTTTGAGATTTTTACACCTAGTGGTCCCCACAAGAAATAAATTATTTTTTGAAGTTTTCAGTGTAGAGACAACTTTTGTAAGGGAATCTATGTTCACATTTTTTCTAGAGGATGATAGTGATGTTTAATTTATATTCATGAAGTTATCTTGGTCACTCCTTTTGATAAAAATTGAAGGTATATGTGTGTTTTTCAGTCCCACCACTTGAAAAGGCTACGAATGAAAAAACCAATATGTCTGTTTAAAAGGTAAATGAGTTCTTCTCATGATAATCATTTCAAGAGATAGTTTGGATATGAACTAAAGGTCCTTTTTAAAAAAATTCATGCATTGTTTGAGCATGAAAGTGAATTTTAAGTGATTGAAGTCATGTAAATCAAGACTAGTTTTGGGTGTTTTGAAACCAATTTTGTGTGTGTATGAAATGCAAGAGTTTTTGGAATGTATAACTTGAGATGAATATTTATGTCAGAATGATGAGTTTAATAAGGATGATTTATCTCTACAAAATTTCTTTAGAATCTATGAATGTATGAGTAAGTGCATGGAAATTCTTACTTTGTGAAGGTAAAAATTTTGAGTTTTGAACCCCTGTTGGTTGCTTGTCAAAGTCTGCAAGTCCTAACTTGTTTGAGAATGATGAATCTATCCTTTGTATTTGAATATTATTGACACATCATGTCCTATTTTCCTCCTTCTTTAGATTGGTTTGATGTTTTATGAGTCACTGATTAGAAGACGATCATCATGACTGAAATTTTTGGTACTCCATGATTGAGTGTGAAGATCCAATGCATTTGAAAGGGGAAATGGCGTGTGAATAAGTGTTTTAAGGATTTATAAAGTAAAATTATAAGGTGTATAATGTACTCACTTGTTTTTTCCCCTTGTGCATGATCAGAATGGGCTAGAAGACAAAATGGAGCTCATTTTGCTAAACGACAAAACTATTTCGATAGTTACAAACATGTTGGTACAAAAGTCTGATTTGGAATGTTTGCATGTGTAGCTGATTTTTAGAGCTCTAAAAACATATTTCTTGCTCTCCATAAGTGAAAAAGGAGTTATAAAATCTCAAGGAATGAATAGGATTGCATATAATCTCCAAAATTTAATTATTATAAGTTGAAAAGTCTTATGATGTCAATTAGTATTCCTTGTACGAGTTGAAAAAATATAGAATTTGTTTAGATGATGTGTGGAATTTGTAGAGTTATATGAAAATATCATTGGAAAATATATGTGAAGACTCTATGCATGAAAATGTTGTTGAAAAATCAAAGAGGTTTGTTGATGTAGAGAAAATAGTTGAGCATGTATTAAGACTAGGTGTAAATCATTTAAATATGTGAGAGAATTAGTATTGAATGTGTGGTTCATGGAGAGGATTATGAAGAGAATGAGAGTGTGAGAGAAGCCTTGTAGATCAGATTTTTTGCAACTTATTAAGAAGAGATAAAATAATGCATGAAGACTAATTATTTGGTGTGAATGAGTATGTAAGAGTGTGTGTATGAGATAAGCCTTGTGTAACAATATTTGAAGCTAATGTATAGTGGGGAATGAAGAGATATATGATCTGATTTTTAGATCATAACCTGTGGTATTGAGACAACTAACTGAGTGACCAAACATTTAATTAAAGACTAATTTGTATCTTAGAAATAGGGATTTGATGCTTCCTTGTGAGTTATATCTTACAGAAGAAACAAGGAGAAGCCAAGTTCAAACTTTGAGAGTTTTAGGCTCAAAGAAAGTTGATGCTTGTATAAGGTTAAGTAGTGTCTTGACCAAATTTTGGGGTTGTAGCTCAAGTTGAGTAGATGCTTAATCGTAAAATCATCGTAATTGTAAGAGGATAATTTTTCAAGGCTAGTTCTTTGGTTTCAATCGTTTTTTCTCCCTTCAAGGGTTTCCCACATTAAAATCGGTGTTCATATGTTTATTATTGTCTCTCTCTCTCTCTCTCTCTCTCTCTTATGTTTGAATGTTTATGCTTCTTCATGGTTAATATTATTTAACTTTGAATAATTGAAGAATTATAAATTGGCACAAAATTTCTAAAAAACACTGATTCACCCCCTCTCAGTGTATTGGATCTCCAATAATTGGTATCATAGTGTGGCCCTCTTGAATCAAGCCTAACATCTTGGAGGATATATTTGGAGAAAAATTATGGGTAATCTAGCTGAGACAGTACTGAAAAAGAAGTATGGGATTGCTCAAGCCTTGATTAATGAATTAAAGGAGGAAATAAGCTCACGAAAGATAATCATAGTTAAAAACTCAATGAGATGGAATCATTATTTGAGAATATGTCAAAATCACTGTAAGACAAATAAAAATATTGCATCAAACATGAAGAAGAATTAAGTACTCCAAGGGAGGAACTAGAAAAAGTAGGGATAAATGAATTTAAGGGTGATTCAATCCATCTATCATGTCAAGGACATTCTTAGGTCAAGAAGGATATCAAAGAACACAAGAAGAAGACCATTAGGTATAAAAATGCAAGGAGACTCTCAAGTAAGTTTCATGGAGCTTGTTTTTCATTTCATGTTGTTGGACATAGAGCTAGGGACTGTATGAGAAAAATAGAAAAAGAACACCCATGGAGAGATTGTACGCCTGAATATGAAAAGAATAGAGTTTTCTTAACTTTCCAAGAAAAAGGACATATTACAAAATATTTCCTAGAGGAACCATCAAGTTGGTTTTAGAAAGAAGAAGACTCAATAGGAAAGAACTATGTTGTGTTCTTCAATTTTCATAGATAAGGACATTTTGCAAAACATTGTGTTAAACCTCCTAGATTCAAGAGAAGACTTAATATGACCAAGAATCAAGGAAAAAAGGTATACAAAGTGAGGACACATTATAAAAGTGAGTTCAATACAACAAAGTTTGATTTAATCAAAGGAAATAAGATGGTAAAACACAAATACATAGTTAAGGAAATCAACTCTAGGCCTGGAGAGACAAAGAATGACAAGTATCATGGGAATATGATGAATATACAAGGCAACCAATGATTGTCATGAGAGAGAAAAGCTCAAGTAAGGTGGAAAACGATGATGATCAACTCCAAGAAGAGGTCTTACCCCAAGCAGTTGTTGAAAAAATAAATAACATCCATCATACATGTTTGACAAGCATCCAATCAATTTACGAAGACTTAGGAGATGTAATTAACATATCTAACAAGACATCTAAGAAGGTGGACAAGGATTCAAAGGAAAGAAAAGAGTATATAGAGTCATAATGTTTCTTTGATGACCACTTACTACTTTAAGGTGATCTAAAAGACATGGTGTGCCTTCTAGGATTCTAGAAGGCATATGCTACTTGGAAGAAACATTAGTGTGGTTGAGGTAGATTCATCATCAATCAGTTATGACTCAAGTCTTCAAGATGTGGCTAGCAATAAGACAATAAAAAAGTATTATTTATTTAGCATTCATCCCTCTTGGTGTGTCAAAACTTCAAATGACATGAAGAATCATAAGGTATGTCCATTCAGTCCTATATGATGTTCTCATTTATAATCAGGTTATATAAGGTGTTGTAATGTCCTATTTGACTGACCATGTAATAAAAAGGGTGTGTCAAACATCAAGGTCTATGTTGTCATCACTAGATTGTGTTGCTAAAGAATCATCATATGTAGTTTGCATAGAGGATGTGAGAAGTCCTCAAGAGATATTAAATTTATGTTTGAATGTTCAAGTGAAAAAAAGTGTCTTCATTTCCTTGCATAATCTATCAAGGTTTTTGTTATGAGTTTTAGCCTAGTTGGTTTAAGTCTCAAGGTTGATCTCAGCTATGATAAACTTGTGTTAATGTAGTCTCCAAAGGAAATGGTTTATCATGTAAGTATATGTTTTTAAATGTTGAGACGTAAAGATAAAAAGAAAGTGATTTGAAGTGTTATAAATCATGTGGAGTTGTAGACACTAAATCATGCACTTTGGGTATTTATCTAGTTCTGATCACATACTAGTATTCATATGATTCCTAAGTAAGAAAATTACTAATTAACCTATGTCTTTGGCCTCTTTTTTTGATTTCATTTTTCCTTTTTGGTCTTACACTCTTTCTTGCCCAATATTCCTTTTCATACATTGGCATTTCTCACTTTGGACACCAACACCAGGTGCCCCCATCCCCTCTAGGCGCAACCGACCTATTTTTACTTTGCTCACATATTTTGGGTCCCTTATAGCCATTTAGGAATCTTATTTTCTTGGTATTCGGTATTTTTAGGGTTAAGAATGAAATAAAAGCAAGGGAATCATATAAATATAAATTTATGTGATCATAATAAAGGACCAAAGCACTAAGCATTATCTCTCACCACCTAAGGTTGCATCCTAGAGAATTATAGATCATTCAAACATCCATCTAGCTCTATCAAAAGGGACAAGGGACTATTATTTTTGCATACACGCATAGGAGGGAAAGTTCATTCTTTCATGCACACATCTATTTACGTATTTTACATCTAGGTACTTTCTCGCTATCAAGTGTGACACACAAACGAGCCACCTAGGGCATGATTTGAAAACACACAAACATAGAACTACGTTAATTCTAAGATGTAGTGCAACACTTAGTCGTAAGTTTACTTTAGTGATAGTTGAGGACGTTCTGAACCCTCATTTGTAATATTTTCTTTTTTGCGGATTTGATGTGCTTTTAGGGTTTTAGGGGTTGTTTCTTCATTGGATGTTACATGTGACATCTTTGAACTTGGTATGACATATTAGAGACATGCAGTGAAGGATATATAACACGTCATGACCCTCTAAAGAAGGTTTTTTGAGGCTCTAAGCAATCACATGCACCTAGAGTAGGTCTGCATCGCCTGCAGGCACTCCTGACCCAATCCAGGTGCCCTAGTCTAGGCACATCTTCCAGTCGCACAATTTTCTAAGATCTGGTGTGACACTTTCCCCTTTCTATTCATTATTTAATCACTTCATCCAAGTCTAGGATTATTTGTGAAATCAGCTAAGTTCTCTTTCCTTTCATTTTATAACTAGGGTTACAAATTTAATTTCTTCTTTTCTTGGGTCAATTTATGTACTTCATTACACATATTCAACATTGTTACAATTTTAGATTAGGAATTTATTCATTTTGTTAACATTTTTCTTAATCAGGAGTCCCTCCAAATCAAATCATCCATCGTGAGATATAGTCTTGATATTCAATTTCCCATACCACTCTATATGGTAGAAGTCTAAGTAGAACTTTTCAAACTATTTCAAAGGTCAAGTAGTGTATGAATGAATGAATCTTAAATGATTTGATCAAACCTACATCCAAGGGTCAAAATTTAATCATGTCTCTGTGAAATTCTTAGTAGAGTAATTTCTAGAAATCCTAATATCAATGAGGTGTTAATATCTAATCATATCTGCAGTGTATTCAACTAGGTCAACTAGTCTTGGTCAAGTCAAGTCAAAAGTTATCAAGTGTGTCAAGATACAAATCATTTCAAAGTTGTCAAATGATTCAAATTATGAAAAAACTGTCATGATTTGATTCTCAGTTGTTATCCTTGTTATGAGAATTTCAAAGTTGAAAATGTGTGTAGTTGTTAATGCCAAAGTGGTCCTAAAAGGAAATGATTTATTAAGTGTGTCTCAGTTCACAAAATCCTATGGAATAAGTCTAAAAAAATCATAAAGTCACTTAAAAAGGTTACGAGTTCCCTTGAAGAGTGTGAAATTGGAAGGTCTAGGTCCATAATGAGTCTAGTCGAGTCATTCAAGGTTATTAAAGTTATAAGGTTGCATGAGAAAGCTTAAATGGAGATATATGAATTCATTCAAGGAGTTATAAATCTATTGAAGCCTGTGCAAGATGTCCAAGTTAATAGAAGGTATAACCTTCACCACTCATAAGTCTCATTCTACTTCATAAATGAATAAATTAGGATTTGAATATGGAACATGCTCATCATTTTCATCGAAACTAATGAGAAGGTCAAACAAGAAACAAGGTTAAAATTAAGGTTCAAACATGTTATTGTCATGATGCAAAGAGGTTAAGTCCAACAGAAACAAGATAGTCCTTGACAAAAGATGTGAAGAATTCACTTCCAAAGTGGATGAGAAGATTAACAAAAAAGAAATCTCCTTGATAAAGTAAATTGACAAGCTTACATGAAGGAAAGATCTCAAATCATGCTTAAGGAAATCTTAAGAGTTATAACAATGAATAGAAGGATTGAACACAATCATGATTCAAAAGGAAAATCGGTATGATTAAATCATAGTTCATGAGTTTGAAATTTGATAACACACATTATAGATCTTAAGAGATTCTCATAACCCTTGACATATAAGAAGGAGCTTCACAAGACAATGATTTGAAGAGTCAATATAGGAGATGACATGGAGAAAAATCATTGATGAAACATTTGAAAGATGATTGAACAGTTGAAGGTAAGAAGAATTGTTGAAAAGTTGGTTGAAAGCCAACATGACAATCAAAGATCTTGGTAAACGAAATGTAGAACCCCTGTTTCAAGGAAACAAAGCATGGAAATGGTGAGGTAGGTCTATTACTTTAGTAGCAAGTGATGGCCTTGTTAAATTGAAATCACATCACCCCCAAATGAGTTCTACAGGTTTACTTTTCTAAGGTAGAGTCATTTGGCGTGATTGTGTAACATTGAACTTTCCCCAAGGTGTGGGACCTTTGCAAAATGGGAAAGATCTCCAGATTGAAGGCTGGTTCCTTATTCCTCTATTTAGGTGCATACGTAGAAATTTGCAGAGGATTTGTTCTTAATCCTAATCTAAACTTTACCAAGGAGACAGGGATAACAAGAATACAAAAATTAAAACAAAGCTAAACTACGAGGTGATGCACCAAAGGAATGATGAACACTTATTTTTCTAATAGACACAAACAAACAAAATGCATACAATAAATAAGCACAGATAGCCAAATATATAATGGGAGATCAAATGAAAGTGAAATAGACAAGAAAGGATCTAAAATCAATCATAGACATGTTTTATTGCTCTATAGATTGATACAATCCATTACAAAGTATCCAAGAGGTAGAAACGTAATGCACCTTTTGATGAAAGGCCTGAACCCCACAAATCCCTTTGCTAAGAGGAGATGGGAGCCTACAAAATGAAGAATGTCCAACCCTTTACAATGAATCTTTCCCTCGTATTTATAGATTCAACCTAAAAGAAGAAAAGAGAGAGAAGCAAGAAAAGTGGGTTGAAGCTCAACCACCACTATTAATGCCTCTGATGAAATCTCTACCCGAATCTATCTTTATTGCATCAATCCTTGGTTTGGCAGCTTGAAGGAAGAGGAAATGGTGAAACAGATCAAATTTGATCTGGTTGTTGAGGCACGAAGATCCTGCATTGAAAGCTTGAAGATGTTTCCTCCAATTTTCTTCACCTAACCTCCTCACAATTAAAGTTTCAAACCTCCATGGCATGGGTGAGGCCAAGATATTTTCCAACGACATCAGATTTGCAATGTTTCGATCCCTGAGTCAAAAGATATGCCCCTTCGAAGTTTGTATTGGGTCTGTACAGGAGGGTGGGAAAACATCTTAAAAATGGGTCCCCTTTTGATTTCAGACACATGGCAGCCAAAGTGGAAAAAAATTGAACCTATGGGTCCATAATTTATCTTTTTCCCTTTCCTCTGATTCCTCGCTTGGCTTTGACTTGGGCCCAAATGCTGAATTTTTCCTCAGGTAGAGTTTTGGTTGATCCAATATTTGGCACGGGGGTAAAATATGGATAATAATTTGGTGACTCACAGGGGTATCTGCTTGCTAGATGAAAATACCAATTGCCTTATCGTATCCATTAGGCATGGAGTTGAGAAAGATGGTCTGATATTAATTTTGCCTCTGATTCACGAGCCCGGCTACTTGCACTCCCAATTTTCATAAGAAATCTCGAAATGAAGGTTTTTAAGAGTAGGAAATTGTTTTAACCCAGGGCTTCATTTGTCTCTTCGAATGGAATACACAAGAGCCACAAAACAGTACCACAATATATACAAAAATTTAAAATCATAAATGCTCCAAATGGAACATGAAGAGCGTGTAAATCACTTACGAGAAAAGCAATCTACACTACATCAAGACAATGTGCATAGGCACTTAGAGGAAAGAGAAAACTAAACTAATATGTATAGGGTGAGAACTCCCTTTTTAATAGCAGTGCTTAAGATAGATCCCATTTACTAGAATTTGTAACTGTTCACCCTCCAATGTAGACAATTGGAAAGCATTTCTACTTTTGCATCTTGTGATCATAAAGGGGCCACTCCAGATGGCATCAAATTTGGAATGTCTTCCTGGTTTTTCTTGATCTGCATCCCATTTCAAAACCAGGTCTCCTTCCTGGAAGGTCCTTTCTTTTGTCTTCTTGTCAAAGCATTTCTTAATTGAAGCTTGATTCTTCTATATTGCTTGGAGAGCATGCTCTTTGGTTTCTTCTAATTCTAGCAGCTCCATATACATGGCCTCCATTGGTATAAATTCAGACATCTCAAGTTGCTTCACGAGCTCTAATGCTGGCAACTCAAGTGATATAGGCAACACTGCCTGTTTCCCATAGACAAGCTTGAATGGAGAGCTACCCATAGATCTCTTGGGTGTTATTCTATCAGCCCATAAGGCCGTTTTGAGTTTTGTGTGCCAGGTCCTCTGATTCTCATCAAGAGTTATTTTGATGATCTTTAGTAGGTTTTTGTTTGTGGACTTAGCCTGGCCATTACCTTGAGGGTAATAGTTTGATGAAGTACTCAAATAAGTCCCATTCTTAACAGCCCATCATGTGATATTCGAACCTATGAATGCTAATGCATTGTCTGATATGATGGTGGCTGGCACTCCAAATCTGGTCACTATCCCTTCATAGAAATCCAGGATACCAGACTCATTTGTTTCCTTGAGTGCCATTGCCTCTGTCCATTTGGTGAAATAATCTGTCACTGTCAAGATCCATTTGTGACCTTGGCTTGAGTTTGGATTGATGACTCCAATGAATTCCAATCCCCATTGCATGAAAGGTTGGTCGACTGAGATTGGGTACAATGGAAGTGTTGTTAGTCTTTCCTTGCCTTTGAAGAATGCACAATTCTTGCACCTTTTGATCCATGTGTAGCAGTCACTAAACACTTTGGGCCAATAATATCCTGCTTTCATGATTTTTGAGTGCTATTACTCTTGGAGAAAAATGGCCTCCAACTGGTTCAACATGGAATTCTTGTAGCACCCTCTTCACCTGATATGTCCCAATGCATCTCAACAAAATGCCATTAATGTCCCTCTTGAAAAAGACACCATCAATAAGAACATATGGGATGGCTTGTATCCTGAAATGCCTTCTTTTTTATTTACTCATCCCATGAGGACACAGGCTTGTTCAAAGGAAGTGCACCATGTCTTGGTTCCAACAAGGAGTAGGTACATCATCTCTCGCTTCTTCTTGATCATCTTGTAGAACAAGAACAACCTCCTTCTCACTGTCTGTTTCATCTTGCTGACCTGAGGCTAGTTGTTCACACAACCCCTTCCCATGGACCAGCTTGGTGACCTTGATCTCAATGTCATATTCCATGACATGAGTGATCCATCCTAAATGCTTCTCACTTAGGTCCTTGCTGAGAAGGAATTCTTTAACTCTTGCATGGGAGACCAATAGTTGGATTTTGTCTGTTTGAAACCAAATGCTTAAACTTCTTCAATCCTCTGATTACCACCAGGAACTATTTCTCAATGAAGGAGTACCTCACCTCATAATCTTCCAGACTCTAGCTGAAGAAAGTAATTAGCTGTTCTGTACTTTCTTTGTTCTGTTGCACCAAGATTACAGAGATTGTGTCGCTTTTTCCTCAAAGGTATACAATATGAAGTCTTTGGAAAAATATGAGTTCACAAGAGTTAGGGCTTGTGATATGGCTTCTTTGATAGCCTCAAAACTTGCTTTTCCTTCAGTTGTCCACCTGAATGTTAAGCTCTTCTTCAGCATCAACGTTATTGGCTTAACAAGGGTAGAAAATTTTGGAACAAACCTACAGAAAAAATTGATTTTTCCCAAGAAGCTTTGAAGATCCTTCTTGTGACTTGGCAATGGCAATGCTCTTATTACTTGAACTCTTTCCAGGTCAATTTCCAATCCTTCCTTTCATATGATATGGCCTAGAAGCTTGCCTTCATGGGCCAAGAATATGCAGTTTTTAGGGTTCAGTGACACCCCAAAACTCCTTCATCATTGGAACACCTACCTTAAATGGAAAATGTGGTCTGCTGCATTCTTGGAAAACACTGTAATGTCATCCAGATAGATCAACACTATTTTGTTGATCAGCCCCTTGAATGCCATATCCATTGCCCTTTGAAAAGTGGCTCTGGCATGGTATAATCCAAATGGAATTTTCTTGTACGCATATGTGCCCCATTTGGTGGTGAAAGCTATTTTGAAGTGATCATCTTCTTTAACCATGATCTAGTTGTACCCTGAGTAACCATCTAGGAGGGAGAACCTTTCTGACCCAGACACTATTTTCAAGATCTAATCCATTGAAGGGAGTGGGTAGTGGTCTTTGAGGGAGGCTCTATTCAAATCCCTGAAGTTAACATATTGCCTGATTTCTCCATTTTTCTTCCTGACTGGGACTAGATTTGTAACTCAACTTGAGTGTTTGATTGGAAATATGATGCTTTCCTCTATAAGCTTGTTCAATTCCTTCTTCATCAGAGGCTCAATATGTGGGTTGATTGGTCTCTTCTTCTGCTTGATGGACTGAGCAACTGGATCCAATTTGATTGTGTGTTGTGCTAGTTTTGGATTGAACCCTCTTAGGTCCTCATAACTCCAAGCAAACACATCAAGAAATTCTTGGAAAAGTTGTATGAATTCACACCTTTCTTGTTTAGTGGCCACTTTGCCAATTTGAAGTGTTTTTTCTTCTCCAAATGGGATTGACTCTGAATCCTCTCCTTTGATCTACATGTTATCCTTCTCCTTTCTAAACTGATAATTAGGATTGAAGATAGATTCCAGTGTCACTAAGCCTTTGAGAAGCTTGTTTATATGCAGCTGTACTATTTGATTCCCGTACTTCTGCTCTATTTTGTTCTGGTTTATAGCTGAGAATTCAACTTCTTCTTGTAGGAAGTTAATGATTTGTTAATCATTCTCAAACACCTTCTATCATGTATTATTATCTAGCACTGTTGGCCTCACAACCACATCGATATGCGTCTGTTCTCTGTCCCACTTGATGCTGCCAACCACATCAAAAATTGCTCTAACTACTGCAAGTCTATCAGTAGCTTCATTATTCTTCCTGGTTATGGTCACAATACTGATTGAAATCCTCCATGAGATCCCATATCCTACTCTTGTAGTTCTTGAGCAGGTCATTTTTGACAGCATTAAGTCCTCTGACCTAATTGGTAACCAGTTCACTGTCAGCGAATACCTGTAAGTTCTTGATTCCTAACTTCCTTGCCCAATGAAGACCTTAGACTAAAGCCTCATATTCAACAATGTTATTTGAGCAAGAAAACTGAAATTTGAAGGTTGAATAATATCTCATACCTCTGGGGGACACAATCATGGCTTCTCCTCCGACTCCTTATCTACTCCTTGAGACATCAAAGAATAATTGTCATACCTCATTGTCATCCTTGTATTTTGGCTTGATTAGGTCAGGAAGAGGATGATTCTCTTCATGTAGACAATAGACACCCATTTTAGATTCCTCCATCTCCTTATAGGGGTCAAAAGTATGTTTTTTGTCAGCCCACTCATCTAGGGTCAAGTCTGGGATATATCCCACCTTGGTATATGTTTCATTAGTGTTTAGGAGGTCTTCTTGATCAAAAGCTAAGAAGTCGTCATTGATTGGGCTAGGCACATAGGATTCAATATAATAATCAACACTAGGTTCATATCTTATTGTGGCCCTCACCCCATACCTTGTCCTAAAGAGCATATGTGACCAATCAACAGATAGGTAGCCTCCAATTTTGGCAGTGAAATCCCTGGATAAACACAAAGTAAAACGCAGTGGTAAATCTATGATTGATACGTTTTACAAAATAGTCACATTAAGACAAGCATGTAGGGTGAGACTCATATCTTTGATGATTACCGTAGTAGTCACTGCTGTCCCATCTAATTGGACTACTCCTCTAGAGATGACCTCATATTGGAGACTAAACTGATCAGCTATTTTTTTGGGCATCACAAAACTACTAGCCCAAGAATCAATCATACAATCATGCACTAATATGTCTCCAAAAATTAGTGAGACATAGAAGGGAGGATGTCTCAAGTTTTTACCTTGTTGTTCTCCATGGATCCTCCCAGTTTGAACTACATTGGTAAGCACTCTTTCTTGCTAGTTAGGGGGTTGATTTGAACTTGACCAATTCTACATGGTAGTCTGCAATAGATCCCTCTGTCATGGAATGGCCAGTGACTCCCATAGTGAAATGCTTACACTTGTCCTTTTCATCTTTTCAATAATATTGAATGAGCTATCTTTTTGCTGCCCCTTCCCAGACACATTTTTTTCTTGTACATGGGTTGTTACAACCGGTGCCTGACTGGGTTTAGAAGGTGGTTTGGATTGGTTCATCATGTTGGGAGTCATACTTGGAGTGCTAGGACCTTGTGGAGCAATGGAAGGTTGAGGGTCCCCTAAGTTCAATGGTTGGTCTTCCCCAATATTTCTTCTTTTGGACCGTGTGTTGGCAGCCAAACCTTGAGGAAGGGACTGATTCATCCCACAGAAGTCTTCGGCCTACTAGTTGAAAAGCATAGTCTCGTTTGGGGGGCCACCTTGTTGAGCTCTTTATTGCTGATCTTCCTCTTGGCCAGGTTCTTGTGGCACCATACTGGTTTGCACCATCAAGGCTTGATTTAGAGCACCATTAAAGCACATTGATTGGTTATGTGGCTGATTGCATGGAAAACACCAATCATATTCCTATTCATATTGTTTTGTACTAGGACCAATGTTCTTGATGTTGAAGCTATGTTAGGATCATACAGCCTGAAAGGTCTAGTAGCTTGGGGCTGTCCTTGGTTCTGGCTTTGGTTTACAGTCTGAGGTGGTGGCCTATTCTGCTAATATTAGGGTTTAGCTTGATATTGAGCCTGGGGCTGGTATGGCCTAGAACTCTAAGCTTGTTGTCTTTTGATGGTCACCAACTCATTCCCAAAGTTCTGAAGTTGCTTCATCACTTCCTGAAGCTCTTTAGAGGTATTAGATGATGAATTGGAAGCTTCAGCTGAGCTTTGGCTCCCGGGGGTGCGTATAGGAGCTAATTTAGGCACTTGGCTAGTACCTGGGCTTCCTAACTCAGTGTATAGAGGCATGGATGGCCTAGGAGTGATTTTTCCAGCTTGAATCAAACGGTTCTCAGCCCTTATGGAAAGGCTATAGGCTACAGGTAATGTGGTGCCCCCTATTGACTGAATCATCAATGAAATATCAAAAATTAAAGACCTAAGAAAGTACAAGAAGGCACCTTCATTAGTGGGCTTTAATGCTATTGGAATTTTATCCCAAGTTCACTAGAATATGAGGTTGAAGTCTGTCAGCTGCTCGTTCGGGGCTCTCTTGATTGTTGTTAGTTGCTCCAACAAAGACAAGTTAGCACCTTTTTACCTAAACTGATTGTGAAGAGCTGTGCACAGCTAGTTCCAGTTCTGGATAGAGCTTGCTTCAAGACTCCTAAACCATTGTGAAGCTTTCCCTTTGAATGAAGAGGTGAGTAGCTTGACTGCAATGTCCATCTAATGGATCTCGTGGATTGTATAGGCATTTGCAATATCTTGGACATGGTCACCACGAGAAGTTTTATTTTCTCTAGTGAAATATGGGATGCTCTTTAATGCTAAAATCAGAACTGGGTTTTGTGCATTCAAGGTGAGTGGAATACTACCGGTGAAGTTGACATATGGATTTGGTTATGCCATTCTGATTGGCCTAAGAATCCTTGTAGACTAAAAGAAAGGCCTTGCAGGTGGAGGTGTTGACAAGGTTCTTCTTAGTGGAGATGGAGACCTATAAAATCTTCTCCCTCTCCTTTCTCTACCTGGGGATAGACATAAGTATTCAAATATACCTTCTTTCCTTACTCTAGACTGGGTTTTTCTCATGAATCTCCCAAGCTTGGGCTAATAGAACTAGTAGATTTATTTCTTTTGAAGTCGCAAGATGTACAATTTTAAGGCTTCTTAAAACCCTGAATCACAACAAGTGTACATAAATCCATACTGTAATAAGATGGAGACTTCTTAGTCCCATCAAGCATGCCAAAAATGTTAACGCGAAATCACAACACCCCCAAATGAGTTCTATAGGTATGATTTTCTAAGGCATAGTCATTTGGTGTGACTGCGTAACATTGAACTTTCCCCAAGGTGTGGGACCTTTCAAAATGGGAAAGATCTCCAGATTGAAGGCTAGTTCCTTATTCCTCTATTTAGGTACATACATAGAAATTTACAGAGGATATGTTCTTAATCCTAATCTAAACTTTACCAAGGAGACATGGATAACAGGAATACAAAAATTAAAACAAAGCTAAACTACGAGGTGATGCACCAAAGGAATGATGAACACTTATTTTGCTAATAGACACAAACCAACAAAATGCATACAATAAATAAGCACAGATAGCCAAATATATAATGGGAGACTAGATGAAAGTGAAAGAGATAAGAAAGGATCTAAAATCGATCAGAGACGTGTTTTATTGCTTTGTAGATTGATACAATCCATTACAAAGTATCCAAGAGGTAGAAACGTAATGAAACTTTTGATGGAAGGCTTGAACCCCACAAATCCCTTTGCTAAGAGGAGATGTGAGCCTACAAAACAAAGAATGTCCAACCCTTTACAATGAATCTTTCCCTCGTATTTATAGATTCAACCTGAAAGAATAAAAGAGAGAGAAGCAGCTTGAAGCTCAACCACCACTGTTAATGCCTCTGATGAAATATCTCCCCAAATATGTCTTTACTACATCTATCCTTGGTTCGACACCTTGAAGGAAGAGGAAACGATGAATCAGATCAAATTTGATTTGGTTGTTAAGGTAAGAAGATCCTGCATTGAAAGCTTGAAGATGTTTCCTCCAATTTTCTTCACCTAACCTCCTCAAAATTGAATTTTCAAACCTCCATGGCATGGGTGAGGCCAAGATATTTTCCAATGGCATTATATTTGCAATATTTCGAGGCCAGAGTTGAAAGATATGCCCCTTCGAAGTTTGTATTAGTTCCAGATAGGAGGGCAGGAAAACAACTTGAAAATGGGTCCCCTTTTGATGTGGGACATGTGGCAGCCAGATTGGAACAAAAACCAGGCCTACGGGTCCGCAATTATCTTTTTCCCTTTTCTCCGATTCCCCGCTTGGCTTTGACTCGGGCTCAAATTCTGACTTTTTCCTCGGATGGAGTTGTGGTTGATCCAATATTTGGCACGGGGTGAAATATGGATAACATGTCTACTATAGAGTAATAAAATTTCTAAATAAGTACATATACCTATGTGAAGTGATAAGAGGTCTTAAGAATTTTTTTGATAAATTTGGTAAGAAAAATATTCCTACTGGGCTTACAAATTAACTCTCTTACGGTTTAGTGGAGGAACAATATTTGAAGCACTAAAAATCAATAATAGGATTTTAAATCCTTAAGATAGTGTATCAATGTCCAAATTTCACACATTTTCAAACTTTCATGGGTGTTGGAAAACTAATTCAACAAATATAGAATTTTAACGCTAAACCCTATATTGTAGAGTCACAACGACATAATCAACAATGAATTACATATTTTACCTAAGCAATATGATAGAAAAATATTAAACCCTATGTTGAGCCCCTAATAATACTAAGTACCTAAGGCACAAAGGGTTTTGTCATGCACTAACATGGCGTAAAGGCATGCATGGAAGTAACATCAAGAATGGTGTGAAGGTTCACACCCAGGCAAAACAGGCTCAGGACTTAATTGCATTTTGGTCCATGGTTAGAGTTGTGATAAGGGACACATGGAGATTCGACATGATCTGATTTTGAATAAGGCTAAAACATGGAGACTTTTAACCCAAGGAAATAATATTCCATGATATTGTTATCATGATTGGATTAAGAGCTATAAAGTAGAGTTAGTTATGATTTAACTAGAACTTGCATGTTTAGGGTACTTGAGTATGGTGGGGTATGATGACATTTGACATGTGGTTTCTCTTGAATGATGAATGTCGGTGAAGGAAAGATTCCCTCCAGTCTCTTGATATGTATTTATTTATAAGGAAATAGAGAGAGGATGAATGTGTGAGTGAATGTGTGTAAGGGAGTAGAGAGAGATGGGAGTGAAATGAGTAGGGATGTTTTTGTAACTTCTAGAGTAGATTAATTTGTAGGATGAGAATTATGTTGATGTATCTGGTCTATTTTATGGATCTTATCATGTATTTGGATACAGTAAAAATGGAGGATTAATGTAATGGTGTTGTTCTAGATATCAATGCTTAATGGATGTAAGTGTTTGTGTTCTTTATTATGTTCATGGTTCAGATTTGATTCTTGTATATTTTGTTTAATCTTCATATTCATAATATGGATCATTTAAGCTTAGATCTAGTTTATTTATCTCTATCATAAGATGTATGCATTTATATATGTACATTGTTCTACTATTCATGATAACATTATTGAAAAATCTCACATAGAAGAGGGGTTTGACATGTTCACACACCTCAGGTGAGTTCCCAGTTTAGGTTGGGTGATTTTCCAATGCACTTGGGAATTAAAGGATTAGGAAAAGTGACTACATCCTCGTTCTATTGTCAGGACCTATTTTGAAGCTGTTGCAAAAATGGTGGATGATGGCAAAACGTTTGACCTTGGACACCGTGGAGAATTGGATTAAAAACATGGAGGATGGGTTTGCACAGAGATTCAACACTAGACTAGAGTTTGGTGCACATACATGGGTAGAGGATCATTTTATTCATGAGCTTTATGAAACATTCTTTTGTTGTTTTGAATTATAACTGTATGAATGGTTATCAACATATGCATCAAGGATGAATTTGTACTATTGACCTCATGTGTGGAGCCAAGAATATTATCAATGGCTTCATGATGGCGATCTGATTTGGAATCATGTTGTTGATCATTAATGGAGTGGTATGTTGAGTAGATACACGTTGGAGTATGCAGTTTCTACTTATTTTTGCCTAGAGGTTACTGAGTTCAAGTTCTTGTGAGAACAAAGAGGATATTTCTTGTGTGGTTATACCACTATATATCAAGATCCTGATCATCACTCTGAGTTTAAAAGAATTTCCTATGGATATCTAAACACCCACTAGGCATGGGGTGCAGAATTGGGGTGTGGCGAGAAATGGTGGATCCTATGACATAAGTGGAGAGAGAAGAGAGGTGGCTTAAGTATAATAAAGATTGGGAGAGGTAATTGGTGATACATCGTGAGATTGTAGCAATGATGGATGTTTGGAGGAAAATGTTGTGGGGAAGGATTTGAGGTTCACATGGAGGATGTGGAACTTGAGAAGTCGACATTACCACATCTTGGAAAACGTAGAAGGATAATCCCCTCAGACTCTGATGAGAGCTCATAACATGGAGAAAGGAGACAGACTATAGGTGTGTATTTGAACCCACCTGGTGAACAAGCCCTTATACTTAGTTTTTCAATCTTTGAGACAAGTATCGTTAGTACAGATGGTGTTAGTATTGGTAAACAAGCAATGTCAGGTAGATATCATTTCTAATTGAAATCATTTATGGCCACATAACTAGTTCCTGTGTTTGGTGGTATCCTTTCAGGTGCATCATTTAGACAAGGTGTGGGTTCGTAGAACATAGGTATCATGTCTGAAAGTAGTTCAACTTCACAAACTGTTAGAGCTTAGTTTAGTAAAATGGTGGGAATGAAGAGTAGCACTACTTTAGGCCATGTACCTATTATAGAAGGAGGATCCAGATGATATGGTATATCTAAAGGGTCAGGAGTTAGTGGAACAAGTGGATCTGGTGCTGGAGGAAACACAAGAGGAAATCAAGGTTATGGATCTAGTTGATAAGGACCACAACCCCAACAACAAGTGTTTTATGAGGTATCTCTTCATTTTCCTGATTATAAAGATGTCGAGGATGCTGTAGAGCATGTACACAAGTGGTGCATTACTATGGTATGCTAAGGGGATCACTACCCCAGAGCGGAAGGCAAGCCAAGTTTTAAATTTTTTGCAAGGGCACTTACAACTGGTACCAAAAGTATGACCCACATCAGACACTGGTGGATTATAATGCACTACTTGATGCCTTCTTGGTGGAATTTAATATTATTGAATTTGAGAAAAAAGAGATTCAACGCGCTAAAGGAGATTCAACATGGTATGAAAGAGAGTGTGCAGGATTATGATGCATATTTTAATACTCTCTTATCAAAGTTATCTTATGATATCCATCCCTCTCAGCATGCTCAGTGGTTTGTTGGAGTTTTGATAACACTGTTAAGATGAGCACTTTTGCATAAGACTTTCATGGATCCGTGTGATGCCTTAGAGGCTGATTTTTGTGTTAAGGCCATTGAAAGCATTGATACTTGGGTAAGTCACTTTAGAAGTAATCTAAAAATTTAGTGTATAAGACTCATAGTGAGCATTGGTGTACAAATTGTGAAGTAGAAGGACACACCAAGGATATTTTCCCTCAAAAGTTGGTCCACGCCATGTCATTACACTTTGAAATTTGTCACGGGGATCATGATCCAAGTAGATTCCCTTTGTTACAATGAGTGCTCCATAAGCATGTGTCATGCTATTGTAATATTTGTACAACTAATACTCATAACATGAAGGAATACTAGTTGGTAGACCATATTAATGATGTAATTGATATTGGTGTGTGTCAGGCCAACATTGCAAACCATTCTAAAAATGAGGGGCATCAACATGCATGAAATGAAGATGGTGGAGGAAGGGGAATAATCTTTCACGAAGGATTCAGAGGTCATGGTGGAGGAAGGAGTAAATTCCCCCTTAGAACTTGTTTCAATTATGGATCTACTAATCACTACAAGTACGAATGCCTGAATTTTTTGCAATGCTCATAGTGTGGAAAGAAACATAAGTATGAAGAGTTCCATGACTTATATGATCACATGATCCAGAATCAAAAGAAGGAAAAGGGTGTGAGAATGGTTAGTGTGAAGCACGTTAAACCTCTGTTCATGGCTATGGTTGTGTCTAACCCTAAGTTGGAGCTTGTATTAGTAACTACACACATTGAAGCTGCACGCGCTAGAAAAATACCAAAGTAGAGGCCTATCATTACACGTGAAGAAGTGTTACATGGAAATTACCCTGATCCAACTTATCAGAAAGAATTTTACCAGGACACTATGGAGGTATTTAGGAGTTTACAAGGGGAGATCTAGTGTTTGAAAGAGAAGTCACAGAAGTTGGAACAGGTGAAAAATGCTGCGATCCCTCAGAAGGATGTTGATGATGTTAAAGAGGTATGTAAGATGTTTCACCAGGAAAATATCATTATTCTATTAGGAAAATGGTAGAGAGGAAAGGTACCATGCGTTGGATGCGAGAATGGGATGCAGATCTTGTTGGATAATTTTCCCCCTCATATTCTTGATTATGACAAGGAGATCACGTTGAATGTGGTAGTTGATGGATAGATTTTGAGAACATAATAATTAACACATGTGTAGAGAATAATGTTCTTACACTGGATGCGTGGGAACCAGATGGGGCGGGCACCATTATATCCATCTTCAAATGTTTTGTACATGGCAAAGAGAAATAAAGCTATGCCCATCAAAGTCCTGAAGGATGCTTCCATAACCATTCAAGGGTCCAAGTTCACTGAGGCTTTTAAAGTCTTAGTTCTTACTAAGGCATGTATTTTTCCAATCTTACTTGGATTCCCTTCGTGTTACGTGAATAATGTTGATTTTTGCTTCAACAAGGGATACATCAATTTTGAGAACAAGAAGGAACACATTATTATTCCACTAATAGATGGCAGGTCTATGCCTTATGTCGAGATTTTGGGGGGAAGAAGACATTAATAGAATTTATGTGTGTGCCATTAGATACCCAAAGGTTATTGATTCATCAAGAGGATTCATTCAGTGGGATGATTCTAAGTCCATGAGTGATACGACTAGCATTGCATGTGATAATTGGGTACATGGGACTTATGATTTGGTTGGAAGAGAATTAAGGGGATGTGTGACTCTTGTTGTCAAGGTGTAGATCAAGAATCTCCGCGCTTGTTACCTGTCCAAGTTAATGTACCAAACTAAACATAAAAACCCTAAAAAAACTCAAATGAAATCGATACCTGATAGATAAGACAAGATCCGAAGATGTAGGTGGAAAAGAAAGCTGATGTAGACAAAACAGATGCACACAAGCAATCCTACAAAGTATATTTGAGAAACTTGCAAGACATAGATACTTGACGGAAAAAGACAACATTAAAAGATATCTGGGTGGACTACCCAAAAAGTAGGTCCGGGAATCGATAAGCTCCCTCGGTAGATGTCAATCTACGTTTTCAATTAAAGGAAGAAGCATACATGATAAAAGAGTGTAAATAAATGTCTAGATTTTCTGATTAAAAGTGACAAACAAAATGTAAACAGCAGACATAAATCAATAGAAAACTAGAAACTGTGAAAAAAATGTTGGATTTGTGTTACCTGAATTCTTTTACCTATCCATAGGCAGATCGGCGTTGATAAGGAAAATTGACGTCGACTGAGATAGGTCAGCATCGACTAGAGAAAATCGGCGTCGACTGTTACTGGTCGGCGTCGACTAGGGGAAAATTGCAGGAAGATTGAGAAATGGAAAATGAAAGTTAGATCGTCAATGTCCGCTGGATCTGCAGGAGCCTTTGGGATTCTGACAAATCTCCACCTTCGCTAGACGTAGGAGCAGAGTCACCAAGAGATCAATGGAGGCTTGCGATGTCGATGTGGTAGGAGCAGAGTAACGGTGCTCCTCTCAGGGATTGATTTGGATGGAATTAGCTTTCGCTCGATAGATAATGCTCAAGCTTGATGTTCAGAACTCTCATTCATTCTTTTTGTCTAACCAGAACTAAATTTTGGCCCTGTATTTGTAATCGGTGCCGCTCCGAAAAATTGGCATCGACCGAGTACCGGTCAGCGCCGATCAGGTAACAGACTCCAGAAATGGCCAAAAAGGACAATTTTTGGAAAGATGAAAGTGATCCTTCCACCTCAAATACAGGAAATATCCCACTACACGGTTTGGGAGGAGGAGAAATAGGGGGGATAGATGGATAAAATAGATATGGGAGATTAGGAATTGATATGGGGTAGGTAAGTGGTTAAAATACATGTAAAAAGTGCAATTAAATAGTTAATATTTAATTATTTATGGGTAAAACATAATGGGGTGAAATAAACTTAGGATAGATGTTTAAATCAAATATTAAATAATACCCTAAGGGAGAAGTGGTGATATAAACATGCCCCAGGTTACCCAAGAAGGTAAACGAATGTGGGGGACACTAAATTGGGTAACCAATTTTAGGTGTCTACATTTTGCCCCTTTTTGTCGAGTAACTTGTGATAAGCCAAGTTGCAAGACAAAAACAAGGAGTTGGAAGAAAGGAAGAAAAAGTGATGATGTGATCCCCCTCAAACTAGGGATGGGATGGGTCTTGAAAGAACAATCGATCCCAAGTTTGAAAAAGGTAGATGAAAATGTAGGATGCCCCAGCTAGATGCTTGGAGTAGATCTGATCATTAATAATACACAAAAATAATAAAAAGGCAGCAACCTGAGGAACTCACATTGGTAGGGCAGATTAGATAGTCTTCGCATGAGATGACGTTAATACCTACATACCCGTGAGTGTAAAAAGGGCTGCAAAATAGTAGCACCTAAATAATGATACATTGGTCAGGACAACAAGACAGTCTACGAAGCAGACGACGCTAGTGCCTATAGACCCGTTATCTTTAAGCTGCCAAAAATGTGAGTGCCCCATGTACAGGGAACAGAATCGAAATGGGTGAGAATATTGAAAGTATGTGCTAAAAAGGCAACAATTAGGTCAGAATAATGACCCGAGAAATAAGCCAAGCATTAACACTATGGAAAAAAGATTAGGAGATGGAAGAAAGCGATGTGGAGAAGCAAAATTGCAACCAATCGGAAACGATGGGTCTAAATCAGTATCGATCAAGCTAAATTCAATGTTGACTAAAGCAATCAGCGCTAACCATACAAATCGGCGCTGACCATACCGAGCCCATATAAATAGGAGAAAGGAAAATGTGAACTATTTCTTTAGACCACGATGAATGATTTAGAGAGAGTTAAAATTATTATTTTGAGCAACATGGAATGCCTCTGGGAGTAGCCATAAGCGGAAGAGGACATGACCTAGGGTAAGTTTAGTTTTATCATGAAATTGATTTTGACCAACATGGAAGCCTCTGGGAGGAGTCAGAAGTGGAAGAGGACATGACTTAGGGTAAGTTTAGTTTTATCATGAAATAGCATATTAGGATGCCAATTTTTAGGAAAAAACTAGATAAATGAGAGGCCAGAGCATTGTTGGGCATTTAGCCTTTCAATCGGCATTGACTGGAAAAATTGATGTCGATTGAATTCAATTGGCACTGACTGGTTTCAATCATCGTTGACTAAATCAGATCGACGTCGATTTGACTCAATTGATGGTGATTAGAGTGTTTATACTTAATAAAGTGATAGAATGCATTTTTTTTATGTTTGGATTTGGATAAATAAGTAGCTAACACCATCCATGATGTCATGTGATGTAGGCACAAGAGGCTTTACATATGTGTGATGTTATTCCTGAGCTTCTAGATATCATTCTCCCTGATGTGACTGATGTGGATTGGCGTCACCTAGAGTTAGCCGAGGCTTGGGGGCTTCTGGTACTACCGACAGGTGCCTCGAGATGTACAGTTGATGCGAGCACTAGTACAATGATGGGATAGTTGAACATGCACTTTCTGGTTCAAGACGGGTGAGATGACCATCACCCACGAGGATATATATAGGATCTTGAGGATGTCAATCATCCGGGGACCCAATTTAGATTACTCCATGAGAAGTAGCAGTAGAGGGCCCTAGGATGATTATATGGAGATAGAGTAGATGATTCAAAAATAGTTTCCAGGAGTGGTGAGGATAGCCTCACATTGTAGACAGGATGATTCCAGGAGCAGACAGCTAGTGCTGATTTAGATGGAGATCTGCTATTTTTCTCTACTAGATTCAAGAGGTGGGAGATTTCCATTGCTGTTACTAGACTGTGTTTGTGACATCCTACAATTCAAATAGGTGTTCACGTATTTTCTCGATGCCTTGATAGCTCAAATATACTATGATTTATAGATCTACACCACTGGTAGGTGGAAATATATCGATGTTATCTGTGTGATCCATTGCTAGGTATATGAGCACATAACACTGATCAGGCCATCCAGGCTTCCATGGATGCTAGCAGCAGAGGGGCCTCTTGATTATGGATTCTAGTGATGGCTGGACCGACATGGCCCCGGGAGATACAGAGAGATATGCGGAGTCGTATGATGAGTGCTTCAGGATGTTGACACCATAGCATGTCATTTGGAGACCATATCAGGTCTACCCGACATGGTTCGGTCAGGAGGCTCACCTAGTGGAGCTGACGACAGAGCATGGTGGTTAGGGGCTGCAGGATAGATATGTGGGAGTGCATCCCATGTTTATATGGGTATTGAGGTAGTTCAGCTTAGTACAGACAGTTCTGACCACCTATAGGCCATATAGGCGGGATAGCAGATAGATCGATCTACCAATTTTCATCCCAGCAGATCCATTGAGGGAGGCCCCACCTTCCACAGATAGTGATGACAACACTGGAGTAGATGATGGCTATGTGGCATGGTATTCTATAGAGCTACCATGACACCTGCTAGCATCCATAGACATGCAGATAAGGAGGACATAACTACAGTGTTGGAGAGGCTGGAGGGAAAGCATGCTACCCTGACACATACACACCAAGATTCCCTTGAGGATATTATAGCTCTAACAGAGGAGATGGATGCATTGATACTAGAGAGAGACATAGCATGTCAAGAGCAAGATACAGTGATCCAGTAGAGGGATCGCTACCATCGTCATAGAGAGGCCCTCAGGGCCAAATACAATGATATAAACACTTTTTCAGAGTCCGAGTCATAGGGTGCAACATTAGGAGGGCCTCCACCAGTAGTAGTAGAAACAATGCTCTATTATGAGCACCTGGTATGGTAAGTCTGAGCACTTATCAGTCTCTCCTCACTGAGTTGAGATACTATAAGGATGACCTGACACAACATGCCCCTGATGTGCCTCGTTATAGTGCAAGGAGGAGATAAGTGACAACCGCAGCTAGTGGTACATCAGAGGGAGGGAGCACTAGGAAAGATCGAGGTGGCGGCATGCCCCTAGTAGCAGGTGCTTCTAGTTTGATAGGCGGTGGCTAGGAGAGATAGCCTAGACCAGAGGAGGGTGGAGGAGATAGTGTCTTCCACCTATCGGATTTTACGATATAGATATGTTATTTTTTTGTATCGATATATTGATGTAGCCTCGATTTGAAGGAATTATATAATATATGATATAGATGGCTTGATTGAAAGCCATCCATTCTTTTTTGTACAGAACACTCATGTATATATATATAGATTCAGCATTTTTTGTGTTATGTGATTGTACTCATGCATTTAATTTTGATAGATATGGATATATGTAGCATAATTATGATGGATATAGACATATCCTGATAGAGGATAAATATATGTGACTTGATGAACATAGACATAGAGGATAGATAGATGTGATGTAATTTGATGTGATTGATATGTTTAAGATGTTAATTTAATTTTGATGAAAATAGATATAGATAGATTTAGTGTAAGTTTCATGGTCATAGACATGTGCTGATAGAGGATAGATATATGTGAGGTGGTTTGATGTGATTGATCAGATTTGATATGTTTAAGATGTTAATTTAATTTTGATGAAATAGACATAGATAGATGTGTATTTAGACAAAGTAGATAAGATGAGTATAGATAGATGGTAGATTTTGACTAAATTAACATGTTAAGTGGAAATGCTCTTTGTGATAGCAAAGGATGTAATGATATTATCTTAGTTTATAAGATAAAAAGTGATACACCTAGATAGGAAAAAGAATGATAAGTTAGGCCCCTAACCGACAACAAATAGAGACTTTGGTAGGAAACTAAAAAGACAATGCATATAAGGCCATAGATACAGATTAGGCCCATAAGTTAGTTTTTTAGAGCTTCTGGAGCTTTTGGAGTTTTTTGGAGCTTTTGGAGCTTTTTGGAGCTTTTGGAGCTTTTTGAAAGAAGCTAAGTTTAGACTAGATAGATTAGATAGAGGGGAAGAAAATGTATAAAAACACGTACTCATGCCCCGAGTAGATTCGATTAAGATAGACACTTGAGATAGATGAAGTAGTGATTAAGGTGTTCCTACCATGAGGAGGAACATATCCATAAGAAAAATTCCATGAGTAGAGCCGCGATACTCATATTTAAGGTAGAAAAGACATAACGCAGAGAACCACATAGTTCCAAATCACTATGAAATACATGACTGGTTGCAGATGGATGAAGAATCTGGTTTTGTGACTAAGATCATGTAAGATAGATATTAACAATAAAAGGGCCTTAGATGCAAGGCATTAATAGGCTCCACTTCAAGTACACCATCCATGGAAGATAGAAGATAAGCCCCAGACCCATATTTATGAGTGACTACGTACGGACCCATCCAATTAGGAGCGAACTTACCATGCTGACTCCTTTCTAGTGTAGTGACATTTTGGTTTTCTCTGAGAACAAAATCACCAACTTTGAAGCCACGATGCTGCAAGTGCTTGTTATAATCACATTTGACACGCTCAAGATAGACTTGATGATGCTCAAGATCATTAAGATGCCACTCATTTAGCAACTCAAGTTGCGCTAGATGATTTTGACGATAGTCCTCATCAGAGACAAATTCTCTGAGAGAAACACGAAGAGACGGAATCTGGACCTCCAGAGAGAGGACAACCTCTGACCCATAGACTAGAGAGAATGGAGTAGCACCAGTAGGAGTACGAATGCTAGTTTGATAAGCCCAGAGAGAAAAAGGGATATGTAGATGCCAATCCCTACCAGCTTGACTAGTCACCTTTGCGAGGATATTATGCAAAGTTTTATTGGAAGCCTCAGCCTGGCCATTAGCTTGGGGATAGTATGGAGAAGATAAGTTGAGTTTGATATTGAAAGTGTCATAGAGGTTCTACAAATCAATGTTTTTGAAAGATTTACCATTGTCTGTGATGAGTTTGTTTGGGACACCAAAGCAACAAATGATGTGTTGATAGACAAAATCAACAATGGGTTTAGCTTTGGTCAATGAAAGAGGAATAGCTTCCACTCACTTAGTGAAGTATTTTGTGGCAGTAATGATAGAGTGATGATGTTGTGAAGAGCGGGGATTGATGAGACTGATGAGATTAAGACCCCATTGCGAAAAAGGCCACAAATCTGTTGTAGGTTGCAAATCCTGACTAGGGATATGTGTAAGATTGGAATGCTGTTGACACTTGACACACTTCTTAGTGTATTCACAATAGTCTCGATTAAGAGAAGGCCAATAATAACCTAAATGTAAGATGCGTTTAGCTACAGCCAAGCCACTAAAATGTCCACCATAGATATCGTCATGGACTTCCTGGATGGCTTTAGATGATTCAAGTGTTTTGAGGCACCGAAACAAAATACCATCAAAACCACATTTGTAAAGGATTCCACCCAGAATAGTATAGCGATTAGCACATAGGATAAAAGATATTCTACCATTGGAAATCAGATCAGGAGGGATCACTAAACGAGATAGATAATCAAAAATATTCTGATACCGCTCATCTTGAGTGTTGGTTGTGACGACGTTGATTGAAGTCAACTGTCCAAGATGAGAGGGTTGATTTAAACGCTGCACAACCATAGAAAGTTGTGAGTCTTCAGTAAAAGGTGGAATAAGTGAGGCTAAAGAAGCCATTGTATCCACGAATTGGTTTGCAATGTGAGGGATAGATTGGATAGAAAATTTATCAAAAGCTTGAAGTTGAAAGAGAACAATATCACGATATTTTTGAAGGATATCATTTTTACATTAATAGACACCCGTGACTTGATTAATGATGAGCTCATAATCACCAAAGATGTCGATATGGTTTTGAGCGTCAAGATTAATGGAATTTTGAAGACCTAAAACAAGAGCTTCATATTCAGCCATATTATTGGTACACTCAAAATTAAGTCTGTGTGTGACATGAGATAGGTGCACCCCAAGGAGGAATTATTACATGAACCCGTACCTCCCCCTTGCTGACATCTGGACCCGTCAAAGAAGAGTTTCATTTTAAATGGAGAAAGACCAAAATAAATTTGTTGAGATGCACTCATCTGGGAATTGGAGAAAGGGGAATTTGGGTGTCTGGAAGAGGAGTATCAGCTAATTGATCCGCAATGACTTGACCCTTGATAGATTTTTGTGAAATGAACTCGAGATCAAACTCTGTCATGAGCATGAACCAACGAGTGATACTATCATTGTGATATGGTTTTGCATGCATTGTCTTAAGTGGATTGATACTTGTAACAATATAATTCTTGTGGTTAAGGAGGTAGTGATGAAGCTTAGAGGTTGCGAAGAAGAGAGCACAACATAATTTTTCAGCTTTAGAATAACGTGTTTCATACTCATGAAGAGTGTGACTGATGTAATATATGGATTGTTCTTTACCGTTAGCGTCCCGATGTGAGATCATGGGAGCGTGGTCAGTCACATAAATATAAATATAGAATGGCTCCCCCTCATGTGGAGGTGTAAGCACAGGTGGAGAAAGAAGATAAGCTTTGAGATCATCAAAGGCCTTTTGGAAATGCTCATCCCATTCAAAATGCACATTCTTACGGAGGAGATGATGAAAATGTTGACAATAGTCTGATAGTTGTGAGATAAAACGATGCACTAATTGAAGGCGTCCCTGAAGACCACAGAGCTTGCTTTAAGTTAGATGGGGGAGGCATCTCAAGGATAGCCTTTATTTTTTCGGGATCGGCTTCAATGCCCCTAATAGAAATGATAAAGCCTAAGAGTTTTCCAGTGAGAACGCCAGACACGCATTTAGATGGATTTAGGTGAAGATAAAAGCGAATGAGCCTCTCAAAGAGAGGTGCAAGAATGAAAAGATGATCCTGACGACGTTTGGATTTACCGAGGAGATCATCAACATAATCTTCCATAGTTTTGTGTAAGAGATCATGGAAGATGTAGGTCATTGCTCATTGATAGGTTACTCCTATGTTTTTAAGACTGAAAGGCATGACACAATAATAAAAAGTCCCCCAAGGGGTTATGAAAGAAGTCTTATGCTAGTCTTCTAGTGTGATGAGAATTTGATTATATCTAGAGAAACCATCCATAAGAGAAAGCATCTCATGACTCTGCGGTTAAATCCATGAGTTGATTGATATTAGGTAGAGGGAAATCGTCTTTCAGACAAGCGAGATTAAGATCCCAGAAGTTGGTACAAATTCAAATTTTCCCAGTAGCTTTAGTTACTGGTACTACATTTGAAACCCATTGTGGATAATCAATGGGTTGGAGTAAGTTAGTAGAAAGCAAGTGCTGACAACTCTTCTTTGACAAGAAGGGATATACGAGGGTGCATTTTACACAAATTTTTTATTAACTACCTTTAATGTCTGGAAGAGTAACGATATTGTGGACCACAATATCAGGATCTAGTCCTAGCATATCTTCGTATGACCAACCATAAAAGCTTGGAATGGTTGGAAAGAAATGTGGTAAAGTCTCCTAACTCCTGTGGGTTAAGAGATTGGCCGACCTTAATGATGTGAGGGTCTTCAGAAGTCCTTATATCAAGGTCGCATAGTGGCTTCGTTAGAGAAGCAGTAGACGTGTAGAAGGAATGGTTTTAGGAAGATAATAGTCCTCTACCCCCAAATAGGTGAGAAAAGATTCATCATCTGTACAGTGAATAGTGTTGACAACGAGAGAGTTGTCTCTAAATTGTTTCAGGGTAGACTAATGGTATGGAAGTGGATTTTCCATTAGTTTTATAGGTCAATGGACCTATGGAAATGGTATTGACTAAAAAAAAGTTAGGCGAGGATGGAAATGGCATCATCCACATCAAGTGATGCTTTTTACCTAGCGGGAGAAGATGGTTCTTCAATGGGGAGAGGCTCATCGAGAATGGTGATGGTGGCATTTTGAGAGAGGTTTAAATCAGTAAACTCAAATTTTTGATGTGGTTTAAGAGTTGGAATGACGCGAGGTCATGTATACCCTAAATTCATATTTTCCTAAGCCAAAGCCCTTCCACGTGCATCGATATAAATAAGTTTTTACAAACATGGGATTCTGTAAACAATCACACCCTGTTGAATAAGGTTTGGTGCCAGGGGAGAATCTGGGCCATAGTGAGGTGTATCAAGACCACCGTAAATGAAGTTATTCTGTTGATTCAGACCAATGGTGATCGATGTGACCAAGACCTGGTTGATATTCAGGTTGCTTGCCTGGTCTACCATACTCATAGGTTTGAGATGGGCATTAAAAGAGAGAAGAGGAAGCCTTTCCCCTACCCAGTTCAACGAAACAATTTAATTGATTTTTCTAGTCTTTTGTAAATCTAAGTTCACGTTTGCAGGTATGGAAAGGATGACCACCTCGTCAGGATAGTTCTATATTCTCCTTTAGAGGGGCCGAGGCAGTTGTGGTCATGTCACATTGTTTAAGGAAAAGGATCTCCTGGATGAGTATAGATTTTGTCCTCTGCAGATATTTAAGCATTGGTGAGAGGGTTCCCATGGGACAGAATGCATTGTATGAATCCGCAGGAACATCTGAGGATCATTTTCTAGTGGAACGCGCACTTCAACAATCGTAAAAAAGCTCATGAACAGGTATTCTTACCTAACCCAAATGGGCAGGACCTTATCTGTTCCTATAAGTCAACGCCAGTTGATCGTTAAATGATCGAATGGGTGATGAAGGTGGTGGTGAAACTACGTTCTTTGGTAACTTAAGTTGCTCGAATGTGTGAGAGGAAATGACGTTGAGTGCAGCACAACTGTCAATCATAGTCCGTTTTAACGTAGTGTTGTTGATTTGAACTGTGATACAAGACCCTTGGGGAGCCTCTAGATCCTCAGAAGATAAGGGGTGGAATCTTTAGAATCCTCAAAGGAAATGGCTGTTGATGGTCTATTCAGTCCAACAACCATCTCAAAAGGCTGGGGCTCATCAGGTTTCACTGTGATGCGATGCAGATTATCAATCAGAGCCTGACGATGCTGTGGAGATGATTGAATGAGGTCATCAAAAGAGACATTTTGACCGTAGCATGGGTAAGTTGTTTCATAACACCTTCCTCAACAGACAAGGGAATTTGAGCCTGAGGTGAAGCATGAATAGAGACCTGAGGTCTCGAGGCTAATGAGGAAGGAGGAAATCCTTCAGGGGCTGCAAAAAATGACAACCCGTGGCCAAGACGTAGATGATGATAGATTATCATACTGTTGTGTTCTAGTGGCGATATGAATCGTGTCGATTTGAGAAGGTGGAAGACCATCCGGAGTGGAATTAATAGAACTAGAGGACCTGAGTGCATCGTTGAGGCTCAGATGTGGTTGAGATGATAGGAGATACTTGTTCCTCCTCTTCTTCTAGTAGAAGATCACTTTCTTCCAAAATACTACGTCACGATAGATTGGAGGGCTTTACATCCCTCAGTGTCATGTCCTAGAGTGCGGTGGTAAGCACAAATCAAATCAGAGTTGAACCAGGAAGGTTTTACTCCTTTAGGATTATAGGGTTTGATCAAAGGAAGAGATATGGATGAAGATTGGATAAGTTGGCAAAAAATTTCAGTATAGAATCCAGTAGACAAAGATGACGGACAAAGATGACGAAGGTGACTCTTTTGCCTCAACAGACTACCGAGGTAAAATAACCCTACATGAATCTGGTTTGACAGTCTTTTTAGGGATCGTTTTGATTTTCTGGACTTTGGGAGAAGTAGCCTTGGGCACCTGAGATGGAAGTAAGTGAGGCAAGATTGATTTTGGTGGAGGAGGAGCTCCTAAGATAGATTTTGAAGAAATCGAAGATGTGACAATTCACCTGTTGTGGTCTTTAGAGATAAAGAATGCTGCTTGGTTGACCAACAAAAGATGATTTAGATAAGACTAAATTAGATGAGGGATGAAGCTCTCCCAAAAGACACTGACAAAGGGTGCCTTCTAGATTTTGGTGATGAAGATGATGGTCCTGTTACAGGTATGGAAGAGGATGATGCCTTTCTAGTGGGTAACATTCTCACTTTACGAGGCACCGGTGAAGAAGGTGTTGTAAAATAAAATGATGGTTTTGATGGTGTTGCAGAAGAAAACACCTTCTCAGATGAGTATAGATTTTTCCCTCATCTTGATATTTTGAGGATCGATGGAGAGATATTTCTGAGGAAAAGTACAAAGCAGTTTTAATAGTCTAGAAATATTCAAGTTTTCCTTTTTTGTGGAATGGTGACTTCAATTCAATCGTAAATAAGGTGATTGTAAGCAGTTTCTTCGGGGGAATGGAGATGACCATAGGTACTAAAGTGACCGCAACGTTAGAATGTTGTGGTGGTAAGCACAAATCAGATCAGAGTTGAACCAGGACAGGTTTTACTCCTTTAGGTAACTTATAGGGTTTGATCGAAAGTGAAGAGATATGGAAATGAAGATTGGATAAGTTAGCAACAAAAATTCAGATCATAGAATCCGTTTTAGACAAAGATGTTGTTGATTTGAACAGAGATGACGAGGGGTGCCTCTTTTGCCTCAACAGACTGCCGAGGTAAAATAATCTACATCCTCAAAGTTTGACATGTCTTTTTAGGGATCGTATTTGATTTTCTACAACCATTTGGGAGAAGTAGCCTTGGGCACCTGAGACGGAAGTCACTGTGATGGCACAGATTGATCAATCAGAGCCTGGAGGAGGAGCTCCTAGAGATAGATTTTGAATGATATCGAAGATGTGACAAGTGTTGTGGTCTTTAGAGATAAAGAATGGCTAACTTGGTTGATAACAAATGATGATCCTTAGATAGAGACGGGAACTTAGCCCGAGGGATGAAGCTCCCAAAAGAGGAACAAAGGGGTGCCTTGGATTTTGGCTGATGAAGAATGATGGTCCTAATAAAAGAGGCTGATGCCTTTCTAGTGGGTGAAATTCACTTTACCAGGCACCGGTGATCAGACTATTGTGTTGTAAAAGATATGAATGATGTCAATTTGATGAAGTGTTGCAGAAGAAAACACCTTCTCGGAGTGGAATAAATCCAATCTTCTATAAGGCATGGAGAGAGATTTCTGAGGAAAAGTACCAAGATTTTTAGATAGATCTGAAATACTTGGTTCCTCCTCCTTTTTTGGGAATGGTGACAAATTCAACCGCATAAGGTGATTGCTCACGACCTTTTCGGGGGAAGGAGATCCCTGCGGTACTAATGATGCAATGTTAGAATTTGTGGTGGTAAGCACAAATCAAATCAGAGTTGAACCAGGAAGGTTTTACTCCTTTAGGATTATAGGGTTTGATCAAAGGAAGAGATATGGATGAAGATTGGATAAGTTAGCAAAAAATTTCAGTATAGAATCCGGTAGACAAAGATGAGGATAGAGATGACGAAGGTGCCTCTTTTGCCTCAACAGACTGCCGAGGTAAAATAATCTACATGTCTAGTTTGACAGTCTTTTTAGGGATCGTTTTGACTTTTCTAGACTTCGGGAGAAGTAGCCTTGGGCACCTGAGATGGAAGTAAGTGAGGCAAGATTGATTTTGGTGGAGGAGGAGCTCCTAAGATAGATTTTGAAGAAATCGAAGATGTGACAAGTGTTTTGGTCTTTAGAGATAAAGAATGCTGCTTGGTTGAAACAAATGATGATTTAGATAAGACTAACTTAGATGAGGGATGAGCTCCCAAAAGAGGAACAAAGGGTGCCTTGGATTTTGGTGATGAAGATGATGGTCCTGATAAAAGAGGTGATGCCTTTCTAGTGGGTAAATTCACTTTACGAGGCACCGGTGAAGAAGGTGTTGTAGAAGAAAATGATGGTTTTGATGGTGTTACAGAAGAAAACACCTTCTCAGTAGATAAATCCAATCTTCTATGAGGCGTGGAGAGAGATTTATGAGGAAAAGCACCAAGAGTTTTAATAGTCTGAAATATTGGTTTTCCTTTTTTGGGAATGGTGACAACTTCAACCGCATAAGGTGATTGTAACCTTTTTGGGGGAAGGAGATGATGTGGTACTGATGATGCAACGTTAGAATTTAGTTGTCTCGGTTTAAGTTCAGGAACCGAAAGTGTAGGTGCCGGTGCTATTTCCTTAGATTTTTCCTTAATAGGCAAGGCAAGTGTCGGTGATGGAAGAAGCGAGTGATGAAGAAGTGGTTCCCTATGAGGGAGATACTTCTGGTACAGTAGTTGTGGGTGTAACTACTATAGGAAAGGAAACGGGAAGAGTCAGAATCGAAGATGCTTCCGTTGGTAGAGACGTTGGTATGACTATAGGTATATTTACCAATGGCATAGTCGTGGTGAAAATGGGAGAAACAAAAGTAGATGTATTCGTTGTGGAAACTCGAAGGGATGTAAATGTTTCCAGCATCGAAAGAATGTCTGATGATGAGACAGATGAGGATGACACTATCTCTGGCATAGATGGAAGATCAGACAAAGAGGCAGGGAGAGATGAATCCATCTCTAACAATGGAGAAATATTCAAAGACAAATTGTCTGAAGATGGCGGAATTTCATAATTTAACAGAGTGGGAGGAAGTTCCGATTCGGTCGACGTGTTCGTAGATGGCTTAGTTTTAGAGGAAGATTATTCAGTAGAGATGAAGCTGATAGTATGAGTGTTTGGTTTTTGAGACCCTGAAATGTCATTGTTCGGGGAATGATTGGGAAAAGGTTGTTTAAAGACATCAAGTCCCTGATTTGGGGGAGCATTTGGGTTATCTAGAATGAGCTCACCTTTATCAATGAATTTTTGGACAATATTTTTGAAGGTCTGACATCGTTCAATGTCATGGCCTTTGGTTCTATGATAATGACAGAAGTCATTTTCCCTATACCAGAATGGATGTTCTTGGCTCTCATCAAAATTTCTAATAGGGGGAAGTTCGATCATGTGAACTTCCAACATTTTTTCCAAGATAAAAGCATATGATTCCCCCAACGAAGTAAAAGATCAAGATGACGAGGGTCCTTTTCGAGAAGATGAGGAGTCTCTCATGGTGTTTGATTAGAAGTGTTATGGTGTTTTTTAATATGATAACGTTGGTGGATCCCTGGTTCTTGTCTTTGTTAGAAGTGGAAGGGTTTGATTTTGTAAACCGAGAAAAATCTGGTTTAGATTTAGAGCAAAGTTTTAACTTCCCTTGTTCAATGGCACGGGACTCAAGTTTGCATGCCATCGTAAAGGATTCTTCAAATGTGTGAAAGGTTTGGATCCTTAAAGTGGAAGAAATATGATTAGCACAAGATCGAGTAAACAACTCGATCTGTTGAGATTGAGGGAGGGAAAAATACAATTGATTTATTATACCTCTCCACTGAGTGACAAAGTTCTGCAATAGACTCGTCATCGAATTGATGAATGTTATAAAGATCTGTAATCGAGATCTTATGTGTGATATTTATTGAAAAGTTTTCAACAAACATCTGAGCTAATTGAGATAAAGAAAAAAGGGAGTGTTGAGGAATGTTATTGTACTAGTCTAAAGCAGGCCCTGCTAGAGACATAGGGAAAGTACGGAGCATAAGCTCTTGATCCTGGACTATAAGGTAGCAAGCATGATTGAATGCTCACAGGTGTTGTTGAGGATCCTCCCGACTATGAAATTTTGAGAACTTGGGAAGTTCCCATTGGGGAGGATAGGGCTTAAAATCCACTGATGGATGAATTGGTTCATTACACACTTCTTCAAAAGAGTATGAAGGGTGAGCCCCTTTGGTGGAGGCTTCTAGGTCTGTCGATTTTCTTGAAAAGAATTTGGACGACATCCAATTGAGGAGGAGGTATGTTGGTATGTCCTGCATAAGAAGTGAATGGTAGATTTTGTTGAGGTGTTAACGGGGGATTCATCTGCTGATTAACAGGATGATAAGAGGAATAACTAGGCATTATGGGTGACGCCTGATGAGGTACTTGTTGTGAAGGAGCCTATGCATATGAATAGGCTGTGAGATGATAAGTGGTTGAGAAAAAGGTGGTTGAATGAAAGACGGAGCCTGTGATTGGTAGGCTCCTACACTTGTCGACTGAATCGGAATGGGTTGAGGAACATGGGTGTTGATTTGATTGGACATGGTGGGGAACAAAGTTTGAATGAGGCTTTTGACTGCCATATTGGTTATTAATGGTGCTGACACCAGAGGATGTGTAAAGGTCACTGTCGCTGGAGCACTAGAAGAAAGGCCAGCTGGAGGATGAGAAGAAGAAACCAACTAACTCATAGAAGGGGGTTGATTCATAGATAGGTACTGACCCTGAGATGTAATAGACGACATAGAAGAATTAACAACAATCCATGAGAGCGTGGATGCACCCATCATAGCTAAAGAAGAGGGCCTCTCAAAGGTAGGTTGCAGAGTAGCTGAGGTAGCCGCGGCACTAGGAATAGGCAAGGTCATTTGAGAACCAGTTGACATGGTCAGTGGAAGAGAAAAAGGAGGCACAGATGCACCACCCTCTTCTATGGTTTGAGGTGAGAAAAATTATGCTAACTGTTCTATAAAAGCTTGAGATGGCTCATGAGAGTAATCATAAACTTGCTGGATTGGTGGTCCCTGATCAGATATTCGAACAGACTTATGCACTAGATAGTCCATAAGGGCTACTGGATTGTGATCAAGGAGCACCTGAAATTCAGGATCTCCACGAGGAACATACTCTATATCAGAAACAGATGATACCTCTGAAGGACTGGGGGAAGCTGGACGTGATGGGATCACTTTAGGATGATAGAAAGGATTATATGACCAAGATGGGGAACCAACTAATAGTGGTCTCGAGGAAGACTCGAGGGGTGCCGAAACATCCACATTAGTGGTGGTCTTGGATAAAGAAGGGGCCAGTTGAGCCATTTTTCTAGATTGTAACCGGGTGATGACCGTCATAAATAAACAGAAATATAGAAAAAAGGGAGATTGTCCTAACTAATGCACAAACAATGCAAGTAGCATAGGTGATTATCTCTTTTAAGTTTTCATGCTTTTAAGAAATAAAATATTAGTGAAGGATTTTTAGAATAGGAACTACTCAGATAGCCAAACTAAGGATGGTTTGGGGAATGTTTTGGTGAGGAGTCCCGAAGGCACTTCAGTAAAAGACCGGTACGTGGCTTGATATAGGGGCCTACCCCCGCACTTCACACACCGCTGCAATAAGGGAGTCGGGTGCTTTGCCAATATATACCAGAACTTCCGTGAATTTATAGTGTGGCCTAAGTACCACGTAGGCTCTTCCTCTTGGATGTCACTTCCAAGTAGGCGAGGCCAGGGAAGGAATTTTTGTTTAAATGCTTAATACCTAGTGATTTTGGCTTTGTGTGCAAGGGTGAAAAATAAAAATCAAATAGTGTCACTACCGATTTTGATCAATTTTCCAGCCTATTTAGAAAACTAGATGAAGAACATACAGCAGAAATGACAAAGAAAAAGTTCTTTTTAAGCACTAAAGATGAGGTGTTTGATTTCGATGAAGACAAGTCAAACAATTTCTTTCCCAAATGCGATTAAATTCCTTTTAAGCACCAAAATCGAAATGTTTGAATGTGATAGAAAACAAACAAACAAGTTCTTTTTAAGTTCCTAAAAAAGGAGAAAACACCGTAAAAGAGGAATACCTATAGATTTAGCTCTCCAAGGTGTGTGGACTTCAAAAAGTCGCGTTGTTGAGCTCTTCCCCTCAAACAATCCCATGAACAAGAAAAGTGCTCTGCAAGAAAAGGTTAAGCAAACACACAAACAAATCCAGAAAGATATATCCAGATAATAGTAGAATGAAAATTTCTATTTCAAGGAACTAAAAAACTTTCAAGAAAATAACAATTTTTGCATAAAGAGATGGATCAAAAATGCAATCTTGAAATCAAATGAAAGATTTATTAATCTTTGAAATAGGAATTGGAATTTAGTTTTGCAAGAAAGAAGAAACTTTAACTTTGCAAATTATAAATGAAAGAAGCAAGACCAAAATGAAGGAAGGAAATGCTACGGAGAACTGACAAAAAGCAGTGAAGAAACAGAACAAAAGCTCAAAACTGGAAAAGAAATGAACTTACCAATAAGGGACTTTGGTTGGGTCCCACCGGGCGTGCCAGAATGTAGATCAAGAATTTCCGTGCTTGTTACTATGTCCAAGTTAATGTACCAAACTAAACACAAAAACCCTGAAAAACTCGAATGAAATCGATACCTGATAGATAAGATAAGATTTAAAGATGTAGATGGAAAAGAAAACCGATGTAGACAAGACGGGCACACACGAGCAATCCTGCAAGGTAGATCCGAGAAACCTGTGAGACATAGATTCTTGATAGAAAAAGACAACGTTAAAAGATATTTGGGTGGACTTCCTGAAAAGTGGGTCTGGGAAGCGATAAGCTCCCTCGGCGGATGTCAGTCCATGTTTTCAATTAAAGAAAGAAGCATACATGATAAAAGATGTAAGTAAATGTCTAGATTTTTTGATTAAAAATGATAGACAAAATGTAAACAATAGATAGAAATCAATAGAAAACAGGAAACTGTGAAAACAATGCCAGATTTGTGTTACCTGAATTATTTTACCTGTCCGCAGGCAGATCGGCGTCGATTAGGAAAATCGGCGTTGACTGAGATAGGTCGGCATCGACTAGAGAAAATAGGCATCGACTGTGACCGGTCAGTGTCGACTAGGGGAAAATTATAGGAAGATTGAGAAACGGAAAATGAAAGTTAGATCGTCAATGTCTGCTGGATCTGCAGGAGCCTTTGGGATGCTGACAAAGCTCCACCTTCGCTAGACGCAGGAGAAGAGTCACCAAGAGATCAATGGAGGCTTGCGATGTTGATGTGGTAGGAGCAGAGTAACGGTACTCCTCTCAGGGATTGATTTGGATGGAATTAGCTTTCACTCGATAGATAATGCTCAGGCTTGATGTTCAGAACTCTCTGTCATTCTTTCTGTCTAACCAGAATTGAATTCTAGCCTGTATTTATATTTGTAATTGGCGCCGACCGAGATGTAATCGATGCCACTCCAAAAAATCGGCATCGATCGAGTACCGGTCGGCGCCGATCAGATAACAGACTCCCAAAATGGCCAAAAAGGATGATTTTTGGAAAGATGAAAGTAATCCTTCCACCTCAAATATGGGAAATATCCCGCTGCATGGTTTGGGAGGAGGAGAAATAGGGGGGATAGATGGATAAAATAGATATGGGAGGTTAGGAATTGATATGGGGTAGATAAGTGGTTAAGATACATGTAAAAAGTGTAATTAAATAGTTAATATTTAATTATCTATGGGTAAAACATAATGGGGTGAAATAAACTTAGGATAGATGTTTAAATCAAATATTAAATAATACCCTAAGGGAGAAGTGGTGATATAAACGTGCCCCAGGTTACCCGAGAAGGTAAACGAATGTGGGGGACACTAAATTGGGTAACCAATTTTAGGTGTCTACACAAGGTGCGTTCGGTTAGTTGTCTGGGAGGAAGACATTTACCAAGTTACATGGGAGGAGGTGACCCTAATTTCTTCTTGTGTGCTATGGAAGTCCAATAGACCTATGAAGTAGAATGTAGGAATATGATTATTTATACCTTAAGTGGGACAATCATGCATTGGTGGATCACTGATCGAGATAATATTATAGAGTGGTGCAAGGTAAGAATCACGTTCTGTATTATATTTCTATGGACCAATGCACCTTCAAATATATGTGACTATCATGGGAAGGAATCAACCTTATACCATGTTCGGGAATGTGAGAAAGCTTAGACGGAAGGCCTAAAAGCTTTACCTCCTTCACTCTGGGTACATAAGTTCTATTCCACATTTTAGGGTTGTGCACGAGTGTGGTACATCTATTCAGAGTTACGTCGTCAGACAGGAAATTGGTAGGAGTTGACAATGGTATTATTCAGACTTTTTAGCATTTATCTTCTAAACCATCAATGAATGAGGCTTTGTAGGTAGTCAAACATCTTACTCTAGGAGATAGTGCCAAAGCTGAGGACCTCATCCTAGATGTTCTAGGGGATCCTCATTTGGAGGAATGCTTTAAGGAAGGAGAAGAAATAGATGAAGTACAATTTGAGCACGCCTAACTAGAAAAAGAGAAAGGAAAAATGGTGTACTTGATAGAAGATGAAGAGATAAAGAACCTTAATGTTGATCATATAGAGGGTACACGCGACATATTAGATAGTACAGATGAGAAGGTGTGCACCTAACATGAGACATTTAAGACAAATAAGGTCAATATTGGAATCGAAGTAGAATCGTAAAAAGCAATCATTTGTGATTACTAGACATACCAAGAGGTCTCAAAGATAATTGAGATGATGTGTGACTACCAAGATTTGTTCCCACACAAATACCATGAATTGAAGGGAGTTCATCACTCATTGGGAGAGATGTGGATTAATTTGAAGGAAGGTGTGTGCTTGATTAGGAAAAGGCCTTATAGGATGAATCATAATCTACACATGAAGGTGAAAGATGAGATTGAAAAAATGTTGGCATTTGGGATCATTGAAGCTATTTAAGAATCTGAATGGGTTAGTCCAATGGTGATTAGTATTAAGAAATATGGAAGGATACAGATATGTGTAGACTACAAAGACTTCAATACTACATGTGTTATAGATCCTTTTCCAATTCATTTTACTGAGGAAATATTAGAAGGTGTAGCAAGGTGTGAGATCTACTCTTTTATAGATGTATTCTCAAGGTATCACCAGGTAAGGATTGCAAAATAATACCAAGAGAAAACTAATTTCACCACTAAATGGGGAATTTTTTCCTATATAGTTATGTCATTTTGGCTTAAGAATGTGCCTGCTCTTTTTTCGTGCATTTTGGTGTGAGAATTCCAAGACTTTATTTATAAGTTTCTACAAGTCTACCTGGATGATTTGACAGTGTATGAATTAGTAAAAGATGATTGTGACAACTTGAGATTGATGTTTGAAAGATGAAGGCAGTTAACTATCTCTCTAAATATTAAGAAATGTGTCTTTACTAATCCTTTTGACACATTACTAAGTCATATTATTTGGAATGAAGGCTTATTGGTGGTCTGCCAAAGTTGCTATTATTTTGGGTTCGGAGGAGTCTGCCAATAGGTTACTACACAAAATTCATCAAAGGTTATGCCAGGATAGTTGTGTCTTTGGAAGAAATATTGACTCATAAAGGAAGATTTAATTGGGATGAGGTGCAATAAGTTGATTTTGATACGTTGAAGTAAGATCTTACTACTGCGCCCATTTTACATTTTCCTTTTTGGGACAAGAGCTTTCATGTGCATGTGGATGCATCAGGTATGGCAATTGGAGTAGTATTAGCACAACCTGGAGAAGGGATTGTTGATCACCCTTTATGTTTTACAAGTAGGAAGTTAACTCCAGCTGAGTAGAATTACACAACAACGAAGCACGAAGCATTGTCTATGATTTATGTGCTACATAAGTTTAGGCAGTACTTATTGGAAACTCTGTTTATCTTTTACGCAAATCACATGACACTTAAGTATTTGGTAAGAAAGATTTTTTTTCAAGGGCGCATATGCCATTGGATCCGATTATTTCAAGAGTTTAAATTTTTGGTGGTAGTCAAACCAAGAAAGTGCAATTCAGGACATGACCATATTTCTAGAATTAATTACGGTGAGGATGTGCAGAGCATAGAAGACATGATGTTAGATGCCCAATTTTTCAGATTGCAACATGTGCCCACTGATTTGGAGGATATTTCTATCTTTTTAAGAATAGGTGTGGCACTTGATGGACTAAAGAGTATAGAAAGGAAACAACTTGCCATTCGCATCATGCCTTATATGTTGATTAGGAGGGATCTATAAAAACTTGTTCGAAATGAGATTTTCTGTCAGTATGTACTAGAGCATGAGCGTGTGGGTATTATGGAGTAATCTCATGGAGGGATTGTTGGTGGACACTATGCAGGGTGATCCACTATGTGCAAGATTCTGATGGCTAGTTTGTAGTGGGAGATATTGGACAAGGATTGTCAAGAATATGTCCTGGGTTGTGATCATTGCTAGTGCCTTGGGAAGCCTAAGGACATAAAGATAAAATTTTATTAAAGCCTATAAGCAATTACGGAACCATTTGAAAATATGGTAAATTGACTTCATTGACCTCTATTTCCCCCCTAGCACATAGGACAGGGTCACACTACATCATTACTTATACAATACTATCTTACATAGTGGGTAGAAGCAACACCTACAAAGGATTACACTGCAGCTACTGTAGCAAGGTTCTTTTGGGATAATATCATAAGCAAGTATGGATGTCCATTGAGCTTAAAAAGTGATAGGGGTACTCGTTTCTTGAATGAGACTATCAGGATATTATTGGTGGAATTTATGGTAGCCCATCATAAGACTACACCCTATCACCCATAAGCTAATGGAACTATTAAACCTTTCAAAAAGATTTTGAGCCATACATTGACAAATATATGTGATGTTGGAAGGAAGGATTGGGATGATAAAGTATCTATTTGTACTTTTTTCTTATAGAAAAACCTACAAGAGAGTAAACAAAGCAACACCCTTTTAGTTGGCTGTTTAACACCGAGGTTGTTTTACAGGTTGAATTTATGTTACCATCCCTACATATTATGCATGTAATATGATTCATTGATGGGACAATAACTTGAAGAGATCACATAGAAAAATTGATGCAATGTAGTATGACAGGTGCGCCTATAGATCGATGGAGCTAGAAGATAGAGAAATCAGGATAAAAGGTTCGGTATGACCGACACATTAAAAATAAGAAGTTGGAGGTTTGGACACAGATCATTCTTCTGTATGATTCCAAGTTTTTGCACCACACTAGGAAGTTCCAAATACATTGGTTGGGACCATATGTTGTGACCTATATACTTGAGTAAGGAAACTTTCTAGTTAGAAGCTTTGGTTGGCACACGATTGCCCTTTTTCTTTAACAGGTAGTAGGTTGAATCCATACTATAAATAAGTCTTCTTTGGTGTTTGTAATAAGGTAGTGATTTCCATTTAGCTTAGGTTTCCTTTTAATGAAATTCGCTTTATGTTATGTTTCCTTTCATCATCATTATGTTTTATCTTTTCATCCTTGTGTTGTATTGCACCATTGGTGCACCAGTACCTAATTACATTTTAAGTGATTCTATGCATAGAGGACCATGCAAACCTTTAGTGTGGGGTAGGATTGGATTATAATGTAGGGAATTGTTGGCACATTTATTAGAGAGGTTGGTCTAACTGAAAAATCATTCAGGGAATACTGGCGTAAAGGTAGAAAAATGGGTTTGTGTTATAAAAAAGGTATTCAAAGAGAAGTTGAGATGAGCAAATACCACGTAAAGAGTGAAAAATAGATCACTCAGTGTAACATGAGTTTAGGCGGAAGGCTTAAAAAATTACTTAATGGTTGGACAAAAAATTTAAGTACTTTGGCATAGTAAGGTGTATGGAGGAGGTCTGTGGTAGTAAAGTAATGTTAGCACATGCTAGAAATTTATGATTGTAGTGTGTGAAGTTAAGTCATGAAATTTTAATTAGTAGCAAAAAAGGGTACTTTATTAAAACTTAACATTCAATACACATGGGTCGAAAAGGATGTTCAAGTATTGGAAAAAGTATAAATTGGGGGGTTGAGGGTAGTAATTTTAACTACCCTTAACTTCAGAAAAATTTATTTTCTCTCGAGCTATTGAAGTGTGACAAGGGTGTGATACAAAAGCGAAGTAATTTTTACGAAACAAGTGGTGTTGTGCAAACTGTGAACTGAGACCTTGCATAGAGTAGACAAGTGAAGTAGACAGGGAAAGCAACAAGTGGTTACGTAAAAGTGAAGCTATCAAATTCCAGAGCTTTGGTAAGACAAGTATAGGTGAACACCTAGGGCACAGAAGTGAAGAAACATAAGATGGCACTAAAGAAGGAACTATGAACCAAGAGGAACGGTGGTGGAGAAGGAGGAACTAGTTGAGATATACTCGGATATGTAATACCCTTCGAGTTTGATAAAATTAGAGAAATTGAGTTTGAATTTGTATACATGCAAGATTAGCAAGTTCAACTACGATGATGGAGGAACAAGAAATATTGATTTAGGGGCAGATCTAGTTAAAGATGTTCCAGGGTTAAAAAATCTTGTAAATCCTAGGTTGGATGACTCGGTGCAACATGAGTTGCATAAAACTAGGGGATTTATAGCTTGTGGGAGCTGGATTTTATTTGCTAAATTCACCCCACTCTTCAGGTGGTTGATGTCACGGGTGCATGAGGAATTATTATAATTTTCAGGAAGAAGAAAGAGAATTACAGGCCAGTTGATAAGGAGTGTGACAAAACTGCGGAACACTGGTGAAGATATGGCACTAGTGAAGATATGTCCCACTACAGGAATTGACGAAGTAGTGAAGCAGTTGAAATATGATAAGGGAGGAAGGGATCATAGGTTATCTCAGATCGTGATGACCCGGGTGTTAAGAGTTACATCCCACCTTATCAGGTGACAAATTCGAGGCATCAAAAGAATGATAGACAGATATAAACAAGAGGTTCCTTTTACATTGCATACATAGTATTAAAGTGAGCAGTAGACTATAATTTCACTGCAATTAATTGTGAAGAGTATCATTGAAGGAGCACAGGTGCATAAAACGAAGTTTGAGTAAAGATATAAGCAGTGGTTCATTCTACTATTGATCATATTTTAGGAAATTGGCATCCCTGATGGATTAGATGGGAACATGTGGGTTTAACCCACTGGTGCACTCATCTCCTGTAGTGCAATTATCACATTTCACTTATGATGGCTCTATTACAAACACCTATAAAGGCTCTAAATGAAAAAGTGGTACAAGAGAATGCTACGTGCAGCCTTCAAGAACAAGTGGTGTATTCTTCATAAGAATTACTAATAGTTGTAGGGGACTAAGTGAAGTTTTATAGTTGCGCAACACTTCAGCTTAGAAAAATTTAAAATTCCCAATGGAGAAATGGGACCTTGGTGAAAAATTCTATTTGTATTCACCGATGAAATACTAGTAAGAGTGCCACTCAATCAGTTGAAGGATGCGCAGTATGCTCGACCATTGATGCCGGGGACAAAGTGGAATATGATGTTCGCACTCTTCGTGCAACGACCTACAAGTATGATGCGAGGCCAACTTATTTCAAAGTCTTGGAAATAGAACTTCCTAGATATTGCATCTGCAGATCAATGTCACCATCAAGGGCTTCATACACCGAGTTTTGTTTATGTAGCTGCTTCCTGAAGACATGCAAGGAGGAGTTGAAGTGGAAGTCACAGACTCCACCTTTCCAAGGAAATGAGAAGTTTCCAATCCCACTTCTGAGAGTGGTTTTGGAAGAATGATTAGAAGAAGAAGAATGAAGTGAGGAGAAATTTGACACGTTACAAGAAGAGGAATTTTTATACACACTAGAATAGTAGTGCGGGAATAGGTACATCATAGATAACGTGATGCTGAGGCTTCACAACTAGAGTGCAAAGAAGATAAGTAACCTGAGGAAGAAGATTCAGGGAAGAAAAAATCCAAGGTACATGATGTCTCTATGGTTCTATGATAGTGAAACAAGCTCAAAAGAGGATAAAACCACATTCTAGAGAGAAAATCTAGGCATATATCAAAGATGAGGAGAAGAGAAGGGCTGAAGTGGGGGCCAATCCAGTAGTATACACATACGAACAAAGGTAAAGAAACCTGATATCAGAGGGGCCTGTGAAGATTACAGCGTAAGGGAATTCACCCACCTAGCCCACCAAGTCTAGAAGAGAGAGAATAAGGGATATTCCTTTGTCATTAAGGAGGATAATAGGTTTATTCTACATGAATAAGACATCTTGCAGAGATGCAACATTCAAAGCAGAAAGGCAAAGAGGAAGGATTAGATGCCTATTGCCCCCTCACATGGACTTTATCGATAATCCTCATGAAGGTATTACATGCAAGTTTCCAGAGCACCCTTTCCCTAGAGAAGTTACATGATTGAAGATATCTTAGTCCAAGTTGGAGCCGTGACGAGGATAAAGAAGATAATAAGTTAGGAATCTGCATATTGTCATGCATAGGAGATCGAGTTCAATGTTAACGAGTATGCAATTGAGACCATCCATTTTAATAAGAATAAAGGGGATAACTAATAAAATGGTGGACCCAAGCCATCTCAAAAATGAGCAGGCATATGCAATTTGTTACAAAAATATGTCCTCATAATTTGTAAGATGGAGCTTCAACGCAGGAGAAACTATTCAAACCCTGGTTGTAGATCAGAAAAGGGAAGTACAAAGAGATGGAAACACTACAAAACAACTTCAAAGGGCAAGCAAGTGTGCAAACTAAGGAAGCATATGATCTAAGTTGGTGCGCCTTGGTCAAGATGGTCCTAGAAAAATGTTTGGCATTGATGAGCAAAGCAAGGATGGATTATAGTGATGAAATGGAGTATGTTAGGGGACTTTTTGAGGATGTTGTCTGGTTAAAATCAAGGATGGCATGGGACCCAAAACTGAGGAGATTGCAAAGGAGAGAGAGAAGAATAAGATTTCCATTAAGGCCTAAAATTACTAAGTTGGAGGAATTTATCACCCAACTCAAGGAGCCAAACATATTGGCAGACAGGGGCTTCAATAATTATCCAAAGTGCAAGCCCATTATTGATGCACATGTTACAAATGAAGATACTATCGTCAATGATTTACAGGTGAAGGTCATGAAAAATAATATTGAGCATACCCAATTGATAATTGACACCACAGTGAAAAAGGATAAGATAAAAACCAAATGTGAGAAGATGGAATTTCAATTTGGTTAACTTTGGGATTCTATTACAAAATGTATGGATGAGTTTGAGGGAGTTTGTGTGGAGATAGTGGTGTTCATAGAGGATATCAAGGGGAAGGTTGAACAAATTATGCAAGACCAGATACCCAACATAGTGTAGGAGGTACCAAGAAAAGCTATAGTCAAATTGAAGACATGGAAGAAATTAAAGAGGGAAATAGATGTGGAGTTTCCTGAACTCCTCCAGTTAACCATTTACCCTGTCAATATACAACATTTTTTCCTTATCCAGTTTTTCAATCATGGATATTTGTTCAAAGGATGTAAAGGATTTATTTGGGGTGAAATCAAACTAGTGTGGGGAAATGTTGAGCCCCTAAGAAGACTAAGTACTTGAGGTGCGAATGGTTTTGTCATAGGTCAACAGGGCGTGAAGTCATGTGTTGAAGTAACCTCAGGAACGACATGAATTTCCACACCTAGGCAAGTCAGGCTCAAGACTTAGTCACATTTGTGACCACGGTTATAGTATCAATAAGGTACATGTGGAGATGCAGCTACATCTAATTACGGATAAGGCTAAAACATAGAGACTTATAGCCCAAGGAAATCATATTCCAAGATATGGTTATCATGATGGGATTAAGAGATGTAAAGTAGAATTAGTTATGGTTTAGTTTGGTACTTGCATGTTTAGGGTACTTGAGTATGGTGGGGTATGATGAAATTTGGCATGCAGTTTTATCTTGAATGATTAATATGCGGTGAAGGGAAGATTCCCTCAAGTATTTTGGTATGTATTAATTTGTATGGTATATAATAATGAATGAATGTGTGAGTAAATGTGTGCAAGAGAGTAGAGAGAGTTAGGAGTGAAATGCATAGGGATGTTGTTGTAACTTCTAGAGTAGAGTTGTTTGTAGGATGAGAATTCTATTGATGTATCTGGTCCATTTTACGGATCTTATCATGTATTTGGCTACCATAACAATGGAGGAGTAATGTAATGGTTTTGTTCTGGATATCAATGCTTAATGGATTTAAGTGTTTGTGTTCTTTATTATGTTCATGGTTAAGATCTAGTTCCTGTATGTTTTATTTAATCTTCATAGTCATAATATGGATCATTTAAGCTCAGATCTAGTTTCTTTATCTCTGTCATAATATGTATGCATTTATATCTATACATTGTTCTACTATTCATGGTAAAATTCTTGACAAATTTCACATAGAAGAGGGGTCTAACACCTTCGCTGTACCTCAGGTGAGCTCCCAGTTTAGGCTAGGTGATATGTCAGTGCACCTAGGAATTAAAGGGTTAGGAAAAGTAACTACACCCTAAGTACAAAAGAAGGAATAAAAGACTTAGCTAATTTCAAAATAATACTAAAGGTGTGCAGAGTTTGAAAACCACTGGAACAAGAAGGAAAACTATTGCAATTGAGTCCAAAAAAATGTAGAATTGTTGGAAAAAGTTGAACTGACGTGCCCTGGATCAGTTCAAGGGTGCTTGGGCACTTTAGACCACTGTTTGGCATCCATGACTTCAAAAATGGTTGGAAACTAGTTTCTTTAGTGTCACTTCTATGTTGCTTCCCTTCATATTTTATCACCTGTATTTCATTGTATGATCACTGAGCTTGCTTGTAATCTGCAAGTAAAAATAACTCTTGCAAAACTTGAAAGAACATCAAATCCTATAAAGAAAAAGAAGTAAATGGGGAGTTAGATTGACCCCGATAGTCACCCAACTGAGTGAACTTATGATCTAAACATTGTACTATATTTTAGAATCCATGTAGTTCTACGCACACGAGTGTGTAGAATCATTCCCTGGGTGGCTCTTGTGCTAGACACACTTGAATAATGAGCAATAGATTGACATATAAGGTTTAAATAGATGTGTGCATGGAAAAAATAAATTCCCCTCCTATCCGTGTATGTAGTAGTTCATTTTCCCTCGAATGAAGCCATATAGATGCTTTGATTCTCTTGTAAATTCATTTGAATGAAACCTTAGGTGGTGATAGTAAATTCTTAGTGTTTAGTCCTTTATTATGTTCACATAGCTTTGTATTTATATGATTTCCTTGTTTGAATTTCGTAATCAACCACTAGAAGGACGACCCATAAAAAACAAGATTTCCTACAACTAAAAGAGGCCAAAAAAGAGGTGAGCAAGATACAAAGAGGTTGGGGGCATCCAGAGGGGACAAGGGCTCCTACGCACTGATGTCGTAGCTAGGTGCTAGTGTCCAAACTCATAAAAGTTGAAGTATTGAAATTAAAAATGGGTAGTAGGGAGCATAATGCCAAGAAGGAAACCAAAAGGAAAGTAAAGAGGCCAAAGACAGTTGTCAATTAATAATTTTCTCACTCAGGAATCATATGAAAAGTGGTATGTGATTAGGACCTAGAAATGTACCCAAAGTGCATGATTTTGTGTCTACATTTTCCCCCACTTTATGTTGTTGAGCGAATGTTTGATAACATAAAGTGGATAAGATTTGCGTATTTGATAACCTTGTATATTAATGGAAAAAAAACATGTCGAGTAGAAAATAAAAAGCTTGAAGTGGATAATTTGATGTGTGCAAGCTAGGGAAGAGGAAGTGGAAGTGACCCTAGGGGTGAAGTGTATGTGATGCGGCATGTTATACCTGTTGTTAATGTCGATTCACATGTTCTATGTATTGTGATTGTGATTCTTGCTTCCCATAAGGACGTACCTATAAAATTCAAAGTTGTGTAGGTGAAAAATTTGATCCAAATATGTAAAAACCATGTAATATTGTGTTAAAATGTGAAAAAAGAACATGCATATGTGATATGTGATGAGTGAAGAGTGTAGAAAGGATCTTGAAAATTTTGTAGAAGAACGATTTTTTTAGGTGATCTCACGCTAAGAACGAGTTTTTTGGGCAATCTCATGCTAAGTGCAATTTTTTTGTGGGATTTCACACCACAGAAAAATAAGTGTAGGGAGAAAGATCTGGTGTTATTCTACATACTTTGACTTCTTTCCAAGAACTTATACACCACTGTAGATTGTGTGATCCTAATTTGTTCAAATCCAATCCATTTTGATCCAACCTAAAAATAAAAAAATTAGAAAGCATGTATGTTGGTATTTGGAGGTATGTGCTTATAGTGAGAAAACTGTTGTGTAAACTATTGAAAACTATGTTGATTTTAGGAATACGTTGTAACTTCCCCCTAGTCATAGGAACCTAGGAAGGGTCAGGGGAACCCAAATGCTCATGTCAATGTCTGAGCACTAATGTCTATGCTATATTAAAGATACATTAGATTCTGGGTCATTTATGTAGTTAAAGATTATGTTGTACCAATACTGAACAATGTTATACTATGATTGTGAATTGTTTCATGGGGTGAATGATTCACCTAATTATGTCCCCCCTCATTTTGGGTACATACGATGCCATTAGGAGAACGTTGTCCAAAATAGGACCGATCATTTTTCTGGACTAATACCCTACAAGGGGGGGATGGTAATGTGCTTGGTAGCAAGAAAAAACACATGTAATTAAAGTTGCTGAAAATAAGTGTTCGTACAAACAAGACAAATACGCATATAGAAGACAAAGTGTAGTATAAGAATGAAGACACTGTAGACCACAAAAATTAGGTTTTAAACATGGGACATCGCTCACAGTGTCACAAGACAATTAGGGTGAAAGAGGCTAAAATCAGACAGTGTGCACACAAGACAAAAGGAAAATCCCACAAATAAAGGGATACAATGTCAAATAGGGACAAACAATAGCAAGTAGAGTAACATAAAACAATGGTAGAAAATAGTTCTTGTAAACTAAATGTTGCACACTAAGCACCCCTTAGCATGTTAGAAAGATAAAAATTATGTCAAATCATGTATGGTCTGATATAGTAGTGTGATCATATGAATAGGAAATATTATAAAATGAAATAATATCACTTGATATGTTTATGAAGGTAGATTCCCCTGGGAGCTATCGTGGGACTAGTAAGAGGTACAGTGCCAAACATCCATGCTATCTGTAACAACCTGTGTAAATTTTGCATTCACATCTAGAAGGAAATTGAACACACATGTGTATATTAAAAAAGATAATGACATAGAAAATATCTGTGTAACATTTGTAACAAAGTGCAGAAATAAATATAAGAAAACAAGAGTAAATGTGACTAAGATATGCAATATGTTGTGAATGTGAATGGAATGAAATGCAAATTGAGTGCGATAGGATCAATATGTCCCCCGAGTGAATTTTAATGAGTATACATGAGATGAGGCTCATTTATAAATGCCCCCTCAGCAGTCAAGAATGAAACATAGAAAAAGAGTGTGTCATCAGAAAATGGTTTGATCATGTGTGCTAGAAAGACATGATTGACAAAGAATAGAGCATATAGAGTGTATGAGTAAGGTAAGGTTCATTTCAGAATTATATCCTCAACATTTGAGTATGAACCATGGAACTAGAGTGTGTCATAGGGTAGTGTGGTTGTATGCACCTAAATTTTCACAGTGCTATATTGTTGGAACAGTGAAAATACCTAATGATGATAATTTCATTTCTAGATATAAATGATGTATCCAAGTCCAATTTTCTCACTTGCAGCATATTATTATATCTTATTTTACCTTACTTATCTATTTCCTAGCTTTTCCAGCTTTCCTAGTTGTTTTTTCAACATTTTCCTTAGAATTTTTACCTTAAGTCAAAGAACCACGCCAACGGTTGCACAACTTCCCCAAAAATTGTGTAACTTTTGGTCGACTTTGAGTTGCAGTTATGCAACCACCTTGGTGGTTGCGTAACATCTGGTCTACAAATACCAGGGGTTCCATGCGATTTAACTTGAGAATTTTCCAGTGTGTTTTGAACAGATTTATCTTCTTCCCAAGTTGATATCTCACATGTTTCTTAACCAAATCAGATTCCTTTGAACTTGTTAGATGTGTATAGATTTATTTTAGTTCACTTACTATTATAAGTAAGTTAACTGTCCCTTTCCATGGTGATTTTTCACTTCTTGGTTGCTAAGTGTGTTGCAACCATTTCCCTTCCAACTATCTATGGAAACTAATCTTTTTCCCAAAGGATTGGTTGGAATATTTTGATTTGGAATTCCATCGTTATGATTTCAGAATCTTTCCAAGAATCACACAAGAAAACACATATATTTTTCCTTATTACTCTCTTTCTTTCATCACTACCAGACTACCTACAAACCAACTAGCTCTAGCACTTCTACATATTCTTATTGCATACCAACCAACATAGTTCCCTGGAAAATATTGGATACACACATTGGAAAAGAAGCTGGGGGGATCAACAAAAGCACAACCAATACTAGAAATTTTCTCAGTTCTACACTTTTAGGGTTGAGGGTGCAATTGAATTCTTTTGAAGCTTTTTTTTAGTTTAGATTTTGATTTGTAATCAATTCAAACATTTTTTTAAGGAAGTAGAATTTACAGTAGTTTTATTTCCTGCAAGTAGCTTCCATTAATTATTTCTTCTCATCTCATCCCTATGGATTTTTCTAGGAAGGATTCAGAGGAGTTTCTTATGCACAGAGTCTTCCAATTCTTCACTATCAAATTACAAGTATATTCCATTCCATTAATTAGTTATATTTCACTAGCATAGGAGAAAATATTCTCTTGAATCTTCCTCCCTACCCAACCCTATGGATTTGCAAGGGAAGTGAGTATGAAGAATCTTATGTGTCTGTGTATTTGTTTAAGTATAGTTTTGTTTAAAAAGCTTCTGTATAATTTAGTGTTTTACCTAGGAAGTCTCACAGAGGAAATTTATTCTAAGAAGCTTTCCAATATTCCCATGATTTTGAGGTAGAACCAGAGGAAAACATATCCACAAATACAAATTAGAAAAATCCTATGTTGTAACTAGATAAGATTTAATTCATTCTGCGATGGGGAAATAGTGACATTTGACTATTTCATTGTTTAGTTAATTTTATTTTAGAATAGAAGTAAATTTTAGTTTATTAGAAGCAATTTATTTATGTGTGTAGAATAAATTTAGTTCATTTAATTAGTGAAAAGGTAGATATCAATTTTTTTAGTGAATTTCCTTTCAAGCAAGTAGATTAAATTGTTTATTTCATTATGGTTAATTAATCGGGAATGAATCTAGCTAATTAAGAGATTAAAACACAGTTTTATTGTAATTAAGTTAGATTTAATTTTCTTAATTAGTTAAAACAAACAAACATTTACGCATAGTTTAAATTTCAAATAAAATCATAGAATTAAATCATAGGGAACTTACACTACCCATACATAGACTCTAATTCCCTCTTCGCACACTTAGTTCAAAGGAGTTCCCACTACCCATTCTTAGTCCTTGGTTTCCCTATAGCTCTATTTCAATATTCCTGTAACCTTACACATTCCCGTCAATCCTGGCACAACCTCAAGAGGTCAAGTGCATCTAGAATCATGTGTTGATTCTTAGGAGTACAAATTTTAGAACCCAACTTGAAAGAATAGTCCCTTCTTATTTCCTTTTCTTTCATTGCTATTACCTCACCTTTCCATTTATTCCCCCTATTTTGGTGAGTATTTTATACCTCCCCAAATATGTCTGGTAGAGATTTTGGTGGGCCATTTGGATTTGATATATTATACCAACGTTTAACTACATCAATCCCCTTCCCTTTCTGGATGGGATGGAAATTACACAAAAAAAATGTGCAAACCTCCCCTATTTACTTCTCAAACCCCACTAGTCACATGAGAATAGAGGATTTTGATCAAAATTTAAACATACAATACAATAAATCTAATTTGAACAACATGAACTATACAAGTGAAAATAGAACTTATGCCAAAATCTTGTCAAGACCTCACATTGCCATGCAATATTTGGAAGATGACATCTTTACGTAAATTTCAAATCCACTTCACCAAATAGATCAGTCCTTATATAGGATGAAGATCCACACACTGAGATGTTCAATAATAATGTATCAACCAAAAATCCTGAAACTCTTGTTTTTAAGGAAAACAAGAATGAAAATGTTGAGCAATTCATAAGAGGATATCATGTGTCCTCTCAACCAAACCTAACATAGTAGGCACCCAAAAAAAGACTCAATCCTTAACCCATGATGTTATTTCCAATTTAGTAGGGAGGATTAGAGAACTAGAGAGTGCCCAACCTTCATAACTAACTTATGTAGTAGGGAAGAACATGGTGTATCACATCGATAACAAAGGATAAACCCATATCAATGCACAACCAATGAAACATTTTGTACAACAAGGTTATCATGCCCAATCAAACCTGAGTGATATTATAATGGGTTATGACACCCTAGGGATGGGACCTCACCATTATCATGCTTATCCTACGCAAGGGCTATCTATAAGTGTGTTCTTGAATGCCTCTCCATTAGGAAATGTGATGTTCCCTGGTTTCACGCCCACTAACCCATTTCCTAGTGTTGTTCCATCTTACCTTTATATTTATTCAAAGTCTCGCAAGATGGACTAATATACCTTTCCAAATCCTTATAATATGTTTCAAAAAGATCCATACGTCTCAGCTAACGCTTACAATGTAACCTATCCAACTCCTTCTCCGTCACCTCCTCACCAATTAGCTTCAATGGTGGAATCTTACACAATGGGTACTTACAATGAGTATTTAAAATAACCCCTTGAATTTACCATACAGGGTTTCATGCTTCCACAACCATTTCATGATCTTCCTAAATTTAAGGGGGGGAGATCCAAATGCTCATATCAAGGCCTATGTTACTACCATCAGGGAATTTATTCCTTAGGATGTTTTAAAAGCTAAGATATTTCTCAAAACTATTAAGGGAATCATGTAAGATAGGTACTATAAGATTTCAAAAGGTTTTATACATTCCTTTAAACAACTTGTTTCAAAATTCATGAAAGCATTTAATATGAACAGGTTGCTTCGAATGGGAATTAGAGATTTTCTGCATATTAGACAAGAATAAAATGAATCTTCCACCCATTTCATTCAAAGATGGTGTCAAATTCTTTACTCTGCAAGTTCACCTAACATGGTCCCAATGGAAATTTTTGATCTCTTCCTTTACTCGGTCGATCGAGATACACGAAGGAAGTCCAGAAGTTTCCTTTATGTAGTTATGAAGAAGTATTGGAAGGTGCACTTCAAATTGATCAATTCACTATCGATATTAGGTGTAAGACTTACGGTCTCAATGGGAAATTGGTGTCTCCTAATAAGAATAATGTCAGTCATCTAAAAAATAGAGCCAATAACCAAGGACCTAAGGTCTTGAATCATAATCGTGGTGTTACAATGGATGGTGTTACTGATTAAGTAAAGAACACTAGTTTTATAAACGATAACAATAACAATTTAGGAAAGAAATGAGGCCTTAATACTATTTCCTTAGTCAACATGGTTAATGTTAAACATCCCCCTCCTAGAAAATCTCAAACCCAAGGCTCGAACCAATACCAGAACTCTTGCCAAGGGGAAATAAATTACAGTTATAAAAACTAGATCCAAAACTACAACTGGGTTTATAATCAACAACAAAACTTGAATCAAAGACCAAGACACTACGATCCTAATCTATATTTCTATTTTCATCACATCATTGGTCATGATGCTAGAAATTGTAGAGATTGTAACAAGTTCCTATAAATAATTCCCAAGAACCAGAGGCATCTCTTTATGGAATTGTTTTTATTCAATCCTGAAACAATCTCAAAACCTGGTCATATATGACCTGTTTCCCCTAGAATGCAAACCTAGGCATGTATTGAGATCCATTGCCTAAATGTTATAAAGATGTTAAAGTAAACCCTCAAAACATAAACAAGGGAAATTATGTTGGGAACAACAACCATGAATCCTCATCCTATGACAACTCTTGAGTTTCCCTTAACCTTGGCTTAAATGATAATGCAAAGATCTTGGGACTAGCTGAGTTAGAGGTTAAACCAAAAATTAACGCAAAAACCCAGACAAGGGAATATGTTTCATAACCTCTTCCCTCTTATTCCTTTTTTTAGGATGATGCTCCTATAGTCTCAAAACCTGTAGAATCCTAGGATTTGATTTCAGATTTGAACAAGACATTTTTTCACATATCATTTCTAAATTTATTAAAGAAAGCCCCTGCTCACTATGTTGCGTTATTGGACGTGCTAGATCTTGGTCACCTATTCCATGTTATGCCTCCTCATAAAGCTCAAATAAATTATATTGACTTCAATGTTCATCCCTCAGGATAAAATTATAGGGAAACATGGTTCATTTTTGATATAATAAATATGACTTCTGACATTGAAATAACCCAAAGAGGAGATACTGCGTTATACCTGCAAGTCTGGGTCTATATTAATTACATCAAGAGATCTATGATTGATGATGAGTCTGTTGTGAATGTAGTTCCTTTCTATTTATTGCATAAGTTTGGGTATGGGAAGACTAATTTCTCCTCTACAATAAATACGTTGAGACGGTAATGTAGTATTAAATATACTTTGATTGGAACTATAGTTCTTCTTGTTTCCCTCAGACCTAAAAATATTTTAACTAAGTTTTACATCATTGAAGAGGAAATGAGTTACAACATGATCCTTGGTAGAATTTGGATTCACTGGATGAAGGCTATTCCTTCAACCTTGTTTCAAGAAGTTATATTTCTCCATTTGGTAAAGGTGTTCATTGCTCAAGGGGATCCTAAAGCTTTCAACGTTCACCTTAAAAAATATCAAGAAGAATCAGGGGTTCATTCAAAGTATGAGCTCCCTAAAAACCAATTAAACAAACTGCATCCATCAACATAATTGGTCATGACTACCCAGAATGTTCCAAAAGTTCAGGATGATGACCTAAAAACATTTGAGGTGACCAAAACTAGTAAGGGTAAAGCAATATTTGTGGAAGTAGTGTCCACTAGAACCACAACGAAGATGATGAAACTCTTATAGAGTGATGATTCGATCTTCCTCCCATTTGAACCACAAGGAGTGGGTGACCTTATTAGTATAACCTTTGTTCCTTCTGATAATCTTGGTCTAAGCATAAATATGATAGAATTAGCGAAGGAATGAGATTATTTTGATAACAAAACAATACCCATCAAATCTATCTCTTAGGATTCTTCCATTTATATCCTTGGTCTAGACAAAAAATATGTCAAAAACCAAGCTAACTGTGTCCACAAGGCATACTTCCTTAACGTGATGAACGTCAAGTGTAACCACTACTCCCTATGTAGGGAACATAGTTGAGTTATGCCATCATGATCACATGAATATAATATGTCAAGAATATGATAAAGAAGTTCAAAAAGACCTCTCTCAAATAAATGGATTCACACCAAGGTTAGATGATCAAATATACACAATTCTAGGTAAAGGTTATAAGTTTAAACCCAAGGTAGTAGGCTCTTATCAAGAGAATGGAAACTTCAAAGATCATGTGTATCATTCATGTATCCTGGGAGGTGAGGAATTTGAAATCCATCAACTCACTTCACTTTAAATGCTTTCATGCATAGTTTATTTACATCTCCATGTTGTACATTACTCCATTCATATTGTTTATCATCTCCATTGTCATCTTTTAAAATTTTGAAATGAGAAACTTACTTTTCAAACAACTTCTAAAACTTTCAAATATTGGAAAAAACATTCAATCATATATCTTCAAGTATCCATCTTATCATCTCTAAGTTATCTAATCTCTCTATCATTTCAGCTACTTAGATGGAATTTTTACGTTGATCCTACAAAGACTTGCAATGGTTTCTTCTAGCTTGAGCCTTTTTGCCCATAGTCTGTACTCGAATCTTCTTGATGTCACATCTCTTCCTGAAAAAATATCTCTCTCGACAGAAACAATCTAAACAATTCACCCAGACCTCTTGTACACCTATCTTGACCTTCAGTGGTGAGCTCTTATGTAATGCCTCTAACATGGTTTATATCTATGATGAATTTTGTACTCAAAGTTGCAAACATTGATATGTGATTCTTGTCTAAAGACAATGTAATCTTGTGAACTAAGTAATCATGCTTGCTTTAGATAATATGTTATCTTCTAAAATAGATACAGTTTCTGCCATTTCTATGCTGAATTTAAAATGAAGTATTTCATTCCTTCTTCTGCTCAATGATTCACTCCATGTGGATAGAAGAAATTGATTCAACTTAAACTCATTCATAGTATTTATTGCACTTGAACTTGTGCTTCAGTATTCATGATCTATGATGCAAGATAGCTATACCTTAGATCAATTTCAAGGCATGCTTTCAATTTCATGACGTTGAGGTCATTTGGAGTGAGTTGGGTAGAATATTGGATTTCTGAACCTAGGATGTCTTGAGATCACTGGTAACCTATGTTGCTCATGTCCTTATTATGTGATCCTTGAAGGTCATTTTGATTCTTCTTTTGATAAGATTTAATTTATAATTTTATCAATTGATAAGGAAACCGTTTTAAATCCAAGTTCCTAATATTGAAATCTTATCCTAATTGACTAGGTTTTTTATTAATGAGGATTGTTGATTAAAAAGGAAAACCTAAGTTGGTTTCTAACCTAATATTATGAATCTAACCTAAGACTTGGAATGACCTAAAATATGGCATGGATGACATACAATGGGATGTCAGTGGCACTAACCTATAAATATTTATGAAGATTTAATGTGGCTTTAAACTCTTTGTTGCCACCAATTTAGGCAAGTGCATGAAGGATAGTAGGAGGTTGAGTTAGCATCTAAGCTAAAGTTTTAGTTGCATGGATTTTTAAATTTGATAATATCCAAACATGAGTTGGCGGAGGTGAGAGATAAGGAAGGAATGTCATTCCTATTTGCATTAATGTATCTTGGCAATTGTGAAAAACCACTTAGGAAGTAGGGGAAGTGGGAAGAAAGGATGGTTTTTGGTTTTTAATTGTTCATTTGGTTTTAGTGAGCTTTTAGCTCTACATGTGGTTTTCATTTTCGAACCTCTAGTTCGAGTCTGTGCATGCTTATTTCACCTTGAATGGTGGTGATGGTAACGGAAATAAGGATAACAAGTTATAAGAAGAAGGAAAATAAATTTTCAAAGTTGGTTGTTGGATTTTTCATGGAAATATTGTTATCCAGTCTCTACTAGAAGATTTGCAACAAGAAATAGAAGACAAGAGCTCTATCAAGAATGATAGGACCTATCTCTTTAAGTATTTTTCTTTTATTTAAATGTCTTCATTAAAAGAGCTCTGCTCTTTTTAGAAACTTATGATTTTGGTTTTGTGTTTGTCTCTCCTTGTTTCAATGGTGTTTAGACTTGATTCTTTCGGATGCAATATGATTTCTTTCCTTGTGGTATGGAATATGAAATTTGGGTTGTATTGTTTGTTGTTGTGATTAGCTTATTTGTAGTTGAACCTTATTTGGCATTGAAACAAATCTATGTTGTTTCTCTGTTGAGTGGATACCTTGACTGGGCATTGTGTATGCATTAATAAGTAATTTGGTTTTTTTGGGATCTGTAGATTCTCGGTTAGAATGCTCTCCTTATTATTTTTGATTAGAGACTAAATTTATAGAGACATTGTTTGGTAGTTTAGAGTTATGCCTGTGACTTAGGAAATATTTGTGTTCTGCATTTGGTCTGTAGGCTTGTTGATGACAGTGAGGACCCATTGTTTTGTTTGACTTATTTCATGACTTTATAATTATTCTTGCAAAGAATATCTAGTTTGTTTAGATCCGAGTTATACTTATTTTGGGCTCTTCCCCAATTGGGAATGATATCAAATCCTTGTTCCTTTTGTAGAACCTTATTTTTCGATGGAATTTGAACAAGAAATCATGTCTATGGTATGTTTTGGTTTTGTTCTTTTTCATTAAATTGTATTTTGTAAACCCATATTGGGCTTGTGGTTTCCATAACTAAATCTTGTTGATCTATGGATGGCATGCAAAGATTGTTGACTGTTGATGAGCATTTTTTAAGAGGGAGATTGTTCACATGTTATCTTTTTCCTTCTTCTTCAAATGATTATTATTTATTTTGGCATCTAGTCTTGAAATAAGACTGAAATTGTTTTCTTTCCTTTTTGTCACTGAGTTTACTTGGAACTCAAAACCTTTTTGGGTTACCCTACCAAAGGAGGAAACAATTGTTGATTGTTATGAGATTTATTATAACTTAAATAAAAGGGTTTAGTGTTGTTTTGATATGGGTAAACCATGTCTTCTTCCTGTGAGGGAAGTATTGTTCCCGTAAGAGATTCTCTTTTAAAAGTTGTTTCCAACTTTGAGTTTGTAGAACTTGGAAATATGTGGTGTATATCGGTATTCATTACTTAATTGCATATCATATTGTCTTAGAAATTGAGTTATCATGTTTCCTTCATGACCGTGTTGTCGTTGAATTTGGTTTATGACTTCCCTTGCTATGGTTGGAGTATTGTACTGTTTGTTATTGTTATTTCATTCTTTATTTATATCCTTTCATTAAGATGAGTTCCATCACTTGCAAAAGGCTATGATCAGATATAAAGCTCAGAATTGATTGCTATGTCTTTGAAATTAGCATTCAAATATTAATTATGTTGTTAATGATATATAAGGGACTACTTAGCGTTATCTATGACACTAATATTGAGATCTGAACTTGGGTTTGAATTCAAACCTTTAGGGAACATTTTCAGATGTATATGTTTTTGGGAGGCCTGAATATTTGTTATGTATTGATCACTTAGATCCTAACTCTGAAATGAATTTAGGTTTGCAGGGGAATTTTACAGTGAGTTATGTTGGCCTTGTTTTTAATCTTTAGTTGGATAAACCTTCCTTACCTGGAATGTTGAGACTTATTCTCGATCAATCTAATTTTTATACTCTGTGCTGAGCCTGATATAGTTATGGTTGTTGGATGAAATGTATTTAGATTTTTTATTGATATTTTAATTATTATTGAAGTTGTTAATTTTTTAATAGCAAAACAATATACATATTACCAAAGGTAGTTTTGTAAATCTTTGTACTTCTTCTTCTTAAAAATTCCGAATAGGTTGAGTTGAGGAACTTAAGTGGAAAAATTGACTGAGAGGATAAGATTAGGATTGGAAAGATGAAATTGTCCCTTATTTAATACTGTTGTTTTTAATTATTGCATGTTAAAATGAGTTAATATGGATGTGGTAATAGAATTAATTATGTTGATTTAATTATTTCTTGCTTATACTTTACTTATAGATTCCATAATCTTTCTATCTCCTTCTTGGTTTGTAATATTTTGGAAAAGTCTTTCTTTTAATATTCTTTTGTGACTTTGGAACTATTTCATAAACATGAGGTTTCATTTTATGAAATATTTAGATAAAAGAACAATGTTTTAATGTTATAAATCTTATCATGCTCAGTTCATATGAAATGAATCATGCTAACAATTTTGCAGATGGATTTCGTAAAAGATTAAAGGAGAAAGACATATAGAAAGTTACATCTGTTTAGTTAAAGAAGTTGTCTATTTATTATGATGATTATGTAACGACATCACTTTAGATGTAATTTTTTTGAGAAAATCTCTTAAAACTAGTTGTATTGATGCAATGAAATTTTGCAATGCTTTGAAATATTTTGGTATTTAGTGAGTGGATCACTCCCTTTTTGATAAATGAATGGCTTGATGATTCCTGATTACTATTTTATTGTGATACTTTCATTGGAAATAATTGTAATGTATTATAGAGTGATATCATGCTTAAAGGGGGCATTTTAAGTATTTATGAGATATGGGATTAAGAAACTTAATAGTATTATAATATATAAGACTATTGGATTAAGGATCTAAAATATTAGTTGGTTTATTTTCATGAAAAAATGCACAACTAAGAGTTGATACTCTTGAGTAGATCCTTAAAATAGTATAAAGGGGAGTACGATTGAATATGTATGTATGTATATATGTATGTATGAAATCCTTGTATTAAAACATATGTGATCTGTTTTCATAATTGGACATTAGTCCTTGATAAAGGAAAACGAATATTTTCCTTGTAATTAATCAAATAAATTTATTGAAGATCATGTTAAGTATGGATTATGAGGATGGTTGACTGTATTTTTCCTTAGGTATAACTCTTTAATTTAATATGGATGCTTAAAAAGGGAACTAAAAGGATTTAGAGTTCAACATTATGAATTCTAAAGTAAAAGTTTTAAATAAGATTGTTTTAAGCTAAAATTGAAGTAAGAAAAATGTAATGAACATACCTTCATAAAATTGAGATCAATCATGTCGTTATATGATATAAGTTGATACGTTTAAGATAAACTTAAACATGTATTCAGAATGGTTAGGAAAGCATATTTATATGCATACCTACCTCTCGTGTAATTTACACCTTGTAACCTGTTTATGTGAAATGATGCTTTGTTGACTCTTAAAGCGTTGTTATCATTAATATTTAAGACAATGATTAAATGAGTTAATAAAATTATAATCTTAAGTATGTTTTTCAAGTTGAGGAAACTCAGTTGGATGTTGGAACATAGTAGTTGCATCATAGTAACTTCATAATGATAGGGGTCATTACGAGAATACTATGATGCATCATGTTATGCCTCAACACCCCACTTAATTTAATTAACTTGATTAACATAAGTGAAAGACTGGATCATGGTCCCACCCTAAACAAGGATAGAAACATGATCTAGTGTTGAGGTCAACTCATGTTGACTTAGGGTACCTAGACACACCCAATCGACGTAATTTTATTGAGTATGTATATGTATCCTTAGTCACCACGAGTAGTCTTCCACACTAGTGCATGTTGCTACCCTTATGTAGTGTGATACCTTGAAGCAGGTTGAAGTCAAGAAATAACATTCTAGATAACAAAACAAGTGTGGTGAGGGACATATTCCTTTCGACGAGTATGCCATTTAGGAATGTAAACATGTTAATCATGTTTTAAAAACATTGGCCAAAGTATCACAAGTTTTTGGTTGCATTGTCCTATGTCACCTAGTTTAAGATGCAAGATTTCAAATGAATATCGGTAACAGATATTCAGAAAGGGTTGTTAGATAGAAAACTTGGGTACCCCTAAAAGGGTAAATGAACTAAGTATACATAGTATACACACTATTAAGTTTACATGAGAGACCAGTTAATACCGAGTCATGGAATGAGAGATAGGTGTTTCATTGAGTCATTTAAAGTTGCATATGGTTTTCTGTTATGAGATGGATTGGAATTGGAATGTGTGTTCTAAATTGTATTAATTTAGAACATAGAACATTATGTAAGATAAAAATAAATTCCCTATTTTCTAAAGTCTTAAAATGGGGATGTTACATCTTGGTATCAGAGCTGAAGGTTGCAACTCTTAGACCTATTGAGTCCATATCTGATAAAAACTTAATTTTATTGTTAACAAAATATGGTTAGAACAAGGGGAGGTGCTGCAAATAACCTACCTCTAGGTGGAAAGAAAACTACCACACAAAAACTTGACGAGATTCTTGCTTCCTTGTTGGACACTAGAGATTGTCTGGCTGTGCTCAAACAAAAAGTTATAGGTAATGAGGAGGAAGAAGATGCTGGTAATAACAATTAGCCACCTCTAGGGGATAACACTAATGTTGGAAATTTGGGCGTTGATATTAAAAATGCAGTAGATAATAATGTCTCGAATGCAAATGCAAATATACCCACTCAGCTTGAAAATAAAAAGGTAAGATCAGAAACTAAAATCATAAATGACATAAAGAGGAAAAGTCCACAAAATTTTGATGGCACTACACTGAGGGATGGAGATGAGAACTAGCTCAACAAAATGGAGAAGTAATTTGCAATAAAAAAAATTCTCATAGGAAACAAAAGCAGTATGGACAGCTTTCCCATGAGGCATCCTCCTGGTGGCACAACTATAAAGATGAATTGAAAATTGATGAATCAAGAATTACTTGGGATCATTTTAAGAGTTACTTTAGGAAATGCTCACTGCCACAACTCTACTATGATCAGAAGATGATTGAATTTCAAAATTTAATTCAGGTAAAATTAACTGTAACAAAGTACTGGGAGAGGTTTACTAAACTTCTTAAGTACGTGCATTAGTATCAAACTGGAAAGAAGTTCAGGATATGCAAGTTTATCATGGGATTAGATCCTATCATATGGGGTGAAGTTGATTTTCATATCCTAACCACCATGGAAGGGGTTGTAGAAAAATCCATTCAACAGGAACATAAATTAAAATCAATTTCTTCCCATAAGGAAGAGAACCATAAGAAAAATCTTAATTCTTTTTCATCTCTTGAACCAAAAAAGGGGGCATGGAAAAAATTTGGAGCTAAAAATAATTGTTTAGCTAACAACAGTAAGAAAACAACAACAAATAAACCTATTGAAAACATTCGAAACAAATTTATTAAGAACAATAATAATGGGCATAAGTCCTATAGAGGATAGAACAATAATTTAAGGGCTGGAAATAAATTTGAACCAAAAAGAGGACCTATACGGGGCTTTTTAAACTGTGGTAAGGATTAATGTGCAAATTAGTACCTGTACAATGGAAAAATGACAAGCGAGCATGGGAATCTACAAGTAACCTTTCCTCACACCCGACCTCCCGAGGTCATGCCGAGATAGCCGATGGGGATTGAATATGCGTTGGATGCAGAAAAACTAGTTAGGCAATCTGATGTCTTTGACGTGCACTAGTGGAATTTGTGAATCTAAGGCAAAGAAGGCCCTCCTAACCTGAACTGGCATGATAGATCGATCAGCAAGGATGACTTCTCGAAGGTTCCAATCAATATCAAGCTCTGGTGTGATTCGGTTTATGGGCTGTGGAATACGTGGAAAATGACTTGGGATGGTTTCGTGTATTTCTCCAGATAAGGTCATAGGGTGGATAGTAAATATAATTGACTCTATGGGCGATTCTCTGGCCTAGTCCAAAACTCCTTAGCTTTGTTAGCTGCTATGTCTAATAAGGATAATTGTTCGATGATGATAGGTGGAAGTGGAGTAGACCTGAATATTAATGTGCGTAGGCCAACATCAATGTCAGATTGACCTATGGACTCGTTGGGTTGTGGGGTTTGTGGTTCACAACCGTAGATTTGTGGTTGTTGTAGACCTGCTATGGTCATGTGCGGAATCAGTCTCTAATACCTAGTATCCAATAGTCATATGCTTTTTTAGCCTCTATATTTAGAATTAACAGTTGTTTGACGTTTTCAGAGTATCTCACAGGTGTTCGTGTAACTTGATTTCTTAAGCTGGTATCTATATCTGTAAGAGTGTCTCCTGCGTCTGGCTGTGGGACCAAAGGATCACAACTGAATGTTTTCTCTCTTTCAATCCCTTCCACAGTCATGTGGGTATATATCTAGGGTAATCTGTAATTTGGTTGATTTGACAAAAACGTGTGTGCTTGGTCGTCTTTTATGTTTAACCCATGTAGTTGGAAACTGATTTGTTGTAAGTTTACCGTTGTTCGGAAGACTTGGATCCTAATATTTTGATCTATATCAGTTATGGCTGTGACGAGATTGGGTTGGGGCACGATTGGCTCGAATACGTATTCCCTGGGCTCTCTAGGTCCCGTGATTGTCATACAAAAGCAATAGTGTAAACTAAAATGCAGCAAAGCAAAATTAACTATATGAAGTTTATCTATAACATATATGACTTCTATATTTTTGTATTTTTTTCCGATGAATTTTACAAATGAATTGAAGGGGCGGCTATTTTAATATATCTAGAAGTTGACAATTAATCTAATGACGAATTTAAAACAAACAAAGTAACCGAGTATAGCTACTTTCCTGTGCAGTTGTAAATCTATTCTAAATAATGAAATACTTGATCTAATCTATTTGAAAGACTCTCGATCCTACCTCAGAAGTGAGGAAAGAATCATAGTCTCTCAGAAACTATCAATCCTCACAGATTCCTTGGCAATATCGAAAGTAAAATTGACTGAAATAAATTGATTGGCTACTCTATTTGATATGCTTCTAACTAGAAATTTGAAAGCTAGAACCTGGATTCTGTAGAACAGTGGCGAATCTGATGGTGTGTGTGGCTTTGTCCCCTCAGTGTGATCTCCTCGTTCCTTTGTGCTCACGTGGATCCAGAAAAGTGTGTAATGCTAGCATCAATAGGAGTAGATATTGGAATAAAGACAGCTTTAGGATACAGACTGAATACAATGCGAGTAGGAGAGGGATAGCGTAAGAGTACAGAGCTTGGCTTATGCAGTTCCTAGTGGGATTTATTGCGAGTCATGCAGAATAAAATGTCCAGAACCTGAAAATATCTTGTTTGAAGAACAAAACCTGCAACTTTAATGGCTTCCTATTGAAAACAAACTATTCTACTCCAATGGATTGGATGAAGTATCAACAACACCTACACAAGATGGATATGTGGCTTCCTAGCAGAAAAACAACACTAAGCATGCAATGAATGAAACTAAGAAATCTAAACAAAATGAAAGACTAATCTATTGCAATGAGAAATTCAGAGGTAAATTTGAGGGGCCATTTGCTTGAGCACAAGCCAGCTATTTATAGCATTTGCATTTACCCAAGGTAAAAACCAAATTGATCTCTTAAACTATAAACAAAGGCAAAACACTATTCCAGGGAACCAGAATCATTAATGCAAGCCCAAGGTGGTGAAAAGAAGCTGGTAAATGTTGAAAATTACGTGAGTCGTGTTAAAAGAGCAATCTGGGAAGCGCGTAAAGGACCGCTGCCCTGAGCATTGCGATGGTTACAGGACCGCCGCCCTGTCCAGGGTGGCGGTCACAAGACCGCCACCCAGAAAGGGCGGCGGTTTCATAACTAAAGGGAAAAAGGCAAAGAAAAGAGGGAAAAAGAGAAAAACAAAGCACACGGGGGCTAAGCGAGGCATGTGGGATGATAACACATACTTGGAGAGCCTTTTCCGGATCCTGAACACCTTGCGAGGAGATCTGTATCATCGTTAGGGCACGTGTTACATTGTACCGATGGTGCAGTAATCCACAATTTTGGGTACATACATATTGCCCCCTCAGAGAAGTGTTTTAGCCATAAAGAGGCGTAAAATGGTGGGTCCGAGTTTGATGGTCCCGAAATGGGAGGTTGGATGTTATACCTGATAGGCCCATGTGTCAAAATGATGCCATCAAAATTCCTGCCACCTGCAAAATGAAAAGAGGAATCAAGTGCAGATAGAAAAAATAGATCAGAAAAATAAATACTACAATAATGGGAAATGAGGACGTACCATTTGTGTGAGGGTAAGAACTTACCTTCGTCAGTGCTCCAAAACTGTGAAAAAGGGCATTCAAAACAAGTCAGACTGCTATATATATGAAAGTGGGCCCATTTTCCTATTCATTTGCTCGCATTGATTTGATTGATTCTAAGCTCTGGGACCCACGGTGATGGTTTCTTACGAGAGTAGAGTCAAAACGTTCATGACGGGATAGTGATCATGCCTCCGCGAGTGGATCATCGGCCCGCGAGATCACAGGTTATTTTTCCTCAATTTATCATTTTTACCCCCTTAATTTAAAAATGCTAAAATCTTTGTCGTGGGGGGGTTATTTTTGAAAATGATAGGTTCAAACGGTCCATCTAGGGGGGGCGCCTACTGGGTAGGATTTTTTTTAGTTAAAATGGTCTTTTTTTGTCGTTTTTAGGCCCTTTTAGGATATAAAACCCACGTGGGTTTTCGGGACACGACCGCCACCCTTCCCAGGGCAGCGGTTACACAACCGCCGCCCTATTCAGGGTGGCGGTTACAAGACCGCCAATTTTAAGGTGGCGGTTGTGAAACCGCCACCATGCTCAGGGTGGTGGTTCTTCACAGAATTTCAAAAGAATACTTGTTTGAGGTTGTTTTTGCTTTTTTAGCATTTCTATGTGTTCTCATGATTTTTCTAATGTCATTCGGATGCTAACTTGCTCTGTTTTGTGTGTTTTTGGGTGTATGTAGGCGAGAGAGGAGTACATTTGGTGGAGCTGAGAGAGAGAGTGTGACTGGCTCCCAGTAATACTAGATGCTCTTTCTCATGATGAGGAGGACACTCTTCAGAGGGCCGGAATACTACGCATATCACGTGTCCCACATGTTGCACCATCCAGTCACATTATTTGTGGCTTATTTTCCTACTGGGATGCTGATCGGAACACCTTCCGATTACCAGGGGTCCGAGGTGAGTGGACCATCACACTGGAGGATGTTTATCATATCCTGGGGGTCCCAATCATCGGGAGACGTCTTAGACTTGAGACAGCAGGTTCACGGGCCTAGATAGCACAGTGGGCCTCGTACATGGGAGATGCAGTCATCTCCACTGGTTCAAAGAAGGGGGTTAGAGTTCAGTCTATTCCTAGCTTGCACATCCCCTTGATTCGTTAGGATATTATGGGGATCCTTGCCTTGAGATTGATCGGGGACAAGGGAGGAGACACACTGCTATATTGCTGGTCCCCCATCATTGCATAGATAGAGGGTCATGGCCGGATTTACACCTGGGGAGCATATATACTTGGGACTACCTACCATGACTTATACAGGGTAGTCTATTTACAGGGGCAGTCCTTGAGCCACCCGACCCTAGTCATGAGTTGGGTTTATGAGCGCTTCATCCCCTTACGGTAGAGGTGTAGAGGTGATAGATCCTGGAGCTGTGAGGGCAGCTAGATGGATAGATATGTCAGTGCTCAGAGCACCTCATCAGCCAGTTGCTTCTCTGACCACTGATGACATGGAGGCCACACCATATCAGACCATGGCAGGTATATGGGGCGAGGAGGCTCTTACTTTGATCTCCTGCTCCACCACAGGGCAACTTGTTGACAGAGTGGGGTGTGTGGAGATACACCCCTTTGGCCGAGTTCCTTAGTAGTTTGGCCTACCTTACATGGACATGCTTCCCCCAGTATTTCCAATATATAGGTCAGTTCGAGAGGCTAGAGGGGGTCCTAGAGGCCGGGGTTGGACAGTTGTTACCCGTAGCGTTCCTGTTGTAGCTAGGCGGGTAGTACGTGCCCATGGGAGAGCCGGTGCCCCTCAGGCACCCTTACTGCGGGTCCTGCCCACAGCAGTGATGACCCCATTGACATAGACTCTGAGTTCGAGGAGTTCATAGAGGGAGAGACAGAGGAGGAGACCGAGGAGGACAGTCATCCTGAGTGGCGTGACACTCAGGATATCATGCAGGCAGAGAGGGCAGAGCAGCATGCAGAGAGGGAGACTCTGGTTTCAGACTAGCCACTCTCCCAGGGCCAGGGTGGGGAGGATGAGTCCGTTGCGGGATGTTACGTCGATCTAGCCACAGGAGGAGCACCTCAATCAGTGGCGGCATCTGTGGTAGGTGCAGACCCTAGAGATCCATCCTTCAGTCCTGGTGATCTGAGTAAGTTATCATCTTTCCTTTTAATGTTTGTTTTTTGATTAGGATTTCTTTAATTGCCATCTCTCCTTTTGTTTGCATTTGTGTTTTATCTCTTGTTTTATTTCTAATTCATTTTCTCCTTTGTTTGCAGAGACCACCGATGAGTGGCGAGACCTGATTCGCACGGTGTTCACCGATACCCTGATGATCCCCATAGAGAGGACCCGTGCAGAGTTGTCTGTGGATGCAGGGGAGCCCTCAGCAGCCGACAGACATACTGACGTATTTTCTCCTGTCTGGCATGTAGCCAGGATGGTATCAACTCTCCGTACGGAGTTAGCGAGGTATAGGACAGCCGAGCACCTGATGAGGAGTCATTCTCGTGGCGAGACTGCGGCTGCCCCTTAGGATTCTGAGCCCTCCGTGCACTCAGAGAGCCAGCGTAGCCGGAGCCCTAGGCATGGGCGTACACCTTCAAAGGGGTCTCATAGGGGTTGAGAAGCCACTTGGCTCTCCTATATTTTGTATGATTCATTTGTATATCTCGGGCTCTTTGAGCATTTTGACCATGCTTAGCGCATGATGGCATTGTACAAGAATTTTGATATATATATATGTTCTTTTTGGATCAGATTTTGGCATTTATGGCTTACCTACATTTCCGTTTCCACATGTAAACTATGATGTATGCTTATATAATTTTTAGAATGTATGCAATGGAGAACAAATGATACAAATGTTTACTTTCTTTTTGTATTTCATGATGCTAATATATGATAATGTAGACACGATGTGATTTTGAATTTTAGTTTCTTTAAGCAATTTTGGATACTTCATGTTTGTTTTGGCAAAGTGGTGAAGACAAGCCGGTATGATGAGTAGATAGACTTTCCCCACTCCTAACTCCACGCAACTAGTAATATGCGAGGGCTCATCACTGAGAGCTAGAAAGGGCACAAGTTACAAAATGTGTTGAAATGATAGTGATGAAAGATAGACAAAGCTTTGGTGGAACCAAATTAGGATGCTACAAGCCTACTCCACTCGAGTGACTTCATAGTTTTGGGATGCAACTTGCTTTGTGGTTTATCTAGACTTAGATCTGTAGATGGCCACATGGTAGACAAAATTTTGGTTTTAGGATTTTTAATTCTCTTGGAATTTTGGACATCCGATTCATTTGTTTTTGACTCAAGACTTCAAGATTTGAATTGTTTGTTTATGACCTTTTACGTTTGTTTGTCAAGAGAACCCCCCATACCTTGCCCCATGCTACTAGTAAGAAGCGTGGGTTCATCACCTTAGGAAAGGCATAGGTGAGTAAGGGCATTTCCATCCTTTCCCAACCCTACGTCACTAGTAAGAGATGCAAGCTCATCACCAAAGGTTGGTGGGGCAAGGAAATGTGTAAATTTAAAATTTTCTGTTTGATTTATATTTGAATTGTTTACTTGAGTAAAATGTCAGCATGCTCTTACTTCCAAAGAGATATTTATACGGGATAGATGTGACACCGTGAAGCTTCTAGAACAGACCATAGACAAGACACTTATCCTAAGAAGAAACCAAAAGTGAGAAAAAACATGCAAATCTTGGTATGGTTACCATTAAGACTTTGTCATATCTAAATTTGTTTGATGAAATGATTCCGAAATAGTTTGATGATATCATGGAAATAGAGAAGTATGATTAGAGTGTTTATGCCAACAACATCATGAGTTTGTAATGAATTTCTTTGAGAATAAATTCCTTGATCACAAATTTGTACAAAACAAGTGGACAAGATGATCCTAACTATATGAAGATGCAATGTAGATATAATTATATGAATAGTACTAGCTGCTTACGCATAGAATTGTTTGAGGTGTAGGGAATTGACTGTTTCACCAAATTCCTTACCTTCCAGTGTGCATAAGAGGTATGCACCATTTCCATAGTCCTTCATGACTCGGTATGGGCCCAACCATTTGGGCTAGAACTTCCTTCCTTCGCCAGTCTTTTTGTCGATCTGGCTGTCTATCCTTTGAACTAGATCACCTTCATATATGTCGCATTCATAGACTTTCTTGCTATACTACTGGCACATTCGGTCAGCATAGACTCTGTGTCGCTGCTCGGCATCTAACCTAGTTTCATCTAGGCTTTCTAGTTGGGAAAGACGTGCTTCCCTATAAGCCTCTTCGTCTAGAATCCCTTGTAATGAGATACGGAGATTGGGTATTTCAACCTCAAGTAGGAGAACTGCTTCTGCCCTGAATACCAGCGAGAAAGGAGTCGCTCTTGTTGGTGTTCTTATCGAGGTTCAGTGGGCCCATAAGGCTGGATATAAATTCAAATGCCAATCTCGTTTGTTTTCTTTCACCATTTTAAGGAGAATGGCTTTTAATGTTTTATTTTTTGCTTCAGCCTGTCCATTGGCTTGGGGGTAATACAAGGAGTCCATATGATGGCTTATCTTGAATTTATTGCACAATTCGTGAACTTCATCATTCTTAAAAGAAGTCCCATTATCCGAGATAATGATTTGTGGGATACCATACCTGCAAATGATTTGGTTCAAAATGAACTTAGCGATTACAAAGCCTGGCACAGTAGTAAGAGGCATAGCCTCTACCCACTTGGTAAAGTATTTGGTGGCCTGATTATGAAGTTGTGGCCATCTGTAGACGAGGGAGAGAATTTCCCTATCAAATCTAGGCCCCATGTAGAAAAGGGCCATGGAGTAGCGATTGGTTGTAGGGCTTGTGCCGACATGTGGATCTCGTGGGAGAATTCTTGGCACTTATGACACCTTCGTACAAACTCTACTACGTCGTGCTCTAGAGTAGTCCAGAAATAGCCCATCTGATGTATTTTACGAGTGATGGCATGGCCACCGTAGTGGCCTCCACATATCCCACTGTGAGGTTTTTGGAGAATCTTCTTGGATTCTTCTATGTCGACACATCTTAGAAGCATTCCATCGAACACTTTACGATAGAGCACCTGCTCTATAATGACGTATTTAGCTACGATAATGCGTAACCGCCTTCTTTGTTGCAATGTATCACCTTCTGGATACGTATGGTCTATGATATGATTAATAATATCGGTATACTAAGGACATTCAGAGATAGGGGGTCTAGTTTCGATGTAGTATACGCATTCATCAGGAAAGTCTAGATCTACTAGATTGCCTCCATCTAGTGGGTTATCAGCTAACCAATCCACGATGATTTTTCCTTTAACGGAATTTTGATTTATGAATGTTAATTCAAATTCACCCATTAAGGTTATAAAGCATCCAACCTTTTTAAACAAGGACCCCTGCGTGAGGAAAGTTTGTAAATGCTCTGTCTTTACAATGACCTTTTTTTCTTGATTTAGCATGTAATGTCTTAAGCGTTTGGTTGCAAAGACTATGGTGAGGCATTCTCATTCCGCTTGCGTGTAGCATGTTTCATAGTCGAGCAATGTCTGGCTAATGAAATAGATCGCATGTTCTCTCTTGTCATTGTCTTCTTGAGACAACATATAGGATAACGAGACATTGGTGGCTCGCGAATATAAAATTAATCAGCGATCCGGCTTAGGTGGCATTAGCGTGGGTGGTGATAACAAGAAACGCTTAACTACGTTGAAAGCTTCATTGCAGTCTTTGGTCCAATCAATGTTATAATCTTTCTTGAGTAGATTGTTGATTGGATGGATGGAAAAACTTAAGTCTGGGATGAATCTCCAGATTGCACCGAGTTTTTTGAGAAATGACCTAATTCCATATTCATCCGAAGGTGGCACCATTTCGAGAACATCCTTAATTTTGGTTATGTCAACATCGATCCCGCGTGATGATATAATATAACCTAGGAGTTTCCCTCCTGTTACACCAAAGACACATTTTTCTAGATTTAGCGTGACTCCATATTCTATTAGATGTGAAAGAATGACACAAAGCACTTCTGGGTGGTCACAACGCTTCTTGGCCTTGGACAACAAGTCATCTACGTAGGATTCCAAAATTTTATGAATAAGGTCATGAAATATATATGTCATAGCCCGCTGGTACGTAGCACCAGCGTTCTTGAGTCCGATTGGCATAACAACATAGCAATAAGTTCCCCAAGGAGTTATAAACGTGGTTTTAGCTTGATCTTGTTCAGATATTCTGATTTGATTGTATCCCGAGAATCCATCCATGAGAGATAAAAGCTCAAATCCAGCTGTTGCGTCAACAATGACATCTATGGATGGTAACGGGAAGTCATCCTTAGGACACGCTTTGTTAATGTCCCAGAAGTCTATGCAGATGCGTATCTTCCCATTCTTTTTTAGAACGGGAACGATATTAGATACCCATTGAGAGTAATCGACTGGTTTGATGAATCCTACTTGGAGGAGTTTCATTACCTCCTCTTTCACCATGAGAGCCACCTTGGGCTTCATTGGTCTCAATTTTTGTCTAATCAGTTTTGCATCTGATTTAGTGACAAGGTTGTGCACCGCAATGTGGGGTGCAACTCCTGTCATTTCCTTATAATTAAATACAAAAGCCTTCTGATGTTCCTTGAGGATCTGAGTGTGTATTTCTACTTCTGATGGAGTTAACGAGGATCCTAACTTCAATATCCTTGGTTCATCCTCCATTCCGATGTTAATATCAATTGTTTCTTCGATTAGAGAAGTGTTACCTTCTTCAAACTCAGGCGGGGCTGGAGGTAGTTCCAGTTCGTCTCCATTCTCGACTGTGTATATGCTGGGTTCCTTTTGTGGGGGAAGCTCTGTCATGGGATTCCCATAGTAGGAAGATGAATGCAGGATCAAGGATAAATCTACTGTGTGATGGATGAGATGTATCGCTGCATAGGCATTTAAGTAATCAAGAGTGGTTGTCTCACTATCAATGTGGTCTAGGATAGTAGATTTGTTCTCATCTCTGTTCATTAAACGAGGGCTTGACATTTGTTTTACTAATGGTTCGGTACGAAGGGATACCATAAAATGGGTATTTTCCAACTCGCTTCTTGGAGTGAAGCGTGATGCTGAGGTTGCTATTGAATCGGCGAGAAGATTTTGTTCTCGTGGGATTGCTTCAATTGATATGAAGTCAAACTCCTTGCTTAAATTCAATACAGCTGTTTTGTAGAGTTATAAGTGCTCGGCTTTGGTTTCATATACCTCAGCGACTTGGTTTGCTATCAATTGTGAGTCTCCTAATACCCTGATATTATTAGCACCGATCCTCTTAGCTAAGATGAGGCCAAGGAGGAGGGCTTTGTACTCAGCGCCGTTGTTTGTACATTCGAAGTTTAGTTTAAAGGCAAATGGTAGGACCTTTCCCTCGGGAGAAGTAAAGATTACACCCGCCCCAGCTCCATAACGACATCTAGCTCCATTGAAATGGAGAGTCTAATATTTTTCTGGGAATATGGATGTTGGGATATTTGTTGTGTTAATATCTTCTACTTCCACCATGCAGAGATCTTATGTTGGGAGAGAACTGACACCTAGGGTGTGTCCCATGCCTACCGAATCAAATGGTAGGAACATTGGTAGATCCTGTTCTAGCAATTCAATAATTTTTGTAGTAGTCCCTAATGATACTGTTTCTACGATCTTAACTTCATCCTTGAGGGTTGGGATTGTCTCGGCTAGGCTCATGGTTTCAAGATCTGTCATAGGTACCAACTTTTCTTCCGGTTTCAGACTGATAGGCTTATTAAGTTGGTTTGTTGGGAGTTCAAACTCCGAGTGAACACCTAGTCTTCTCTTTAGGTCAGCCAGGTGTACATCGAATGGTTCTGGATCACCTTTGGCTATGAACACCTTTCCTAAATGTAAGAATATTACTTCTTGAAATAGTGTAGAAGGGATTGCATTCATACGGTGTATCCATGGTTGGTCTAGAATCATATTATAGTTAGTTTCCCGATCTATAATATAAAACTCAGTCAGGATTTTTTTGGGTCCTAAGGTGACCGGTAATATTATGGTTCCAATTGAGGTGGCTTTAAGGCTATCATAGCCTCTTAGTGTATTTCACGTCGTGGAACAATTCGTTTCTCCATACCCTAGTTTTTGGAGAAAAGAAAAAGGGACTATGTTAACTACTGCCCCATCGTTAACCATTGCGTGTTTCACATAATTGTTATAAACCCACACTTGCAAGTGTAAGGTTGGATCACCTCGGCGTGCAATCTCAGGGTCTGTCGGAATTTTGTTTATTTCGAATATGAATTCGGTGTCCCTATCCGGCTGCCCCAGAGGGTGGATGTCAAAGTCTATATGGTTTACCTATGTTTCTGGAGGTGGAGTGATGTTAATTAGATGACATAAACTCAATGCCTCTAAAAGAGAAGCCCTGTGAGCATGGGAGTTCTTCAGTAAGTCCAGGAATGAAATGTGCGAGAAGGTTTTTGTTAGATCATTAATTAAATCATAGGCACCTACGGGTTTTATCAATACTTGTTGGATATTGTCCGTTTCTAGCGGGTAGCTTGGAATTCGCTGAGAGGAATACTCTCGTGTCCTTGTTATAGCTTCTACGGGTAGTTCGGTGTCTAATTCCACTAAACCGACTATCTTGGGTTGTGGCTGACTTCCTAATTGTGGCGCAACTAATGGATTCAGTGAAGTTGAGGCTTCATGATCGTTGTTTCCTGTCATTACACCCTTGTTTGTCCCATTCAGATTTAACCTGTTGTTGTTGTGATTTGGGAGCGGATCATTGAAGATTTTAAGGGGTGCATTCTGAGGGGAAACTACCCCTGTAAAAGTATTTGGTGCTGGTGACGCAGGGTCTGCCAAGAACATATCTTTGAAAATTTGTCTCTGTTCTTCTGGCAAGCGTTGCATGAATTTATTATAGTCACGGCACGTTCTAGTGTCATGACCTCAGATTTTGTGAAAACCACAATACGAGTTAGGATTGTAATCCCTAGTTTGTTGGTTTGGTGTATATTGTGGCCTAAAAGTCTGATCAAACCGTCGTTTATTAGGATTAAAGTTTTACGTTTGTTGTCTTTGGTTTGAATTCTGGTTTTGATACCCAATTGAATTTTGGCTTGAACCCTATGTAAGGTTTCACCATTGTTGTTGTTGTTGTTGTGGATGATTAAAATCCACTGCATTGATTGTTGGGGTAAAGTTGTTGTTTCGTTGGTTGTTTATTAGCAGTGGCGTATTCACAACATTTACCTTTTTAGCCTGATCAGTTACTCCATCTGTTGTCACTCCATGATTTTTATTGAGGATTTTAGGTCCTTGATTGATATTTGTGGTAGTTAGATAAGTCGTAGTATTCTGGTTGGAGGTGATTAACCTCCCGTTTGTTCCATATGTCTTACGACCGCTATCTATTGCCGCTTGATCTATTCGGAGAGCACTTTTAAGTACTTCATCGTAAGTCCTTAGTGGGAACTTCTGGACTTCTTCCTTCATTTCTCTACTAAGAGAATGAAGGAATAAATCACATAGTTCCATTTGGTCCATATTTGGAGCACTGGTTGAAGAATAAAGAACTGTACGCCACCTCTGGATGAAATGAGCAACAGATTCATTGTGTTCCTACTTAATATGCAAGAATTCCCTGATTCCTGTTCTTAATAGTTTGTTCATGTCAAATGCCTTAATGAACTCTGAAAAGAGTTGTTCAAATGAATGGATGGAAACCTCAGGTATTCTATAATACCAATCGAGAGCGATACCTTCCAAAGTTTTTGGAAATATTTTAGCAACAACCCCATCCCAAGGGAGTAGTTCTCAAATAGCTGTGGCGTAAGCCTTGATATGTGCATTCGGATCTCCCTCATCTTTGTATTTGGGAAAATCGGGAAGAGTTCTTGGAAGCATGATGCTCCGTATGGTAAAATATAAAGGTTCTTTCAAGTATTTTGAATATGTCCCTATCGCGTAGGTTTCGACCATTGATGGTGCCTGCTGAGGGGGGGTGGCAGTGGAATGGGTTGTTGATATAGCATGGCGTATGCATTGGTGGGAGCATAAGGAAACCCCTGTGGTTGAGTAAAAATACCAGTAGAGGAGAACATATCCCCTTGTGGTGATTTGGAATACATGTTTAAGTATGAAGGGGTATTGTCCACGAATGGATTATTTTGTACTAGACCAGGAGGTGTCAGAATGGTGTTAGAAATGGCAGTTCTTGCTGGGGTTTGTTGTGAATACTGAGGAGTCATGCCTAATGTGCCTATTCCTGTGAGGAGGTCTATTTAGGTAGGATGGTGTGGAGGATTGGAATTTCTTGTCTGCATCAATTGGGAATTTTGATTTGCTTGAGCAAGTTCTAACCCCCTCACTTTTTCTACTAACGTTGAAATGACTTCATTTGGGGAAGTCACGGTATTTTTCTTTAGTGGTGTTTGTTGTATATCATGGTGTTGTATAGGCATGTGATATCCCGTTATGAATTGATCATTGCCTTGCCAAGTTTCCCCAAGGGCGTTTCCTATCTATAGTGGTATGGAGGTATTTTCTTGAAAAGATACCTCGGGTTGTGTTTGTGAACCTTCTACAGGTGGGTACATACTTTGAGAATGTTGTTCATTCCTGAAATAATGTACCACATGTTCATCATCTAAACCTAGGTATGGGTTAGATTGTCTGCTAATTTGTGGTCTAAATAGTATCTGAGGAGATGAACCATATTCTCCTGTGAGTGTCATATTGTTCGATCCTGAAGGCTCTATTTGTTGTGTTTGAGTGAGCTGACCCAACTCCTCTGTTTGGAAAGATGAGCTATATCTGGCCCTTGGAGTTTTTGTTGACAACTGGTTAGTTGAGTAGTTGTCACCCCATACTGAGAGTGAGGGCAATGATTATCTATTCAGTTGAGCGTAGTATGCCATAATACCTAAGAGAGGCCTACCATGCGCATCGAATCCCGACATATTTGGGGGGTATATGAACACCCACAAAATAATGGGAAAGAGTGAAGGTAATGGTGAAATTTGATGAGGTAGTAAAGACGAAAAAGTCGTTCAAATTAAAACAAAACTAGTAGAAATCTGACTCCAGATCAGAAGGTTGCGTGTTCGATTCACGTCGGGTTCAAAAATTTTGTATGATGGAAAAGTGACAAGCGAGTGTGGGAATCTACAAGTAACCTTTCCTCACACCCGACCTCCCGAGGTCATGTCGAGACAGCTAGTGGGGATTGAATATGCGTGGGATGAAGACAAACTAGTTAGGCAATCTGATGTCTTTGATGCGCACTATTGGAATTTGTGAATCTAAGGCAAAGAAGGCCCTCCTAACCTAAACTAGCGTGATAGATTGATCAGCAAGGATGACTGCTCGAAGGGTCCAATCAATATCGAGCTCTGGCATGATTTTGTCTATGGGCTGTGGAATACGTGGAAGATGACCTGGGATGGTTTCATGTATTTCTCTAGATAAGGTCATAGGGTGGATAGTAAATATAATTAACTCTATGGGTGATTCTCTGGCCTAGTCCAGAACTCCTTAGCTTCGTTAGCTGCTATGTCTAATAAGGATAATTGTTCGATGATGATAGGTGGAAGTGGAGTAGACCTGAATATTAATGTGTGTAGGCCAGCATCAATGTCAGATTGACCTATGGACTTGTTGGGTTGTGGGGTTTGTGGGTCTCAACCATAGATTCGTGGTTGTTATAGACCTGCTATGGTCATGTGCGGAATCAGTCTCTAATCCCTGGTATCTAATAGTCATATGCTTTTTCAACCTCTATATTTAGAATTAATAGTTGTTTGAATTTTTCAGAGTATCTCACAGGCGTTCGTGCAACTTGAATTCTTAAGCTGGTATCTATATCTATAAGAGTGTCTCCTACATCTAACTATGGGACCAAAGGATCACAACCGAATTTTTTCTCTCTTTCAATCCCTTCCACAGTCATGTGGGTATATATCTAGGGTAATATGTAATTTGGTTGATTTGACCAAAACATGTGTGCTTGATCGTCTTCTATGTTTAACCCATGTAGTTGGAAACTGATTTGTTGTAAGTTTACCGTTGTTCGGAAGACTTGGATGCTAAGATTTTGATCTATATCAGTTATGGTTGTGACGAGATTGGGTTGGGGCACGATTGGCTTGAATACGTATTCCTTGGGCTCTCTAGGTCCCGTGATTGTCATACAAAAGCAATAGTGTAAACTAAAATGTAGCAAAGCAAAATTAACTATATGAAGTATATCTATAACATATATGACTTCTATATTTTTGTATTTTTTTCCAATGAATTTTACAAATGAATTGAAGGGGCGGCTATTTTAATATATTTAGAAGTTGACGATTAATCTAATGACGAATTTAAAACAAATAAAGTAACCGAGTATAGCTACTTGCTTGTGTAGTTGTAAATTTATTCTAAATAATGAAATAACTGATCTAATCTATTTGAAAGACTCTCGATCCTACCTCAGAAGTGAGGAAAGAATCATAGTCTCTCAGAAACTATCAATCTTCACAGCTTCCCTGGCAATATTGAAAGTAAAATTGACTGAAATAAAGTGAATGGCTACTCTATTTGATATGCTTCTAACTAGAAATTTGAATGCTAGAACCTGGATTTTGCAGAACAGTGGCGAATCCAATGGTGTGTGTGGTTTTGTCCCCTCAGTGTGATCTCCTCGTTCCTTCGTGCTCATGTGGATCTAGAAAAACATGTAATGCTAGCATCAACAGGAGTAGATATTGGAATAAAGAAAACTTTAGGATACAGACTGAATACAATGCGAGTAGGAGAGGGATAGCGCAAGAGTACAGAGCTTGGCTTATGCAGTTCCTAGTGGGATTTATTGTGAGTCATGCAGAATAAAACATCCAGAATCTGAAATTATCCTGTTTGAAGAACAAAACCTACAACTTTAATGGCTTCCTATTGAAAACAAACTTTTCTACTCCAATGGATTGGATGAAGTATTAATAACACCTGCACAAGATGGATATGTGGATTCCTAGCAGCAAAACAACACTAACTAAGCATGCAATGAATGAAACTAAGAAATATAAAAAAAATGAAAGACTAATCTATTGCAATGAGAAATTCAAAGGCAAATTTGAGGGGCCATTTGCTTGAGCACAAGCCAGCTATTTATAGCATTTGCATTTACCCAAGGTAAAAACCAAATTGATCTCTTAAACTATAAACAAAGGCAAAACACTATTCTAGGGAACCAAAATCATTAATGCAAGCCCAAGGTGGTGAAAAGAAGCTGGTAAATGTTGAAAATTACGTGAGTCATGTTAAAAGAGCATTCTAGAAAATGCGTAAAGGACCGCCGCCCTGAGCAGGGCGGCGGTTACAGGACTGCCATCCTGTCCAGGGTAGCGGTCACAAGACCACCGCCTAGACAGGGTGGAGGTTTCGTAATTGAAGGGAAAAAGGCAAAGAAAAGAGGGAAAAAGATAAAAACAAAGCACGCGGGGGCTAAGCGGGGCATGCAGGATGATAACGCATACTTAGAGAGCCTTTTCTGTATCTCGAACACCTTACGAGGATATTTGTATCATCATTGGGGCATGTGTTACATTGTTCTAACGGTGCAGTACCCCACAATTTTGGGTACGTACAGTACCCTCTAAAGAAAGATGAAAAAAAATAGCAACATAAGATATATGTTGCAGTAGTTGATAAACAAACTAAAAAGTAAGTTACACCCATATAAATGTTAGGTAAACTATTTGGTATGCATGTTACTATACTTTTTGATACTGGAGCTATTGAATGCTTTATTTCAAGTAAATTAGTTACAAAACTAAAAAGAAAAGCTGGAATAATGGAAAAATCCTAGACTATACATTATGGGAATAGTGTTGTCTATACTGTTAGTAAATGTCTTTTTAGAGCAGTTCTAGAATTACCTAGTTTTTCCACTGAAGCAGATTTTTATGTTTCTCCTTTGGGGTCATATGATGTCATAATAGGTGTTAATTGGCTTGTTGATCATAAAGAAAATGTTGATTGTTTTGAAAAACACATTAGTTGTCTTGATGATCTGTAGAAAACAACAGTCATCCAAGGGGTAAAATGAGAAATTTTAGTTAGAATATTATCAGCTACGCAACTTAAAAATGTAAAAAACAAAGGCTGCACTTTGTATGTAGTAAAAATTTCTGAAACAACTGAAGGGGATAGTGATTTCTTGGAAAATTTCCCATTGTTAAGAGATTTCAGAGATGTGTTTCTAGAACAACTACCTTGTCTTCCACCCAAATGAGAGTTTGACTTCATGATTGAAATCAAACCGGGAACTGAGCCTATTTCCAAAGCACCTTATCAAATGAATACTATTGAATTGGTAGAGATTAAGACACAATTACAAGAACTGTTGTCTAAGTGTTTGTTAAGACCGAGTGTCTCACCTCTCCTAGCGATTTGGATAACTTGCATACACATCCTGACTCCCCTTCACATTCTTCTATCTCCTTCCATTTTCCCTTGCACGCCTTCCTCCTGCGTGCACTCACTTTCTCTCCTATCCCATCATGCACTCCTTGTGTGCACCTCTGCAGACTTACCTTCCAATCAGCTAAGTCCCTAGCATTCCTCTTGCGTGCATTGCGTGTGCCCCTCTTCACCTCTTTCTTCCATTTCTCCTTTGTGCCCACACTCCATGTGTTCACCTTCTTTCTAGTCAGCTCGGTGCATCTCCAAAAGTTAAATCCCAGGGGTAGGCTCAAATGAGTGCCAAGCTTCCACGTGTCCAGAGCCCCAAAATTTGCACCGAGCCATTGAAAAGTCTTCGACTCAGCGGAGGGTGCCAAGTGTCTTAACAACTGCACATTCAAAAGTAGGATCCAGGCCGAAGACTCAAACTTGCGCCAACCCTCCATGTAGAAAATGGTCAACAGAGGTCAAAACCAAAAGCAAAAGCGGGCCTAAAAAATGACTAAGTATAGAGAACCAGCGGAAGCCTCCACGTGGATCAATGATGCAATATCAAAAGGAAAGTCTGGAGGCAGTCCCCAAAGAAGCGCGGGCCTTCCACGTGTCCCTAGTCCAAAAAAGGGACAAAGTTGGGGGTTGAATAGTCAAATGAGAGGCAGGCCAGTGGAGAGTGCCAAGTGTCAGCACGATGCTATTTCAAAGATAAAATTTGGGGCGGGTTTCCAAACAAGCACCAAGCCGCCATGTGTCTAGGGTCAGACTTTTGGATCACCAAGCAAAGAGACTTAGGAAAAATACAAAGGAGCCCAAGGAGCCCATGGAGGCCACCACGTGTCGATCCGGTGTGATTTCAAGAGCATAAAGATGGGGCTGAATCTCCAAGAAGTGCAAGGCCGCCACGTGGACCTGGTATGGACAAAACTCTTCCTCCTGCATGCCCAAATATTCAAATGAGCATATCTTTTGGCTCAGTGCTTGAAATCTGACAAATCTGGCACCGTTGGAAAGATCTTGGCCTCATCTATGCCTTGGAGATCTAAAACTTTAATTTTGGAGAGGTTAGGTAGGGATAAAATGGGAAAAATTCTATCAGGCCATTAACGTAGAATCAGATTTCTTCAACCACCAGATCTCATATGATTCGATCCGCCTGTTCCTCCTCCTTCGAGGCACCGAACAAATAATTGATGCAGACATGACAGATTTGGGGCGGCATTGACGATGGTGGTTGAGCTTTGAATTAATTTTCCTCTCTTCTCTCTCTCCTTCTTTCCTCTGGGTTGAATCTATAAAGATAGGGTCGGGGCTCATTGTAATGGTTGGACACTCTGGATCCTTACACATGTTGCTAAGGACTCCATATTTTTCTGTATTTTGAGTTGCAGACCTCCATGTTTGGCTCTTGCATGTGGATATCGGCCTCCTTATCATTGTAACAGTTCTGTGCATTCTTGGAAGTAATAGAAGCATCATTTTGTGACTATTCTCTGTCCTAATGTGTTTGCATTCCTTCTTCTTGCCTCTTCTCTTGCATTGTGTATTGTTGTGCTACTTTAGGTCCCCTGCAGTTCCATATTTGGTTGTGTTCCATGAGAATGATTTGGTGAACACGTGTTTTGCTGTGCTACTCATGCCTAGCCTCCTTTCATGCATCCCCTATCATTCTCACTCAGAACATAGATAGTGTTCACCCCTCTTTTCTGGTGCTATCACCTTTTAGTGTAGTTTGCTTCATGTTATCCTTCTTTCCCTAGTCCCTTGGCATTCTTAGCTTAGTTTCCCCTTTCAGCACTAGGAGTAGCAGTAGTAGTAGAAATAGATAGAGGAACCGGCCTTCTTTGGAGATCCATCCCAAGTGCACAAGGTCCCACAACTTGGGGATGGTTCCATTGTGGTCTCAAACACCTCGGCCCTTTCGAGATCTGAGACATGCAGGTGCACATTTGAGCAACCAACAGTTTCTGGCACGCCTCGGTGGGACCAATATTGAAAGCTCAAATTTCATATCTCTAAGTTCTGGTGTGTGAACTTAGTGTTTCATCCTTTGGAGGCTCATTTCAAACACATCTAGTGACTCCCAATATTTTAAGATCTTTATTTTGGCAGTCCTGAGTGCCTTTTCATGAGAAGAGTGCACACAAGAAGAAGTGCAGCAGCTGAAGACTCTTTTGAATACCTCCAGCTATCCTGAGAAAATTTCATTCCAAAAAGCTCACGTGTGCATCTCTATCTCCAGCATGCCGCGCCCACTCAACTCCTCCTAAAAATAGACAACCTGTGTGCCCTGCAATGGTGCATCAACCACCTCCTCCATTAAGAAGCTTTACAAACTTTGATGGAGGGAGTCCCTTACTCCTAGCCATGCAACATGATATCCCAAATGGCACACTCAAGAGTATCCCTTACTTTACTGGTGAGAATCAAGTCACCCCTCAGGAGCATATCCAGGATGTGGAAAATGTGTGTTCACTCTATCTGATCACACATAATGATGTAGTAGTCAGGCTGCTTGCAGCCTCTTTCAAAGGTAAAGCACTTCAATGGTACCGAGGCTTGAGACTTGGATCTATCACCACCTGGGATGAGCTGGGAACAACTCTATGCAGTTATTTTGAAGACAAATCAGATCACCTATCTTTGGTGGAGCAACTGACAACAACAAGGAGGGTGCCCAATGAGCAGATGACTGATTTCAACATCAGATTTTAGAAGACTTGGGACAGAATCCCTCTTGTGGTAAGACCTACAGCCCAACATGCTTTCCTTTATTATCTGAAGGTGCTCAACATGATATTTCAGTTATGATCCAATCTATGGGAGGTAGGACTCTACCAACTGCTTATAACATTACAGTAAGGGCATAAAATAGTCTCATTCAGGTGGGAAAGTTGGCTCCTAGACTGCCCATGCCCTAGTTCCCAGAAATTTCGCAAGCACCCAACCTTCTATAGCCTCTATTCCTACTCCTGAGAAAGTGCACGCAACCGGTTGCTTCAACATCCTATTCTCCATCACAACAAAAGGAAGATGAAGAATTGAAGGCCTTGATCAGAAATTTATCAAACAAGGTCATATCATTAGAAAATCAGCAAGCACAAGCGTATAGAGGAAATTCCAATCAGGCACATGGCCAAGGGAATCAGCCTTGGTGGAATCAATATGGAAATCAAAGATACACCCAACCAACAGAATGATAGATGGTAGCCTAATGCACATCTACCCTTGCAAGTTGTCCCTCCACGCCTTCTCTCCCAGCACCCAGTGCAAGCCGAGCACTCGTTCCAGTTCAGAACAACTTGGCACAAGAATCAGAGTGGTTCTTCCCTTGCAAAATGCCTCATAGTCAGTACCATTGTGCTAATGTTGCACGTGCACCCAAGCCTTCATGATCCAGAATGCTTCATCCTGTGAGCCCTCAACAAGCACCCATGAAGCAGATAATCCAGAAGGGCCAGAAGTTCCTCTGGAGTCCAATTTGATGTTCTTTGGTGCAGAGGACTTCTGTGCAATCAACCAAGCTATAGAAGATACAAACAGACCGCACGCCCAAGTTGCAGACAACACAAGATATAAGAAAAGAATATTAGATTCAGCACGTGCACAGGTCACAGTCCCAGTCAATACAAGAAGATCTTCAGAAGAAAAAATAATCAGACAAGACCTCTTGCAGCAAAAGTGTTCAAATCCCTATGCAGGAGGTCCCGCGTAAAGCTCCGTCTGAAGCAGCATGCACCCATCCTTTGGTAGGCCAAGCCTTTGCTCCAGCTAAAATTCAGGCTTCCACACCTGAACAGTCAAAAAGGGATGTTGTTCCCCAAATGCACAAGGTGGGAGGGCTTCCATTCAACATTGTTGACCAGATGAAGAAAACAAACATAAACGTCACAATGTGGGATGCCCTGACCATTCCATCTCAGCGGGATCTGTTGCATGAAGCTCTGGCGCAACTTTACGCGTGCTGACTCGGTTATGTAGAAGCCACACACTTCTGTAAAAATCTGCCAAGAAGAGGAGAAACAAGTAAGTAAAATTGCTAAAACCCCACCCTTCTATATGTCCTTGATTATAGGAAAACACCTAGTGCATAACTACTTGATTGACTCAGGCGCTAGTACTTCTGTTATGCCTAAGAAGATAGCTGATGTCTTAGGTCTGAAATATAGCCCTTTGTCTAAAGGGGTCCTACAACTTGATGGCTCAATTGTAACCACCTTAGGAGTCATCAAGGATCTTGAGTTAACCCTCCATGCATGTCCAAGCCTAACAATTACTCAAGATGTGTCAATTATTGACCTGCCTCCTTTGTTTGCCCTATGTCTATCAAGAGAATTTACTGCTAAAGTGGGTGGTTACTTGTCTTCTGATTGGTCTCATATGTTACTCAAGACAAGGTATGGTACCCAGTTTACCATACAAGTTGAGCCTATATTTTCTTATCATGTAGAGCCATATGTCCCATCCCCTCTCCAAGCCAATTGTCTTATCCAGGAAGAACAAGTTTCAGTTCCTGAAGAGCAGTCTCTTCCACCCTCTATTCCAGACCTAGTACTTGATGAATGGGTAGAGAGGCATCACAAATTTGATCCCTATGCTGAAGAACTAGAAGCCTATGAAACTGGGCTTGGTACTTATTGCATTCTAGAAGAAGATGCTACGCTTCTGCGCGCACTCATAGGAGACAAAGTTCAAACTGGTCTATGGAAGTTATACTTTGATGGATCCAGAAGCAGAAGCAATGCAGGAGCAGGAGTGGTTCTCATTTCCCCTAAGGATGAGAAATTATTCTTCGCACATAGGCTGCAGTTTGCATGTTCTAACAATGTGGCAGAATATGAAGCGTTGGTGCATGGCTTGCTTATCACTGAAAAGAAGAAAATTAAAGCGTTGTAGATCTTTGGGGACATAGAATTGGTCATCCACCAGGTCACCAATAGATGCCAAACAAAGAATAAGCTTCTTAAAGCTTATAAACATAGAGTTTGGGACCTACTTGAGAGCTTTGATGCCCTTAATCTGCAGGTAGTTCTGCGTAGAATGAACAGAGAAGCTGACCAAATGGCCACGCTTGGTTCACAATTTTCTCCTGCTGAGGACTTTGTCAAAGGAAACACTCAGCACATTAAGATGGTAATCAGACCATCCATTCTAGATAATAACACTAGCTGGCAAGTGTTCGACAGTGACATGTAGATCATCCAGTTTATCCAGAATGAAGCTGAATTTTCATCAAGTATGCAAGCTGACTTGCATGACAGCTATGGTGACCAAGTAATACAGCTAAAGACAAATAAGTTTCCTAAAGGGCTGGTCACCTTAGAGAAAATTTAGCCCTGATGATGAGTTCAAGGGTGAGGAAAGATACATGCGAGCCGTGCAACAAGATTTCTCTCCCATTACTATTGTGCGTGGAAAGGAGTTGCTGCTCAGCAGGACTTGTGTGCATGAGGAAAAACATGCCTTCATCTCTCTCTGCCAAAAATACAGTGACATTTTCTCATGGGAGTATGAAGACCTCAAAGGTTTTGATCCAAGTGTTTCTCAACACTCCATTGACCTTGATCCTGGCATAAATCCCATCAGACAGAAACAACGGCCAGTCAATCCAAAGATAGAGCCCCTCATGAGAAAGGAACTATCAAAACTCATTGAGGAAAAAATTATCTTTCCTATCAAATACTCTACCTGGGTCACAAATCTGGTTCCAGTATGCAAGAAGAATGGTGAAATCAGACTTTGTGTTGATTTTAGAGATTTGAATAAGGCATCTCTAAAGGATCACTATCCTTTGCCTTCAATGGAGCAGATTCTGTAGACTGTGGCTGGTGCAAAGGTTCTCCATGCTAGATGGGTATTCAGGTTTCAACCAGATCCTTGGTCAAGGAAGAGGATCAATTCAAAACAACATTTACAACCAAGTGGGGAACATATGCATACCAGAAAATGCCCTTTGGTCTGTCAAATGCGGGGCAACATTTCAGCGCGCCATGGATATTTCCTTCAAAGGTTACATCAATGAGTTCATCTTGGTTTACCTTGATGATATAACTATCTTCTCAAAGAAGAGCGTGGATCACATGGCACACCTGGAAAAGGTCTTTGAGAGATGCAGAGAATTTGGGGTATCTCTTAACCCCAAGAAGTGCAATTTTGTGGTGGCTCAGGGTAGGCTCTTGGGCCATGTAGTTTCAAAGGATGGCATCACGATTGATCCTGAGTGCATTTCAGCCATCCTAGCCCTTTCCCTGACTGGTGCACAAAAAGGCCTTATAGTCCTTCCTTGGCAAGATTAAATTTGTTAGGCATTTTATCCCTAACTTTGTGGGACTGGTTCGGCCCATCACCCTTATGCTCAAGAAGGACATAGCCTTCAGATGGACAACAGAAGGAAGAGAAAGCTTCAACAAGATCAAGAAAGAGATTGCTTGTGTGCCAACACTCCTCAATCTAGATTACTCAAAGGATTTCATCCTTTATGCTTATGGTGCTGATGTAAGCATTGTTGTTGTCCTAACACAGGAAAATGAACAAGGGCTGGAACAACCAGTGGCCTTCTTCAGCCAGACGCTGAAGGATTATGAATTGAAATACAGTCACATGGAGAAGCAGGTCTTCACCATCATGCACACTCAAGAAATTCAAGAGCATGCTTGCCACAAATCATATCAAGGTGTTAGTCTCCCACTCATCTGTCAGAGACTTCATCATGGGAGTAGAAATCAGTGAGAAGAGAGTGTGATGGGTGACAAAAATCATGGAATATGATGTGACTATTAAGGCCACAAAGTTGGTAAGAGGCAGTGCACTCTGTAAGTAGATTGCTGAGGATGCACAGAGTGAACTTGAGGCTTCATTATTTCTAGATGAAGACTTCCCGCATGTAGAACATGAACAAAATATAGACCCCTGGTGCGTGTGACTGGATGAAGGACATGATCACATTCCTTTCTGAGGGCGCGTACCCTCCCAGTTTGAACAAAGCAAAGAGAAGGCATCTGAGGTTGCAATCCATCCCTTATGTTTTGATTGATGGAATTCTCTTCAAAAGAAATCTAGATGGCATGTTGTTAAGATGTATCAATGGCGCGTAGACTGAACAAGTGTTAGCAAAATTTCATGATGGATTCTCTGGTGGACACTTCTCTGCCAAAACTACAGCAATGAAGATCATAATGGCAGGTATCTTTTGGCCTACCCTATTTTCAGATGCACATAGGTGGGTCACAAAATGCAAGGAGTGCACTTTCTTTGTAGGAAAGAAAAGATTGGCAGCACTTCCCCTCTGACCAATCCAAGCAGATCAGCCTTTTGCACAATGGGGTCTTGACTTCATAGGCATGATCAATCCACCTTCAAGCGCTGGACATAAGTGGGTGCTGACAGCTACAGATTACTTCACCAGATGGACAGAAGCTATCACGCTTAAGGAATCAACTGAGGTAGTCATCCTTGACTTTCTTGAAGGTTTAGTCACAAGGTTTGGCGTTCCTCAAACCATTATCTCTGATAATGCAAAGGCCTTCCTTGGTGCTAAAATCACTGATTGGGCTCTAAGTCTGGGCATTTACCTGAAAACCTCTTCCAACTATTACCCTCAGGGAAACGGTCTGGCAGAATCAACAAACAAGAACCTGATCAGAATCATGAAGTGCACAATGAACATCAGCCAAAGACAGTGGCATACAAAGGTCTTATGCGTGCTCTGGGTAGATAGAATCACAGTCAAAAAGGCAATAGGAACTTCACCTTACAAGCTTGTCTATGGCAGGGAGGCTACCCTTCCTTTGACACTAGAACTAAATTCATTGGCACTTTCCTAGCAGCTAGAATTTGAGGGCATGGATCAGAGAGAAATCAGGATGGCAAAGCTGGTTCATCTTGAAGAACTCAGAAACTCTACCATGATCAAGCTAGAACAACATCATCAAGCAACAAAGAAATGGTTTGACAGAAAGGCTAGGCCTCAAGCTTTCAAAGTTGGGGACCTGGTTCTAAAATGGGATGCTGACAGAGCTAAACCAGGGCACCATTCAAAGTTTGATGCACTTTGGAGTGGCCCATACATCATCAAGTCCTGCAAAGAAGCTAACTCTTTCGAGTTAACTCATCCAGATGGAAGTGCACTGCAAATCCCAGTAAATGGGATTTATCTCAAACCCTTCCATTAGGTTTGCTGCATCATGTTGTATATATTAAGTAGTTTAATTCCTCCAAGTGTGCTCCACACACATTTTTTTTTGTACATAGTTCTTTCCCCTCACGTGCTTCCTGTGCACGCACTCTTTTGTTACTTCCAGAATGCAGAGCTTCTCTCAACAGTTGAGAGATTCAGAACAGAGTGCAGACATGATTTTCAAGTGATTACAGGGGCATTTTTATGATTGAACAAGAAGACTCCATGCCCAATGGATGCTTCAGGCTACTGATCTCTTTCATCTAGTAGGCAGATGGCCCCAAAAGTCACCAAAACTGTTATCCAAATAGCTCTCCTAGTGATTTGGATAACTTGCATACACATCCTGCTCCCCTTCACATTCTTCTATCTCCTTCCATTTTCCCTTGCACGCCTTCCTCCTACGTGCACTCTTTCTCTCCTATCCCATCATGCACTCCTTGTGCACACTTCTGTAGACTTACCTTCCAATCAACTAAGTCCTTGACATTCCTCTTGCGTGCATTTGCACGTGCCCCTCTTCACCTCTTTCTTCCATTTCTCCTTTGTGCCCACACTCCATGCGTTCACCTTCTTTCTAGTCAGCTCAACGCATCTCCAAAAGTTAAATCCCAGGGGCAGGCTCAAATGAGCACCAAGCTTCCATGCGTCCAGAGCCCCAAAATTTGCACTGGTTGTTGAAAATTCTTCGACTCAGTGGAGGGTGCCAAGTGTCTTAACGATGCACATTCAAAAGTCGGGATCCAGGCTGAAGACTCAAACTTGCGCCAGCCCTCCATGTAGAAAATGGTCAATAGAGGTCAAAACCAAAAGCAAAAGTGGGCCTAAAAAATGACTAAGTATAGAGAACCAGCGGAAGCCTCCGCGTGGATCAATGACACAATATCAAAAGGAAAGTCTAGAGGCAGTCCCCAAAGAAGCGTGGGCCTTCCATGTGTCCCTAGTCCAAAAAAAGGGATAGAGTCGAGGGTTGAATATTCAAATGAGAGGTAGGCCAGCAGAGAGTGCCAAGTGTCAGCACAATGCTATTTCAAAGATAAAATTTGGGGTGGGTTTCCAAACAAGCACCAAGCCACCACGTGTCCAGGGTCAAGATTTTTGGCTGGCCAAGCAAAGAGACTTAGGAAAAATACAAAAGGATCCTGACAAGCCCACGGAGGCTGCCATGTGTTGATCCAACGTGATTTCAAGAGCATAAATATGGGTCTTAATCTCTAAGAAGTGCAAGAGCTGCCACGTGGACCTGGTACAAAAAACTCTTCCTCCTACTTGTGCATCCAAATATTCAAATGAGCATATCTTTTGGCTCAGTGCTTGAAATCTAAAAAATCTGGCACCGTTGGAAAGATCTCAGCCTCATCTATGCCTTGGAGATCTGAAATTTAATTTTGGAGAGGTTCAACTAGGAAGAAAATGGGAAAATTTCTATCAGGCCATTAATGCAAAATCATATTTCTTTAACCACCAGATCTCATACGATTCAATCCGTCGTTCCTCCTCCTTTGAGGCACCAAACAAATAATTGACACAGACATGAAAAATTTGGGGTGACATTGATGATGGTGGTTAAGCTTCGAATTAATTTTCCCGCTTCTCTCTCTCCTTCTTTCCTCTGGGATGAATCTATAAAAACAAGGTTGGGGCTCATTGTAATGGTTGGACACTCTGGATCCTTATGCATGTTGCTAAGGACTCCATATTTTCTATATTTTGAGTTGCATACCTCCATGTTTGGCTCTTGCATGTGGATATCAACCTCCTTATCATTGTAACAGTTCTATGCATTCTTGTAAGTAATAGAAACATCGTTTTGTGACTATTCTCTATCCTAACATGTTTACATTCCTTCTTCTTACCTCTTCTCTTACATTATGTATTGTTGTGCTACTTTAGGTCCCTTGTAGTTCCATATTTGGTTGTGTTCCATGAGAACGATTTGGTGAGCATGTTTTTTCTGTGCTACTCATGCCTAGCCTCCTTTCATGCATCCCCTATAATTCTCACTTAGAAAAGATAGTGTTCACCCCTATTTTCTGGTGCTATCACCTTTTAGTGTAGTTTTCTTCATGTTATCCTTCTTTCCCTGGTCCCTTGCCATTCTTAGCTTAGTTTCCCCTTTCAGCACTAGGAGTAGCAATAGCAGTAGAAATAGATAGAGGAACCAGCCTTCTCTAGAGATCCATCCCAAGTGGGTAAGGTCCCACAACTTGGGGATGGTTCTATTTTGGTCTCAAACACCTAGGCCCTTTCGAGATCTGAGACGCGGATGCACGTTTGAGTAACCAATATTATGGACATTATGAATTCCTAGTTTTACCTTTCGGTTTGCCAAATGCACCTGCAACTTTTATGAGTTTAATGAATAATATCTTTCAAGAGTACTTGGACAAGTTTGTACTTGTATTCTTGGATGATATTCTTATATATTCTAAAATCATTGATGAGCATCATGAGCATTTGAAAATAGTACTTGTAATCTTAAGAAAGAGAAGATTGTATGGTAAGTTGTCCACATATTATTTTTATGAAACAAAAGTTCACTATTTAGGACATGTCATAAGTAAGAATGGAATATCATTTGATCCATCAAATATTGTTTTCATAACTGGGTGGCATGCACCTAGAAATGTGCATGAAGTCAGAAGCTTAATGGGGCTTGTTGGTTACTATAGAATTTTTTTAAAGGAATTTTCAAAATTCATTGCTCCGATAACTTCATTATAAAATAAGTACAAGAAGTTTGTGTGGAGTGATAAATGTGAATCAACATTTAAAACGCTTAAGGATCAATTAACATCTGCACTTATTATGGCTGTACCAAATCCAAATGAAAACTTTATAGTAGTTACAAATGTTTCCGGTGAAGTAATCAGAGGTATTTTGTTACAAAATGATCATGTTATAGCTTATGAGAGGAGAAAACTCAAGTTACATGAGTTGAATTATGCTCCCCATGACCTAGATCTTGCTACCATAGTTCATGCACTTCAATTATGGAGACATTATCTTCTAGGAAGACATTTTGAATAAAAGACTGATCATCTTGGGCTGAAGTATATTTTCACTTAGCCAAATCTGAAGGAAGACAAAAAATATGGTTAGAGTTTTTGTCACAATATGATTTTGACATAAGTTACATTAAAGGAAAATAAAAATAGAGTAGAAGATGCACTAATTCGTAGGAAATATATTTATGTACTTATAACTTTGAGAACTTAGTTTAAGGATGGGTAAAAAGTATCATGGAATCTGATTTTTTACTTTCAGCATGTAAAGACAACACTTTTTGCAGATCCAAATGATGTAAGATACAAAGGTTTTAAACTTCGATAACAAAGGAATTTTGACATTTAAAAATTGGGTGCATGTACCTTCAGAAAATGAGTTAAGGAAAAAGTTAGTGATGGAATTTGATAATTCACCTTACTCAGGACATCCTGGTATTACAAAAATGCTTGTTGATGTAAAACAACAATATTTTTGGAAAGAAATGAAAAAGACATAACTGATTTTGTTTCATACTACTTGGAATGTCAGTGTGTTAAGATTGAGCATATGCACCCATGTAGTTTATTATATCCTCATATCATACCGCAATATAAGTGGTAGGTAATTAGCATGGATTATGTTCAGGGGCTTCCTATGTCAAGAAATTAACATGATGTTATTTTAGTTATTGTTGATAAACTAATAAAAGTAGCACATTTTATTGTTGGTAATCTTAAGGATGATTCACATGTATTAGGTAAAATATTTGTGCATGAAATTTTTTAGATTACATGGAGTATCTGAATTGAGTATATCTGATAGGGACTCTAGAATGACATATCATTTTTGGCAAACATTGAATGCAGCCTTTAGAACAAAATTGAATTTTAGTTCCACATACCATCGAGAAATAAATGGCCAAACTAAGAGAGTTAATCAGGTTTTCGAAGATATGTTACGAATGTACTGCATGGGTCAATAATAAAAATGGTAATAATACCTTCCTTTAGTTGAATTTGTTTACAATAATACATATCACGCCTCTTTGAAAATGGCACCTTTCAAAGAATTGTACAGAAGAAAATGCAGAACTCCAGTTAGTTGGGATAGCATTGAAGATAGAGAGGTAATTGGACCTAAAATCCTTAATGAAATGGAACAAAAATTTAAAATGATTCGTGAACGATTAAAAGAAGTTGTAGATAGGTAGAAAATTTATGTAGATCTGAAAAGGATCAATAAGAAATTTGAACTTGGTGAAAAGGTATTTTTACTTGTAAAGCCTAAAAATAGCTCTATAATCTTTGGCAAGGCAACAAAATTAGCACCTCATTTTATGGGACCTTTCAATATTGTTGAAGTAATCAACCATGTAGCTTATTGTTTAGCATTACCTCCTGCTTTATCACGGATGCATGATGTTTTCCATTTTTTTGCGTAATAAATGTGTTTCAGATTTATCACGTGTTAAATTGGGATTCCTTTTAGGTCTAAGAACTAGGATTAATCGTGGTTGAACCCATAAGAGTGCTATAAAATTGTTAGTTTCACTTGTGAAATCAATTAATTAATCAATGCAAGGTTCAGTGGGACTAGTTTAATGATGAAAGTTCAACATGGGAAAACCTTAAGGACATGAAAATTTCTTTTCCTCATTTATTTGAACATAATTAGTTTTGATTATTGTAAAAAATTAAAGATTTTATTGGTATGCTATCTAAAATTCTACCAATTTTGGGCAGGTACTATATTTTATTAGTACTGGAACAACTATCTCAATGTTGTAATAAATTATGAAAAATTGAATTTCTAAAATCTGGTTTCTGTTTGAGAACTTATGGATAAAAGAACTATAATTATGATTATTTTTCTTGTTTAATAATGTGGATTAAGTTAATCATCAGAATGGTGATTTTTTTTAGGAGGGAGGTATGTAATGCCTCTAAAATGGTTGATATCTATGATGACTTCTATACTCAAAGTTGTTATCTTGTGAACTAAGTAATCATATTTTCTGTAGATAATATGTTATCTTCTGAAATAGATACAATTTTTTCATGTCTATGCTGAATTTAAAATGAAGTATTTCATTCCTTCTTATACTGAATGATTCACTGCATGTGGATAGAATAAATTGATTCATTTTAAACTCATTCATAGTCTTTATTGCAATTGAACTTGTGCTTCAGTCTTCGTGATATCTGATGCAGGATAACTATACCTTGGATAAATTTCAGTGATCCAAGGCATGCTTTCAATTTCATGATATTGAGGTCATTTGGACCAAGCTGGGTAGAATATTGGATTTTTGAACCCAGGTTGTCTTGGGATTACTAGTAACCTCTCTACTCACGTCCTTCTTATGTGATCCTTGAATGTCATTTTGATTCTTCTTTTGATAAGATTTAATTTATAATTTTATCAATTGATAATGGAACCTATTTAAATCTAAGTTCCTAATATCAAAATATTATCCTAAGTGACTAGGTTCTTTTATTAATGAGGATTGTTTATTAAAAAGGGAAACCTAAGACTAAACTAATAGAATTTAACCTAAGGACCTAAGTTGGCTTGTAACCTAATGTTATGAACATAACCAAAATACTTGGACTAACCTAAAATATGGTATGGATGACATAAAATGGGATGTCAGTGGCACTAACCTCTAAGTATTTATGAGGATTTAATGTGGTTTTAAACTCTTTTCTGCTACCAATTTTGGCAAGTGCATGAAGGATAGTACGATGCTGAGTTGGAACCTACACTAAAGTTTAAGTTGCATGGATTTTTAAATTTAGTAATATCCAAACATGAGTTGGTGGAGGCAGGAGATAAGGAAGGACTATCAATCCTATTTGCATTAATGGATCTTGGTAATTGTGAAAAACTACCTAGGAAGTAGGGGAAGTGGGAAGAAAGGATGGTTTTCAGTTTTTCATTGTTCATTTGGTTTTTTTGAGATTTTACCTTTGCATGAGGTTTTCATTTTCGAACGTCTAGTTCGAGTCTGTGCATGCTTATTTTACCTTACATTGTAGTGATGATAACTGAAATATGAATAGAAAGTTGTAAGAAGAAGGAAAAGAAAGTTTCAGAGCTGGTTGTTGGATTTTTCATGGAAAGATTGCTATCGAGGTTGTGCTGGAAGATGAAATTTTGGTTGTATTGTTTGCTGCTATGATTAGCTTATTTGCAGTTGAACCTTCTTTGGCATTGAAATGAACATGTGTTGTTTCTCTGTTGAATGGATACTTGGACTGGGTATTGGGTATGCATTAATAAGTAATTTGGTTTTGTTGGAATATGTAGATTCTCGGTCAGAATGCTCTCCTTTTATTGTTGATTGGAGACTAACTTTATAGAGACATTGTTTGGTAGTTCAGATTTACGCTTATGACTTAGGAAATCTTTGTGTTTTGCATTTGGTCTGCAGGCTTGTTGATGGCATTGAGGACCCACTGGTTTGTTCAAATTGTTTCGTGACTATATTTTTGTTCTTGCAAAGAATATCCAGTTTGTTTAGATCCAAGTTATACTTATTTTCGTTTCTTCCCCAAACGGGAATGATATCAAATACTTTTTGCTTTTGTAGAACCTTATTTATCGATGGAAGTAAAACATGAAAGCATGTCGATGGTATGTTTTGGTTATGTTCTTTTGCATTAAATCCTATTTTGTAAACCCATTATGGGCTTTTAGTTTCCTTAACTAGATCTTTTTGATTTATGGAAGACATGCAAAGAGTGTTGACTGTTGATAAGAATTTTTTAAGAGGGAGGTTTTTCACACATTCTCTTTGTCATTATTGTTCATATGATTGTTATTTCTTTTGGCATCTAGTCTTGAACTGAGACTGAAATTTTTTTGTTTCCTTTTTGTCGCTATGTTTACTTGGAATTCAAAACCTTTTTGGGTTACCCTACTAAAGGAGGAAATGATGGTTGATTGTTATGAGCTTTATTATAACTTAAACAAAAGGGTTTGGTTTTGTTTTGATCTAGGTAAACCATGTCTTCTTCCCATGAGGGAAGTATTCTTCCTATAAGAGATTCTCTTTTAAAAGTTGTTTCCAACTTTTGAGTTTGCAAAACTTGGAAATATGTTGGTGTATATCGGAATTCATTTCTTGTTTGTAGATCATACTATCTTAGAACTTGAGTTGTCATGTCGCCTTCATGACAGTTTTACTTTTGAATTTGATTTTTGACTTCCCTTGGGATGGTTGGAGTATTGTACCATCTGTTATTGTTGTTTCATTCTTTATTTAGATCCTTTCATTAAGATGAGTTCCATCACTTGGAAAATATTGTGATCAGATATAAAGCTCGGAATTGACTGTTATGTCTTTGACATTATCATTGAAATATTAATTATGTTGTTAATTATATATAAGGACTACTTAGCATTATTTATGACTATAATATTGAGTTTTGAACTTGGTTTGCAATTCAAACCTTTAGCGTACCTTTTCAGATGTGGATGTTTTTGGGAGGCTTGAATATTTGTTATGCATTGATCACTTAGATCCTAAATCTGAAATGAATTCAGGTTTGTATGGAAATTTTACAGTGAGTTATGTTGGCCTTGTTTTTAAACTTTAGTTGGATAAACCTTCCTTACCTGGAATGTTGAGACTTATTCTCGATCAATGTAATTTTTAGACTTTTTGTTGAGCCTGATATAGTTATGATTGTTGGATGAAATGTATTTATATTTTTTGTTGATTTTTCTGTTATTTTTCAGGTTGTTAAATTGTAAATAACAAAACATTATGCATATTACTGAAAGGTAGTTTTGTAAATATTTGTACTTCTTCTTGAAAAGTTGGAATAGGTTGAGTTGAGGAACTTAAGTGGGAAACTTGACTGAGAGGATAAGATTAGGATTGGAAATATGAAATTCTCCCTTCTTTCATACTATTGTTTTGATTTCTTGCATGTTAAAATGAGTTCATATGGATGTGGAAATATAATTAATTATATTGATTTAATTAGTTCTTGCTTATACTTTACTTATAGATTCCATAATCTGTCTCTCTCCTTCTTGGTTTGTAATATTTTGAGAAATTCTTTCTGTTAATCTTCTTTTGTGACTTCGGAACTATTTCATAAAAATGAGGGTTCCTTTTATGAAATAGTTAGATAAAAGTATAATGTTTTAATGTTATAGAGATTATTATGCTCAGTTCATTTGAATTGACTCGTGCTAACAATTTTGCAGATGGATTTTGTAAAATATGAAAGGAGAAAGACATATAGAAAGTCACATCTGTTTTACTAAATAAATTGTCTCTTTATTATGATGATTATGTAGCGACATCACTTTATATGTAATTTTTTTGGGAAAATGTATTAAAACTAGTTGTATGGATGCAATGAAACTTTGCAATACTTTGAAATATTTTGGTATTCAGTGAGTGGATCACTCCCTTTTTGATAGATGAATGGCTTGATGATTTTTTATTACTATTTTATTGTGATACTTTCAATGGCAATAATTGTGATGTATTATAGAGTAATATCATGCTTGAAGGGGGAATTGCAAGTATTTATGTGAAATGGGATTAATAAAATTAATAGTCTTATAATATATAGGACTATTGGATTAAGGATCTAAAATATTAGTTGGTTTATTTTCACGAAAAAGTGCACAGCTAAGAGTTGATACTCTTGAGTAGGTCCTTAAAATATTATAAAGGGAATATGATTGATATATATATATATATATATATATATATATATATATATATATATATATATATATATATATATATATATATATATATATATATATATATATATATATCTGTGTGTGAGTGTGTGTGTGTGTGTGTGTGTGTGTGTGTGTGATATCCTTGTTGTATTATAACATATGTGATTTGTTTTCATAATTGGACATTAGTCTTTGATAAAGGAAAAAGGATATTTTCCTTGTAATTAATCAAATAAATTTATTGAAGGTCATGTTAAGTATGGATTATGAGGATGGTTAACTATATTTTTCCTTAGGTAGAATTATGTAGTTTAATATGGATGCTTAAAAAGGGAACTAAAAGGATTTAGACTTCAACATTATGAAGTCTAAAGTAAAAGTTTGAAATAAGCTTGTTTTAAGCTAAAACTGAAGTAAAAAAAGATCTAATGATTACACCTTCATAACATTGAGATCAATCATGTCGTTATATGATATAAGATAATACGTTTAAGATAAAATTAAACATGTATTTTGAATGGTTAGGAAAGTAGATTTACTGCATACCTACCTCTAGTGTAATTTACACCTTGTAACTTGTTTAGGTTAACTGATGTTTTGTTGACTCTTAAAGCGTTGTTATCATTAATCTTTAATACAATGATTAAATGGGTTAATGTATAAAGGAGGGAATCACTAGATTCGTGTGATTCAGGTGAGCATTCATATCCTTTTGAATGAGGTGTCAGAGTGCATAATAGTTGAGTGGAAAAAAATACTACATTTTGGTTATGTTACTGGAACCTCTTTTCAAACCATCTACGAGGATGTTGTATGCAGATGGTGAATCGATTGACTCTTGAGAGAATTGAAATTTGGGTAGAAGGCGGACAAGATAAGTTCACACAGAGATATAACATTAGACCTGATTTAAATACATGATGGTGGGTGGAAGACAATATTTATCATGAGCTCCATGGGATGTTCTTCATCTTCCTTCTAGTAGAATTTTATGAGTGGCTAGCAACATATGCATTAGGGAATCGTTCAGATCCTATTGCAAAGCTTTGGATGCATGAATATTACCAGACTTTGTTTTATGTTGATGTGGAGTGGAATAGAGTTATAGATCATTAGTGGGCTAGTGTGTTTCAAAATTATAAATTGGAGTACGTAATTTCTACTTGTGTCTAGAGGAGGCTGAGTTCAGGTTCTTATGCAAGCTCATAGGATCATCTTTACATGTTATGCCCTTGGTGATTAAAATATTGATCATAGATATTGTTTAGAGATCCTCCCCATGGATAGATAAACCCCCACCACACACAGGGGTAAGATCATGTGTGGTGAAAGATGGAAAACCTAGTGTTATAAAAATAGAGAGGAAATACAACCCAAGTTTAATGAAGTGCGGGAGAGGGATATGACACACACTCGAGATATTGTAGTGGTGCTGGAGTTGACAGGATTGATGGCTCATGAAGGTTCTAAAACTCTCATAGATCCTCTCGTAGATCCCACAGGTAATACATGAGGACCACAGGCATGCTTGTTATGAATCCAGAGGTAGTAATTGAGAAGTAGGCTAATGTAGGTAAGAAACCAGAGATGGGTAGGTATCATTTTATGGTGAATTCATAAATACATCAGAAAAGAAACACACCTATGGTAGTGTAGCAGGTGCCATTGTTTGGAAGTAAATTTGGAGGGGTATTGTCAGGCGCATCAATAGGAAAAAGTGTGGGTGCACAGGCAATTGGAATCACTTCTATGAGTGTTGCAACCAGACAAATCATGGGTGTCCAATTCATTACTTTAACTGGGACACAAGCGAATACGTAAAATGTCCTACAACCTTCTGTTGGGGGTGTGAGAGGATAAAGAGGATCACATAGATTATGAGGAAATAATGGTGGAGGCTATGGTTCTGGATCTAGTGATCAAGGTCCACACCCACAGTAGCCACCTCAGTAACCTCTACAACCATATTAGACACCTCAAATTTACTTCGAGATTCCTCTCGACTTACCATAATATAGAGGTATTGAAGATGCAACTGAGCATGTGCATAAGTGTGAGCTATTATGGCACGCTAAAGGAATTACAAATTCAGATAGGAAATAAATTTAGTTTTCTATTACTCTTTAAGGGTGTGTGTATAGTTGGTATAGGAAGTACAATCCATATCAAACTATGGTTGATTATAATGCTTTGCACATTACGTTTTTGGTAGAGTTTCACATTCCAGAGTTTAAGTAGTAGAGCATCAACGTGCTCAAGGATGTCAAGAAAGGATTATTTGAAAGCGTGGGGGAATATAACATGCATTTCAAAACTCTATTGTCCAAATTTTCTTATGACATTCATTAAATTCAGCATGCACAATGGTTCATCGGAGGATTGTTGACTCTCTTTTGTATAAAATTATATCATAAGACATATATTGATGTGCGCGAGGCCCTGGAAGAAACTTTACACATTGAATAATTTGGAAGTGTTGACACTAGAGTGAGCCCATTTTCAGAGCCACAGATTATGGATATGGAAAAATAGTTGGAGAAGTTTCCTGTAAATTCATCCCATGAGGCGTGCAGTGGTATATGGTACACACATTATGATGTTAAAGGATGTACTAAACATAGTTTACCATGCAAGTCAGAGCATGCTTTGTTACTATATTATGAATTTTTTCATCTCAACCATGATGTTCGTGATTGTCCTCTTTTGTATCACACTATTTAGAATGATGTGTCTATGTATTGTAATATTTGTAAGTCTCATACTTATGACGCCATTGATTGTAGACTGATTGATGACATCCATGAAGCCATTGATACAGGGGTGCACCAAATATAGTGTGGTGAGTGGAACAAATTAACAAGAAGGAAAAGGTAATGAAGGTTGCAACAATGGGGATAACAAGAGTAGAGGCTTCCAAGGCGGATATCAAGGGCAAGGTCATGGTGGTGGTAGAGGTATATTTTCTCAAGGAACTTGCTATACTTTTGGATCTCCTGATCATTATTAGAGAGATTGCCATCAAAATACAAATTTCTCATGGTGAGGGAATCACCATAAGTTAGAGGAATGCCCAAATTTGTATGAACACATGAGTAGGTTATCTATTAGTGGAATCCTCCTTCTTTTATGATATTGATTTGATCCTTTGATAGAAATGAGGATGCTTCAAATTTGTATACTAATTTTGGCAGCACTTCCTCTTTATGCAATGATGATTTTGGCTTGATTGGATGCTATGAAGATTGATAATTATCTTAGAGATTTTGGAAACATGCACTTGCAATTTTTCTAAGGTGGTGTGCATGGAGGGTGGCACCATTATTTATAGCTAAATTGAGGGTTGAGATTAATCCATGTAGGATTATACCAATGGTCTAAAATTCATGAGAATGGAGAATTTTCGAGAATTAGAGGATTCTAGAGTTTATTAGAATTCTCCATTGAATTAAAAATTCAATGGAAGGAGGGATTTTTATTTAAATAGTTGAAAATAAGAGGGAAAAATGGAGAGGCTTCTAGAAATAGAAGCCTCTATATTTATAGGTTCATTTAGCTTGTATTTAGGTGAGATTAATTATGTTTAGTAGGGTGATTAGATGAAGAAGCTAGATATACAATAGGTATAAAGTAGGTGGTAGGTGAATGAGTATTTTTATATTGCTAGAAAATAGTTAATGAGGATTATTTAATATAGTGAATAAAATGTTAATGATGTATTAACATTTCTAAGGATATAATGGGATAATGGGATAAATGAAAGGAAATAATTGAAGTATGATTGAATATAATAATTAAATAATTATTATTATGTGGTTAATGATGGGAATGGATTATTATTGTATGATAAGCATATTATTTGCTAAATGACCATGTTGACATTTTGCATGTCTACATTTTTCTCCTCTTTGAAGTGTTATTACGGAGTAATAATAGTTCAAATAAAAGAGGAGGAGATAGGATATAAGGTGGGGTGATTCGCCCTCGAGGGGTCAGGCGGAGAAGTGAGTAATCACATGACCACTCTAAAAGAGGGGAGGTAAAAGTGAGTCATGGAGGAGTGATTAGATTATGAGAAAAGAGATTACTATATGATAGGATGACAGGGGTAGAGAGGAATGTGGTAGATGAGAAGACTAGAGAATGAAGAGATTAGAGGAATAGAATATAGGAATAATAGAGGATAGAATTTGAGGAATAGAAGATTAGCAGAGGAGGAGATACTGGATTTTGGATGCCCCAGTCAATGATAGATGACAAGGTTGACGATTTATTTAAAATTATTGGATTAGAGGATGTTGTATGTGAAGATGTTATATTTTGAGATGCCTAAGTTTAGGGTGTTTGGATGAGAGGATTCCCCTAGGGAAGGGGTGAAGATTTTGGATTGGGATATGAGGGTGTTGGATGATGAGGATAAGTATTGGTTGTTGGATCGATTTGGATGAGAGGATATTAGTTGGATGTGAGATAATATGTGGAGATTGATTGATTGATTAAAAAATTGATTAGATAGGAGGATGAGGAGGTTAGATAGTTAATTAGATGATGATGAATCCAAAAGATGATGATAGAATGGGGTGTGTTACCATAAAAATCCCATTGGTATCATCATTAGAAATATTTTGGCATTGAGAAAAATGTACCAAGGTATAAAGCCCATTGATGACTGAATTACCGAATGCCCCTATCCTCATATCATTGGACATATTAATATAAAAATATGCTCCTCATATCATTAGACCAGATAAAAGAAAAAAAAGTGGCCTCATATCATCAACCAGAATGCAGATGTAGATAAGCACTAAAAGTAAAAAAAACACACATTGTGTAGTTATATAGTGTTATAATTTTGTAATTTTTTTATGAGTTTTATGTTTGTATGCTTTTTTTATACAATTTTTTAAATATATTTTTATTATTTATGATGTTTTTGAATTTTTTACAATTTTTTAAATTTTTACAATTTTTTGAATGTGGGGTGACAGGGAAGGAAATTTAATGATGGTAGGAAGAAACAAGAGGAAAACCAGATACACGGCAGTAGGGAACGGGCTCTCAAAAAATTTTAGGGCATCGTGGTGGGTATAAAGGGAGTTCAGGGTCTATGGGAGAGGTTATTTTCATCGTACATAGTTTGAAAATGAGATCTCTAAGGAAAAATTGATGGCTTATGACATGATTGCAGACCACTGGGAAGACACCGTGAGAAAGTACTAGTAGACAAACAACAATGGTTGACTACTAGTGAGTACTTGAAATATTAATTTTGTAGATTTTTGTACACTTTTTGAGGTTTTTAGGTTTTTTAGACATTTAGGGGTTTAAATAGGTGATTAGGCACACTATTCATTGTGGATGGGGCTAAAATAGTGCGTCTGCAGGAAGGCAAGTTTCTTTTTAGTGCGTTTAATACAAAAGAGTGCATATGTGCCATAGAGAAACACCTATATAAGAAAGGGTAACGTGTTTGTGATACATGGTGAAGGGTGTGAGAAGTGACGTGTTTGATATGGTGTAGTGCTTTTATGTCTATGTAAGTTATAGGTTTAACGTTGATGATAGGTTTCATCACATTTAATGGATAAAGTAACATATTTGATTAGGTGGGAGGGGGTTATGCATTGTAGCACATATTTGATGAATTAGCATGGATGGGGTAGAAGTAGCGCATTTTTAGAATAGAATAGTGTTTTTGTGGTAGTTTGAAATGGATTGTTCAGAAAAAGGGAAAAGAAGAAAAGGGAATAGAGGGAGTTGGTAATTAGATGTATGGATTAACATGGTTTGTGTGAATGTGTGCATGAGGTGTTGAATACTGTCCAGGTTAGACACCGGTGGTCAGCATGGCCCTACACTACCTATTAGGAGGTGAGGATATTGAGGTGAAGGAGGATGAGGTGGAGTTATTGCATGTGTTAGGATTGTTTCATATATTGAGGATTCATGTCATGCAATAAAATCATGGTTTGTTAAAAGCATTAGCTGAGCGATGGCACTCGGAGAGGAGTACCTTCTAGTGGACGACAGGTGAGATGACAGTGACGTTGGTGGAGGTTTACCATATTTATCATCTGCCGATAGATTGAGAGCCTATAATGTGGCGTAGATCAAGGATGAGGGACAAACTAAGTTTATTGACTGATGTGGTAGATGCACCTCACGATGGGATGTGTATAGACTTGGGGTTTATACTTTAGAGAGGGATATATGAAGCCAGTACCATTGTTGTTTTGTTCATTGATCTACTATGTTTTATTCCCAGATGATGGAGGTCGATATTTTAGTATTAGCTTTGCAGATGTGGTGTATGCTATGTGGTAAGAGGAGACAATATTTTCATGGACCCTATCAATATTGTCTTAATTATATCATGATCGCCACATAGTAGGGTACCAAGGGGGTGGGAGCATTGGAACAGGGATATTACTGTAGATATGGAGCTATGATCATATTGTTATAGGTATGCTCATTAGGATTAGAGAGCAACATCGGGTGAGGGATCTGTCAGTAAGTGGTTGGTGTATGATGAGGGGTAGGTGGGAGCATTTAGGTGAGGTGGATTGCTATCGGTGATGTGTGGATTAGTTGCAGGAAGGAGATATTATTTGGAGGTCTTATCATTATTATGAGGGTTGGGAGGGAGATCATAGGCATTTGGGGAGGATACAGACTCCATATTATTTGGTTAGGGTTCGGCCTTACACAGTTAAGTGATACTGATCGGATCAGGTTCTACGATAGTTTAGGATAGTGCAGGGTGATCCTGTAGGTCACCACATTTTTACCCAGACTACACAGGAGACACATGTTTTGGGTGCAATGATTTTAGTGGTAGTAGCTAGAGCCAGTTTGAATGATGTACTAGTTATTGCATGGGCATCGTTACCATTGGTAGAGGATGCGGGGATAGTATAAGGGTATGAGGAGTGGTGGGTGGAGATTAGACCAGAGCAGTTGACATGACCATTGGAAGGCATGAGATTTTTTTATGGTCATCGTCACTTATTCAGGGGGATGCCGCAAGGATAGGAACTGGTAGTACACAGACCCTAGGGAAAAGATGAGTAGGGGGCACAGAGGTTACCTCTAGTGATTATTTTGGGTAGTCCACTAGCATAGAAACCAATTATTCAGTCACCTATACAGAGTATAGATAGGAAAGATATGGGTGTGATGGAGGTGGATGATATTTTAGTGTCGTTACAGACAAGGTGTCCTTCTCAGATAGATATAATAAGGTCTTCTGGTACAGGAGGACTAGGATCAGGAGGATTTGATGGATCAAGGGATGGGAGAGTAGGAGTAGGAGGTGATGGAGGAGTAGGGGGATCAAGTGATGGGGGTTCCAATCTATAGGAACATATAGATATGCTAGAGAGGGAGGCTCATGCATGAGTGATAGAGATAACATGATTGTGAGCTAGAGATGTAGCTCATATTAGAGATGTATCTCATATGAGATATGTACATGTGCTGACACTGGTAGTGAGGTAGAGGGAGGCAAAGATTACACTACTATAGGGGGAGCTATCTTGGATAGAGCATGAGTGGGACAATCGTAGGGGTTAGTGAGACATAGGGTGGGTCACAGGTAGTAAGAGTAGTAGCATCCCGTAGCACCTCTTGGAGATCAGGTCAGATGGGTCCTCCAGCCACAATATCATTATAGTAGTATTAGGTAGTGATGGAGGAGTTTCGTTATTATGAGGGTATTGTGACACAGGAGTGACCGGATGTGATGCGTTACACAGAGCATGTATCACGACAAAGGGAAAGAGAGGCAATGGGACCAAGTTCAAGACATATACCTAGATAATCCACGGCTTCTGGGAGCACTAGGAGTGTGGCACAACCTCCACTGGTGGGGGATGATATTGGGAGTTTGACACCTTAATGAGTTTTAGTGTATTGTATTAGATGTATTTTGGTGATTATTTTGATGACCAGAATGGTCAAATTTTTTATGTATATATACATGATTGATTATTTTGATGACCAATATGGTCACATTTGTGATGTATATATGGATTATTGATGATATATGAGTACTAGTTTTGGATGTACACAATATGGACATTAGCGTAGATTTTGTTAGTTTTGAGATATGGGTGATGTTTCACATGACAATGTTTATTTGATGATATAGTTCATTACGATGGATCTTGATATGGTTATATTTATGTTATGATTTTGATGATAGTGATGGATTAGATAATGTAGATTGATTATTTTACAGAGTATGGATATGGATTAGATGATTTTTGTTTTTGTTTAGATGAGGCTTATAGAGTAGAGTATGTTTTAGTAATGAGAGGAGATATGGTAATGATTATGTGTATAGATTAGATGATGCTTATATATAGTTTTGATGTATATTGGTGTATGTTGATGAGATGTTAGATTATTAGGTTATGTTGGTATTTGACTATAATAGATATGAGAAATGATGATAATGATGTATATATGATGTTGGTTTTAGCTATGATGTTTCTTTGTCATGATGTGAATGTAGTAATGATATCTATGATGATATTATGTGATGTAATGATAGCATAGTGTGTAGATAATTGGTGGATGATGATATAATTTGGATGATGAGTAAAATGTGTTTTTCAATTATGGTTAGATGTTTTTATTTGATTGATGATGATAGGATGTGATAGGATGATGTGATGTAGTGTAATGTTGCATGTAGATAATGATTAATGTTTTTTTATTTATATATACAAATAGTTATGTGAGGGTGTTGTTTATTTATGTAGGTGTATGGTGGTGGTATTTACATATGGGGTCAGTGCATGATGTATTTTTAAATGAATAATAATATTTACAACATAATTATGGAACGAAATATAGCAGGATGGAAGAGAAAAAGTGGAGTGTGTAGAGGAAAAGAGCAAGTGATAATAAGAGATAGTGGATGGAGATAAATGGAAGCCTCGGGATCTTACAAGGGTTACATTTCTTGACACTTGACTTAGACTCTCGGAAATCTATTTTCTAGAAGAGGACCGTGTACAATGCAACCTTGTTTGGGATCGGGATAGATACTCTTAATTATGAAAGATCTGTGGCTTTGTAGTGAGGATCAGAAGGACTATGGAGTAAGAGAATGGATAAGGTGGATTTGGATGAACATGTGAATAGGGATAAAAGGGATGTAGGGATGAAGGGGTATTTTCCCTCAGTGTGCTTTGTCAGTGTGTCATAAAGTGCTAGTAGACAAAAGGTCTGATTTACCATAGCGTTGAAAACCATTTTCCACCATGGTACTTGTCCGAGGTACCACCAAAGTGGTTTTCACCTTTGGAAATTTTTTAGTAATATGTATTTAGACATAGAATTTTCAGAGATGTATGATATCCATGGGATCATCCAATTTTTTTCCATCCAGAGTAGTAAGTTTATAAGTACCTGAGCTAAGTTTAGCTATGATGACATATGGTCCAAGCCAATTAGGTAAGAAATTACCCTTCTTTTCTTGATTGGTATTAGTGTTGTGATGATGTTATTTGAGGACTAGGTCACCAACTGAAAACTCACGATCTTTTATACACTTGTTATAGTGTCGGCAGAGGCATTTTTGATAGGATTTTAGATGGTCTAGGGCATGAAGGAGATTCTCATCTAGGAGTTCAAGTTCTTAAAGGAAATGGACATGATAGTATTCATCATCAATGAGGTGTTAGGGGGGAAGACGTAAGGATGGGAGCTCAATCTCAATAGGAAAAATTTCTTTAGTACCAAAATCAAGGGAATATGGCATGATGCCAGTGGGAGTGTGGATGGAGGTGTGATAGGCCCACACGACAAGATATATTTGTGTATGCCAATCTCGTCCTACTTGATTTATGATTTTTCCAAGGATGTGCTTTAGCGTCTTGTTAGATGCTTCCGATTGGCCATTGCCTTGTCGATTATATGGAGTGGATAATTTTATTTTAATGTGGAATTGGTTACAAAGTTCACAGACGTCTTGATTTTTAAAGGATTTTCCATTATCTATGAGAGTGGAAGGGATACCATAATGGAAAATGATATGGTTAAGGATAAATTTGGATATTTGTTTGTCAGCGACATAGGTAAGAGGCATGGCTTCGACCCATATAGTGAAGTATTCTATGGTAGTGATAATTAAATTATGGTCATCAGATGAAGTGGGATTTAATTTTCCCATGAGATCAAGACCCCAAGTAGAAAAGGGCCATGGGGTAGTGATGGGTTGCAAGGATTGGGATGACATGTGGATGAGGCAAGAATGATTTTGACATGGGACACACTCGTGGACATATGAACATGCATTGTTTTCCGTGCTTGGCTAGTAATAACTAGTTTGTAAAAGATTTTTAGTTAGGGCCATACCACTAGTGTGAGCACTGGAAATTCTTGTGTGAACTTCCTGAAGTGTTGATTCAACTTCTTGGGAATTTAAGCATCACAACAGAGTTCCATAAAAACTTCTACAATATAGGGTGTTGCCTATGATGGTGAAGCAAGAGGCACATTGGATGAATGAATTTTGATGGCTACGAGGGAGGTTGGGTGGAAGAGTGTGGTCATGGAGGTAGGTATATATATATTGATACCATGGAGATTTGGGACCAACAATCTCACATACCATCTTACACTCAGGAGTTTCATAAGTTGGGACCATTAATTTCTCAACCAAGAATTATGAATTAGATGCATCTGAGGGCATATCTAGGAGAGAGGCGATTGTAGCCATAACATCCAATTATTTGTTGCTTGTACTGGGGAATTTTTTGAACCGAATATGCTAGAAATAATCCTTGAAACTTTAGACCATTATTTTGTAATGAATTAATTTATCATCCTTGGTGGTATATTCATCATTAACTTGCTTAATGATTAATATTGAGTCACCAAAGACATTGATATGTTTTATATTTCATTGAATGACCATCTTTAAACCGAAAATGAGTGCTTCATATTCAGCTATTTTGTTGGTACAAGGGAAAGCATGCCAGAAAGATTTAGGAATTAAGTCACCTTGAGGATTGATAAATACAATTCCTGATCCTGATCCATGATGTGTAAAAGATCCATCAAATTATAATTTCCATGTATCTGACTATGTAACTGTACATATGGATTCATTTGGGAATCAAGTGGTAAGTGGTGTAGAAATAGAGACTGGAGCTTCTGCCAACTGGTCAACTAGAACTTGTCCTTTGATAGCTTTCTGATTAATATATTCAATTTAAAACTCATTGAGAAGCACAATCCATTTATCCATTTGTCCTATGATATCTGATTTAGAAATTTGATGTATTAGTGGATCAACTTTATCTATGAGCTTAATGGTATTATTGAGCATGTAATGTCGTACCTTTTGAGAGGAAAATACTACGGAAAGACATGATTTTTCCATAGGATTGTAGTTGAGCTAATATGCAATTAATGTTCGGCTTAAATAATAGATGGCTTGTTCCTTTCTTTGGATATCATGTTGCACTAGGAGAGCTCCCAAGGCTTGCTATGTAACAGATATGTAGAGAAGAAGAGGCATTCCCAAAGTAGGAGGTACCAAGATAGGAGGATGCATCAAATATTCCTTTAGTTTATTAACAGATGCCTATAATTCCTCATTCCAATGAAATTTTGTTCCCTTTTTGAGCAAATGGTGGAATGGATGGCATTTTTCTACTAGCTGTGATATAAATCATTTGATGCCTTGAATCTTTCTCCGTAGGCTTCGTAACTGTTTGATATTTTTATGTGGAGAAATTTTGAATACAACTTTGAATTTATCTGGATCAATTTCAATTCAATGCCTAGAGACAATAAAGTTGAGGATCTTTTCAAATTTGATGCCAAAAACACACTTCTTGAGATTAATACAAACTTTACATTCCTGGATTCGTTTGAATATTTTACGAAGGACCATAGGATGTTCCTCATGAGTTTTATATTTTACTTTAATATGTTCCATATAGTATTCAACTATATCATGCATCATATAATGAAAAATGATAGTCATGGAACATTGGTAGGTGGCTCCAGCATTCTTAATTCCAAAAAGCATGACTTGATACCAAAACGTTCCCCAAGGTGTAGTAAAAGTTATTCTATGTTGATATTCTTTGGAAATTTTTATCTAATTATAGCCAAAGAAACCATCCATGAGAGATAATATTTCATTCCTGGATGTGGAATCAATGATCATATCAATATTTAGTAGTGGAAATCATCTTTAGGGAAAACTTTATTGATGTCACGAAAATTAATACAGATGGAATTGCCACAAGTTTTCTTGCCTACTGGGATGATATTGGAGATGAAATAATAATAATTAATAGGTTGGATGAAACCGATGTCAAACAACTTCTTTAGTTCTTCTTTGATAAGTAATGAAAATTTTAGATGCATTTTGCGAAGCTTTTGTTTGACCAATTCTTCATCTTTATACGAGGGAAGGGTGCAAACCAGGGATATCCAGATAAGACCATGTGAATACATCTAAAAATTATTTTAGAAGTGTTATAAAGGTGACATGTTCCTCAATAGAAAAAGATGCCCCCATTTTGAGGATGTTGGGATCCTCTTCTGTATCGATGTTGATGTTAATAGTTTCCTCAATTAATGATGATGATTCATTTTGCAACATTTTAAGAGCTAGAAGAAGTTGATCGATGACTAGATCATGTTGAGGAATTGGGGATTCTTGAAATAATTCAGCAAGGGGATCTTCCTCATTAAGGTGAAAAGAGAGGTTGGGATGAGGGATATTAGATTGGGATTGAAGGGAAAGGGGAAGCTCCTATGTGCCAAAGTATGTGTCAGCGTTTAGGCTTATTTGGAAACCTTTTTTATGGTCTCCAATAGGTATATTGTTGCAAGTTCCTATGCACTCAAGAATTGCTTCATCATTTTGAAATGAATCAAGAGGGGCATTCTCTAATCGTTAGACCCATTGAATTAGTTGTGGATGTGTGAGGGCAATATTGATGGCAAGAAAAGTTGTATCATGGAAATTTTTTGTGGCAGAAAGGTCTTTGTATTGGATAATGACGGAAGTTGTGTCGATATTATCGATGACCTTCTCAATTATTTGGAAGTATCACTAAGGTAATCACAAATAATTTTATCGGGTGGTTGGTACCCAAGTTTGTGGCCATCAAGGTTGGTGATAACATCTGGAGGTTTGGGGATACCTGATTATTGCGGCCTATTCCTCATCCAAAATAACCCATATGGTCCATAATCCTTTTGGGAATAAAATATTTTTCGTTAGAACAACAAGAAGGTATAGAATCATCAATGAGCCATGTGGCATCAGAAGGCTCAAGGTATGTTAACGTAAATATATTTTACGTAGGTTAATTTTGCATTTACTAGGTAGTTTAATATTATTATTTGGTTATATTTTTATAACAATATATTTTGCCTTATATAAGTTTGTTTGAACTGTACTTAGGGTAGTTTGTTGTATATTTGCAACATATTATTTGTTTGTTATAATTTCTTCCTGTGTATACTTTTGGAAGATTATGTAAATTAGTTTATTGTTGCACTTGTGCAAAAAATTTCCATGTTTGTATTTAGTTGTACAATTCCTAAAAGAATTCCAACACTCCAATGTAATCGTGATTGGATTGATTATAATAAAATAACCAAGCTTTCATCCATGTTCTTAATCTTTCATTTGGTACTAGAGTAGGTTGAATCTCCTAGCTAGGTTGGAAAGAGGTTGTAGAGAAAGAAAATTCTTGGAGAATAAATATGCATCATTAGAGAGCCAGTGTTGCCTCTAACAGCTTTCCAGGTCTCCCTGAAGTCCCACAACCTCTTATTTGATATCTAGGTAAACGTAAAGTAAATTTCTTTTTGCCTTAGTACCCTCTGCACTAGGAAAAATTTCTCCCTGGAAGCTAATCATATTTAGAATATATATATATATATATATATATATATTCCCCATTAGGGGTTTTGTCTCTAATTTTGAGAAGTAATATAGTTTCTTCTATTGTTAGCAGACCTCTGCATTTGGAGGAAACTTTACAGGTCAAGCTCCCCTGGCTGAGCTGTTTGCATTGAATCGGGATCACACCAAGTTGCTTCTAGCATCATAGATCGTGCTATACACTAAGTTCTACATTAAGTTGTGTGTTAAAAGTGTTTGATAAGCCATTCATTAAACTACTTTACATTGTGGTGAGTGAGCTATCCATCGTGTTTTCCATCGAGCTATTAAAGGCTGAGTTCCTTTATGCATTGGTCACTATGCCAAGCATCGAATTACATCAAGGACCAAACCATTTCTAAACCAATCCCACAAAGGAAGGTTGAGGACTGAAACCACCTCCATTCTGAGCCTGAGGCAAGTTCATGGGTCATGTGCATTGGCCGAGCTTCGAGAGGTGGATAAAAAAATGGTGAAAAATAAACCAACACGGCCTATAAGCTATTTAAAGCGAGATCCTTCACATCCTTTGCGACATGCAACCTACACAAGCACAAAAATGACGATGTATTAAACCATTGCAGAGGCAATAACAATAAACGGTGGAGAAAAATCAACAAAACAACCTTGCAAAACTATGACCGAGGCATCAACAAAGCAATAACTGACATCTGTCAACATGAAATCAATCACGGAGGAGAAATAAAACAATAAACAAGCAAAGGTCACTATAAAGCAAAAGGTGAAGAACTCAGAGCTGCAGATCCAATTTTAATGCAAAGAGAAGCCCTAAATCACTACCCCCTAGTGCCACGTCACTCAGCCACGTGGATTCCTACATCAGCCATGTCGAGTTTTTATAGATTAGTCGGTTTTTTTGTATAAATATCTAAACCTTCATTTCATAGAATATTCCCATTGGGTGTTGCATTGGTAATTGGCAAAGACTTAGGGGGAGTGGTGCATGGTTCAACCCCTACAAGAAATATTGTTTTTTTTAAACATTGACTTTAGTGGAACATCCGGAAAATGAGGAAGACCTAAACCGATCTCAAGCCACATAGACCTCCTCTCTCCCAGCCACATCGATATGTTTACAAGGTTAGTCAATTTTATTCCAATACAAACACAAAGTGCTTCGTTTTATATGTAAAGTGTGGTTAGCAATTAGTTGGATAGGTGGAAAGATTTGGGGCAGTGAGGTTAAGGGTTTAAACCACCCCCAATACATTTTATTTTATAAAAAATGAAATTTAGTGGCTAATCTAGTGGGGTTCACCAAAATTAGTGCCTAAAACCACCGCTAAATCCCTTAGTGATAACTAAAGCCACAATTATTTTTAGTGGAGAAAACCCTACAAAGGGTCAATTTATTTTCTCTTACTAGGAATATTTTTTTATTTTGATCACTTTTTTTCAAAGGAGGGGTATCTGAAAACTTCATTTTGAGCCATTTTGTTTTACAATATTTTTCTCAGAGAGTTGTATTGTGTTCGGAAGGCCACCAGGGCCCCGAAAAACAAAAAAAAATCCTGCCATTCAATGTTTTCATAATTTTGAATGTAATTGTATACCTCATTGTATTGTACTAATTTATAGGTTGTCATATTCAACCACAAACCATTGTAACTGTTGTAACACTAGCAGAGCTTTGTACTAAAAAATATTAAAATTTTGGCTCTAAATCACTCACAATATCTTTGATCTCATTCGCAACATTTGATATAAATAGTGTCTATGGGAAGCACTTACGGGTAAAGTTGTCATGACTACTACTACACTTAACGCCTAATATAGGTGCAAAAACGTCATCTAGGCATCGACCGTTTGAATCAATGGGTAGTAATAAGGACACAGTGCACACACTTTGAGCCATCACACTCCATCTGTGAATGATTTCCCTGACTTACATCTAGACTGAGAAATTCATCTAGGCACAAACCCCAAAGAGGTTGAACACCATTGGATGTACACATGAGGATATTCCATCTGAGCTGGTGCTTCCATTAATCACATTGGTTATCTTTCAAGTAATTTCTTAGGTACCCATGTATCCACTCTACTCTCACATGAACATTAACACCTCTTTCATGTATCATATGTGCATATCAGAGGGGGCAATATTCTTCCACGCGAACGAAAAGTATATCGGAAGGGCATGCATATATGGAGAGGTTTCAATATACCAGCTCTAGCACGTGTATATAAAATGGCACATCGTATAGCTGGAGTGATAAGATCCAACTACCCTTCCATCATTTGATTCTACAAAATGGGTACATAATGGCCCCTTATTTTGATTTCTTCTGGATTCACAACTACTCATAGGAAATAACTATGCAACATGGAAGACCCCAAAAAAATCAAGACATATACTTGAGTTTGAAGAGATTTGGACTGTTGTGAATGGTATTGTAACCATCATTCCATCAACAATGATGATATGAACACAACAGAGATCAGTTTGATAAATATGATCAAGAAGGACTAAGCTAATCATCTTGTTTGGAGTGTTTAATGACATGCTAACCCCACATTTGTGATGCCCAAAATATCCTAAGAAGCATGGGATAAGTTAAGTCTATAGTGTACGAGGCCAAAAATAATCAATGTCATACTGAATTTACAGAGTCAGTTACACAATCACCTGATGTTTATCCCAAAAAATCGAGAAAATAGAAACTTTCCTAAGAAGAGTTTCAGAGTTAAGGGACCTTCACTTCTAGCCCTAGGAGAAGCGGTCACTGATGAAGCTCTCATTCCCATTGTAATACAGGATCCCTTCCCTCCTTCATACCACATTTTTGTGACAACATTAAACTTGTTAGATATGATAGTTAGTTTCGAAATGTTAGTGAACCTACTGCAACAAGAGGAAAATATGTAAAATGAGATAATGATGAAGAGGAGTGGGAACCCCTTTATTCTCATGTCAGAAATGGAAAAGGACAAAGGAAAAGGCAAACCTCATTCCTATCAAAAACACCCAAAATCAAAATCAGTGAATCAATAAGGGACCTATAAACAACAAAATATGAAATGTCCTATCTGCGAAAAGAGGACATGAGTTGAAAGATTGTTAGTATAATACATACAAGAAAGGTTCATTAAGTAATTCCAGACCTCAACACTAACAATCAATTGACAAGGGAAACTCTAACTACAATCAAGGGTAGAAAAAGGGGAACTAGAAAAGAAAACCCTATCAGTGAAGGAAATAATGTTGAGCAAGAAGAACATTCAAATACTGAAGACTACTTGTAAATTATCTTGCATTCAAGTGAACCCTCCACGTCATCTAGTGATGTCTGGTATGTTGATTTAGGAGCATAACTCGACACATGACTGGCCACAGTTAGACTAGTTTACTTCAATGAGGGACACACCTTCGAAAAAAACCATGTTACCCCATATGTAATGATTCTTCATACATAGTTTCGCAAGGGATTGGGAACATTTCTCTACCCCTTAAGTTCACATCAAATGTAAATTCATCAGATGTATTATATGTCCCTGGGTTGACAAAGAATTATTCCAATCCAGTCAGTCAAATCCTAGATCAAAAATTGAAAATTTACTTTGATAGTCATTCCTACAAGAAAATGTGTTTAATTCGAGACAAATCATGAGGCTCAAAAATAGTTACAAAAGCCTCTAATGTGGGACACATGTTCCAGCTTGATTTTGTCCATAGAAATGATCATGCACTTGTGGCTAAGAAATCTACCTCTGCACAGTTGTGGCATCAGAGACTTAGTCATATCAGTTTCAAGTATCTCGAAAAACTTGATTTGACATAATATGGTAAAAGGATTACCATCTCTTCATAAGGATACAGACAAGTGTCCTTACTGCCTAATAGGAAAATCAATCTCAAAGCTTCATTATCAAAAGAGTACTTATCCATCTCATGTTAAGCTTGATCTGGTTCATACTGATCTTTGTGGTTTGATTACAACCGAGTCATTCTATTGATTTCAATTCTTCATGCTTTGTGTTGATGACTATTCAAGAAAAGCGTCCATATAATGCGTGAACACAATGAAAAAGTGAATTAGGGTGAGGTGGGTTCAAGAAATTAAAAGTGGCTAATTAACAAATCAAAACGTGGTCATCACGTTATAATGTGTACGTGTTTCTTAAAATTTAAATGAAAAAAAATCACCATTGTCCATGATTTCAATTCTTCCCCTCAAGATCATGGTATTTTCTTCAACGAATGCCTGCATTCACATTCATCTTCAACAAAATGGTGTTGCTTGAAAGAAGATAATTGTGCAGATCATACTAAATGGTTGCGATGCATGAATGATGATTCTAATGACTAGCGAGGACAATCTGAGAAGAAGGTACAGGGAAAATAATGTTTCTCTTGATTGCAATCAAAGTTTTGGCATTTTCTCTTTACAGAGTATTTTTACATGTAGCATTTTTATAAAATGACAGTTATCTATTTCACATGATTCTAATTAGTTCGCGTCCAAAGACTAGTATGCATAAACCCTAAGTAGAATCCTCGTAGCCCTCCTAGCCCTCTTACAATCAGCTATAGACTCACCTCCATTGGTAGTCAAGAGAATTTAATGGATCCATATAGTGGAGAAAAATATACAAATCAGTAGAGATGTTGAGTTAAATTATTTAGCAGATGCCCATTCCATAGACTCCTACACCATGACTTCCCTTGCAAACACATTGGAGTCATTATTAGATCAGGTTGAATCAACAACGAGTCAAATTGATTGGTCCTACAGATCTATAAAGAGTCTTGTATGGGAATGATGGTGATGCTCAGATAGAATTATTAGCTCCATGAAGTAATTTTTTTTTACAAAAGTATGCTCATTTGTGCCCTATTCTACCGATGCTATGAGAACCAAGAATGTAGTTCTTTTGGCATGCAAATGTTTTCCAATCCACTTGACCACAGACTCACAGTAATTTGCATAGAGAAGTCAAATTTACTTTAGGACCGATTGTGGAGTAATATTGTATATGATGACCACCTCTGACAATCAAGGAATGAGGTTCCAGTTATATTTTTTGAGGAAAGATGCTATGGATGTTGAGTTTATCCTCAATGATGAATCCCCAAATATTTTGAAGCTATGTCCCAGTCTTCCACTAGGCCGAGGAAAATAATCTACATGCATGATGGGACCACATGCACAAGTACAAAGTGAGTCCTAGTAGTCAACATGCTAGATTCCCCATCCAAAATAAGGCCCTCATCTATAAGGAGACAATTTGGTCCCTGTAGCTAAGATGAAGGATGATCAGTAGATGATCTTTGACACTAGTTGCATAGTTTGCTTCAAACACTCAATGATACCCTTGATTTAACATACAATAGAGATTTCTTGAAACTAATGTTGGTGGAGGTGGAAAGAGGAGTCCTCCAGGTAGTATTCAGCATGAATCCACATATGTTGCACCTAGTCTTGAATCAAAGGTGGGTAAGAGCATGCAAGTTGGTGGACAATTCCGTGGACATAAAAATCATCAAATTTAGGAACCACAATCGCGGTTCCTGATATCATGCTTAGGTGTCAAAAATTACCAAACCTAAAACTACGATCGCAGTTTAGATTCCACGAGTGCGGTTATAAACTGTAATCACGGAACTCTGAGATACAAAAATTAGCAGTCCCTCGAGTCCTTATTTCCCCCCATTTTTCATTTCAAACCGTGATTTCTCCTAGACCTTTGGCACTCGCGCTTTAAATACCCCCTAAAATTTCTCTTCAGACTTCTGGATTGTGATAGTTTCAACCATGTTGCCAAGACAAAGAGGTAAGCCCTCGATTTTGATCAATTTGTTTGCATTTTAGGTTATTTTTTGTGATTTTCATGGGTTTTTCAATTTTTTGTTTATGTATACAATTTTTTTGTTTTATCAGTTGCTCTGCAAGCTCGTAATCCTGCAAACTGTCAAAATATTCTTCAAAATCCTCCAAACAATCCTCAAAACCCTCCTCCAAACATATATCCACCTCATGTGGCTCCTTTTGTCCCCACAGAACTAGCCGGAACACAAGCTGATATCATTGGAAGAATTCGACAAAATAAAGATGTCATTGAGAACCTTATTCAAACTATGAGACAAAATCATGCCACAAATCGGTCCCGCATGACTTTAGCCAACACATTGCAAACATTGATTGATGAAGTTGACTCCACAACCAACCAAATAGATAGATGGAATACCTTTAGAGGTGATTGTAGGTGGTGGTATGCAGATAAATTATCCCATGTGGTCATAGAAGACAAAAAAAATGGAAAAGACCACATTTGTGCATTATTTACTATCCCTAAAAACAATGCCCCCCATAGTTACTTGCAAATGGTTCCCAATCCATAGGTGCCATGATGAGTGAATCAAGAACAATTTTTGGGACTGATGGTGGATTGTTTTTTATTATCCACCATGTAACAACAATGAGGTTCCTCTCTATTTTTAAAGAAATTATATTGTGAGTTTGTACTTAATGAGGTCCTAAATTATTTAGACTTTTCTGATTTTTATGGGCGAGAAGGTGGCTCTACACAGAGTAGACCTGGTGCACGTGTAAGTCAACCAATGACCCGCCATGCCCCAAAACCCCCACTACCTTCAGTTATCCCTCCTAAAATGAAGGAGGTTGTTGAGATTAACACACTACATGCATTAAGGGAGCTCACTGACACTCTGACCCAGCATAGTGACCAGATTGCATCTGGTGATGTTGGTGGAAGTGCTAGTTCTAGTGCATCACACCACTGTGGATCATGTGGTGTCGTATGCACTACGGGCAAGACATTATTTGCTGGATCACATGATTTCTTTTCTCTAGATGAGATGATGGTGGATGTTTTTAGAACTGGTTCAAAGTATCTTGGTCTTTCATAGGTAAATGTCAAATAAATATTTAATATATATATATATATATATATATATATATATACAATAGTTTAATTCATGTTTGAAATTTTAATATATATGTATTTGATTGTACATCATGTACATACATGTAAAAAACTAATTTTTTATTTTATTTTAAATAGCAAGAGTCGGTGAAGGAAACATCTCGGCGTCGACATGCTAGCTACTGCAGCTAGGCATGTTTCAAACGTAAGTTTCAAGTTGTACAAACTTACATTTTTAATTTCATTTGATTGTGCACTTAGATTATTATTATAATGTTTCACGTGTATGTTGTACATATTAATATGTTTGTATTTTATACACAGGAGCCTGGCGGTTCATCATCTGCTCTGGGAACTGAGGCTACTGGCACGCCTCACATGATTTTTATGCAGGTTAGTTTCTCTTTACACTTTGTTTCTAATTATGGAAGTTCACGTGGATTACATGCTTTGGACCTCTGTTATGTGGTGCACAGTCATGTAGATTTTAATATTAATTTGTACATGTTTTTTGTATAGCTTATGACTGCTAGAGAGACTCCTCCATAAATGCAGACTGTGGAGGCTGCTGTAGATAATGCCATAGCATCTGTAGATCCACTAACTGAGGTACAATTTTTCAAATTTGTTAAATTTATGGAGGTTCATTATTTCTTATTACTTAAATCTACAATATCAAATTTTGTATGTATGTGAAATATTTAATTTGAAAATTAATTATTTGTATGTAGCTTACCCCTCATGAGTCTATTGTTGTCCCTGCGATGCGTCAACAACAAATTGATAGGGATCATGACATTGTGGTAAGATTGCACATGCATTTTAACTAAATTGTACAAGTTTCTAAATTTTGAATGTATTTTAAAATTTTGGGTGTTAAAAATTTGTTGTTTATGAATGTGCAGGTTAGGTTGCAGGCCTGCTTAGAGATGCCTAGGACCACACAGATGAAATTCTTAGTGACATATTCCTCCACTACATCCCCAGGTCGTGGACATGCTACTTCTAATATGGTGAAGAGAGGAAATATGTTTCATTATTAGATTAATAGGACCTGGATGTACATAGATATATATATATATATATATATATATATATATATATATATATATATATATATATATATATATATGGGCCAGCTAGTCCTAGTTCATGATTCTTTATAGGACATTGTATATATAACTTTATGTGACTGCATGTGGTCCTATAAGTATGACACACTTAGTTTGAGATGTACACATGTTATGAGCTTATATTTTCAGAGATGTGCATCCAGGACACTTAGTTTGAGATGTACACATGTTATGAACTTATATTTTCAGAGACGTGCGTCTAGCACATTTAGTTTGATACATTATATATCCATGTGTTGGTTTTCATAATGATATTACTTCTATGTTTGATTTTATTTCATTGCACATGATATCCTTATATGTATGTATATTAGTTTTATATGTATGTTTGATTTAAAATTAAAAAACTATGGTGCAACATATATGAATATAACGTTACTATGGTGCAACATTACATGATACAATTGTTAAGAAATTAAGGGAAGCATGTGTATTCCTCCATCAACATGGGCAACTTATCATTTTCCTCTTAAGTCATGAAAATATTTCATAACTTGAATCTTTAAATAAGATGTCTTCCCTTGGGTCATTTGGTTTGTGAACTATGTATTCAATTTAATTTATTAGAAGGATATTATTCATTTTACCATTGATGAGTATGGTGGTGTATGACCAATCCATATTTATATCCCCACCAATATCATGATAGAAACTTTGGCTCAACAATATACCATACGTAGCTAGCATGTCTTCAAAAATGGCCAATAGTAGGAATGAAAGTAATACCAATAGAGTTAGCAAATTTTATAAGCATGACATTGTCAGAGGTGTTGGAGTTAATAATGCAATTATTCAATTTATACCCATTAACCAACAAGGAAAGATAGAAAGGTTCTTATTTCCTAGAAGAGGATGATTTTAATGAAAGAAGGTTTTAGGAATGAGTGGTTCTAGGAGTGGGAAGTGATTCTTTAGTGTTGGTAGGATTATTGGAACATGTATTTTTACTACTTCCTTTGCTAAACTAGACGAGTTTATCAAAATTCTTGGGATGTTTTTTTATGTGCTCATATTTTGATATTTGAATTTTATCTTTCTTAAAATGGTCACTGATGTAAAAATATGAGGAAGTGGTAGGCACATTAGGAACTATGGAATCCTTGACATGAGTAGGATTTTCATTCTTAGGAATAATAGAAATCAATTTGACAAGAGGAGGTACAAGAGACTTACTCAAAGAGGTAGATGGAGTCTTAGCTAAAGTAGTATTAGGATTCTTCTTAGATGAACCCATAGAATTAGGAAATGATGTTCCTCTTTTTTTTGGTTTTTTTCTATCGATTCACCATTTGAGGATTAAAGTGTTTTGCTTGGGAAGAAGAAGAAGAGGCTTACTAATTTTTTAAGGAGTGGGTGAACACTAAACAAGAGTAACTATTCATATCATCTATGGATTATTCAGGATCTTTGTTGGGTGAGTATTCACAATAACCAATAATTGCATAAACATCTTCTTCTTCTCTTTCAATTTTTGATTCAACAATTTCTTTTCCTTCATCTTCATAGGTTCCACATATTTCATTAACCAGTGGAGATTATAAGGAAATAATTTTAACCAGTACCAATTACAGGTTTTGTACCCATAGATATAAGATATATATAGGTCAAGGCCTTATTGTGGTACCATGCAAGAAGAGATGTCATTGCTTCCAGGCTACTTCATTCGGGCATAGTCCCTTATGAGCCTTGAGACCAAAAAATCGTTTAACTTCAAAAGGTGACTATGCGGACTCCATGGAACCTGAGGACATCTCATTTGATCCTAAACCTTAGTGTAGGGACCCTCTACAATAGTCTGTCTCAGTTTTTTCCTTCTCTAATCGGTGCTCTCGCTACCCTAATGTTTGCAAATGTGCCAAATAGTATAGTTTGAGACAGTGTAAGGATGTCAAACAATATATTTTACAAATGGTGGGTCATGGCACCAAACTGACTATGTTAAAACATCTGAGTGGCTAAGTGAATGCTAGAGGAGGTGTCATTTTGGTGCGTGAAAATGTCATTGCTTCTGGGCTACTTTGTTCAAGCATAATCCCTTAAGAGCTCTGAGACCAAAAAACCATTCAAATTTGATGGGTGACTACGTACACTCTATGGCACCTAGAGACATCTCATCTGATCCTACACCTCAACATAAGGACCTTATACAATATCATGTCTTGGTTTTTTCCTTATCCAATCGGTGCTCTCCCTGCCCTATTGTTTGTAAACGCACTAAATAGTGCAGTTTGAGACAGTGTAAGGTTGTTTAACGATATATTTTGCAAACGGTGGGTCATGGCACAAAACTAACTACTCTAACACATCTAGGTGGCTAGGTGAATGCTAGAGGAGGCATCATTTTTGTGCGCAACAACATCATTGCTTCCGGGCTACCTCGTTCAGGTCTAGTCCCTTAAGAGCCCTGAGACCAAAAATCATTTAACTTTGACGAGTGACTACGCGCACTCCATGGCACCTAGAGATGTCTCATCTGATCCTAGACCTTGGCGTAGGGACCCTCTACAATATCTTATCTTTATTTTTTCCTTATCCAATTGGTGCTCTCGCTGCCTTATTGTTTGCAAACATGACAAATAGTGCAATTTGAGACATTATAAGGATGTCAAACGGTATATTTTGCAAACGGTGGGTCGTTGCATGGAACTGAATGTGATGACACATCTGGGTGGCCAAGTAAACACTAGAGGAGGCATATTTTTGGTGCACGAAAATTTCTTTGCTTCCGGGCTACCTCGTTCGGGCGTAGTCCCTTAAGAGCCTTGAGACCAAAAAATCATTCAACTTCGGCAGGTGACTACGCAAACTCCGTGGCACCTAAGGATGTCTCATTTAATAATAAACCTTGGTTTAGGGACCCTCTACAATAACTTATCTCATTTTTTTCCTTATCCAATCGATACTCTTGCTACCCTATTGTTTGCAAACACACCAAATAGTGCAGTTTGAGATAATGTAAGGTTGTCAAACGGTATATTTTACGAACGGTGGGTCATTGCACCGAAATGACTACATTGACATATCTAGGTGGCCAGGTGAATGCTAGAGGAGGAATCATTTTGGTGCATGACAATGTCGTTGCTTCCGGGTTACCTCGTTCGGGTGTAGTCCCTTAACAGCCCTGAGACCAAAAAAAGTTCAACTTCGACGGGTAACTACGCGCACTCTGTGGCACCTAGAGATGTCTCATCTGATCCTACACCTCGATGTAGGGACCCTCTACAATATCCTATCTTGGTTTTTTCCTTTCCAATTGGTGCTCTCTCTGCCCTATTGTTTGTAAACGTGTGAAATAGTGTAATTTGAGCCAATGTAAGGCTGTTAAATAGTATATTTTGCAAACGGTGGGTCATGTCACTGAACCGACTGCGCCAACATTTCTAGGTGGATAAGTGAACACTAGAGGAGGTTTTGTTTTGGTGTGTGATAAATTCGTTGCTTTCGGGCTCCCTCATTCGGGTGTAGTCCCTTAAGAGCCCTAAGACCAAAAAATCATTCAAATTTGATGGGTGACTACGTGGACTCCGTCGTACCTAAGGATGTCTCATTTGATCCTACACCTCAGCGTAGGGACCCTCTACAATAGCCTATCTCAATATTTTCCTTCTCCAATCAGTGCTCTCCCTACCCTATTGTTTGCAAACGTGCCAAATAGTGTTGTTTGAAATAGTGTAAGGCTGTCAAATGGTATATTTTGTAAATGGTGGGTCTTGGCACCGAACCGACTATGCCGAACACATTTGGGTGGCTAGGTGAAAGCTAGAGGAGGTGTATTTTTGTGCACAAAAACATCATTGCTTTCGATATACCTCGTTCGAGCGTAGTCCCTTAAGAGCCCTAAGACCAAAAAATCATTCAACTTTGATGGGTGACTACACGCACTTCGTGGCACCTAGAGACATCTCGTCTGATCCTATAACTCGGCATAGGGACCCTCTACAATATCATGTCTCAGTTTTTTCCTTCTCCAATCGGTGCTCTCACTGTCCTATCTATTTGCAAACGCACGATAATAGTGTAGTTTGAGCTAGTGTAAGGCTATCAAACAACATATTTTACAAACAGCGGGTCGTGGCAATGAACTGACTATGCACATGCATGGGGATGATCTTGTAAACACTTGGGGAGGTGTCTTTTCGGTTCTCTAAGCTCCAGGTGCTTTTAGGCTACCTCCTTCTAGAGCTAAGAACCCCCTCCATAGGTACATAAATTATTGTTAATTACTTCTTTTTTCTTGTAAACCAATGAAAGCTTCTCTGAGCTTCAAGAATTTATAATTATCTACTAACAGTGCTAACCACGTGAAGGTGGAAGATTTTCTGGCACCACTAACCTACACATAAAAGTGTTAGTCAAAGAAACTTAAGTTTCAAATCAAAACCATACTAGATATATATCAAAATACACAAATTTAATAAAATATATGAACTTAAATTTATCTAACTAACAAATTTATATATACCAAATAAATTATATATACCAGACATGAGCATTGTAAATTCATTCCAATGAACCATCAGGATCAAGATATACTCTAAATAGCGGTCAATGATTACTTCATGATTTGACTCTCAAACCTTCCAAAGAATCTTGTTATCAGGCCTTGCTCGATATCTATACAGCTAAATATTTGTCGCTAGAACTAGATGTGAATATAAAAGTATTTTCCTCGTGTGTCTCAAAGTCTTCAAACACCCAAACAGAGGAGTTTTTTAATGGATACCGTCGAACCCAAGTTCTAGTAACTACCACTGACCCTATAGGGTACTCAATATATTTTCCATCTATAATAGGAGAAGTCAAATTCTTTCTTTCCTTGATGTAATGACATAAGAAATAGTCTATTCCTTCTTCATTTTCTTCTATCGCAATAACTGCAAACACATGTCCTACCAAAAAACAAAGGTTTTAACTCAAATTTAAATTGTACATATTAAAATTTCAATGGACATAACTCAATACAAAATTTTTAAATAACCATTAATACCTTGTCCGTACAAAAATTGAGAATTTCGTCAAATTCCTTGGATGTTGCAACTTCATCGGCAGAATACAAGTGATAATGCTTGTGGAGGTTGATAACTAGGAAGTGGAGTTATAGGCCTACAAATCCATCCATCCACCCATTCTCATGAATCACACTTAGCAGTGAACAAATTCTGATACAAGATGCACAAAACATGTCAAATTTCTTGTCCATGTAGCCCATGAAGTAGCATTTGAGCTACAAAAATGAGTGCATATCACTAGATCTAGTGAGTGTCATACAATCCTCGTAGTTAACAATTTTTTGTTCCTCTATCAACCAAAATTATCTATGAATTGTGGAATTTTCTTGAGAACCTCAGGCCATGTTTTCAATACACCATTCCATTATGCTCTTTGCATCTTTCAATTTAACACCATCTTTGTACTTCAACTCTTCTCTTGTAAGATCTCTTTTCACACATGCCCCTGCACCATCATGCTCTCCTTTTCCATGTCCAACCTCAGTGAAATTCTAAAAATATGTTGCACACCCATCTTGACATGCATCCTTACTCATCCAATAGAACATTCATGCATTCTTAAACTTAGACGTGCAATTATGTGACCATTATATAATGTTGTTTGAATTGGATGTCCCTATCAGACAAGTTTCCATAAAATAACTCGAAACACCCTTGCAAAAATTCAATAGAATGAGTACGATCATCACTGATATAAAAGTGGTACTCTCTTAAATTTTTTTGATCATTATCTGTATTGTCAAGGAGAATGTATAAATGCTATATGCACAAAAATGGTAACTTGTACTGAGTTGTAATATTGTTATTGAACCTCAATTTGTGATTGCAATGTGTAATTCTCTACAAAATTGACCACTGAAACAATAGTACCAATAGGAAATATGTCCTTGCATATCTTGAATTGTTCATCCCAACCATCGAGCTTTGTGTGTATGCCTAGCATACTCATAAACAATTTCATCCTTAAATTTTCTCATAAATTGAAAAATAGGCATATGTTCTGTAACTAGCTCACATCTGTTTAGACTCTTTTCCATCTTTCAACTGGTATGCAACTAATGTATATTTATTAAACTCAACTAAATTATGTCCTATTGCACCTTTAATTTGTCTCATGGATGTACAACTTTCCAATTTAGGTAATCCGCCGCATGTACCACAACTTCCATCTAAACAATCCCGTGAATGTTCATGTCTACGTTTAAGATTGTACAACTTTTGTTTCACTTATCAAAATGTGATAGTAACTGAAATCCCATCCCAAGCATTGGAGAAATTCTATGACACATTAAATATATGATATATATAGTATATTTGATTTTGATATTTTTGATATATTTATGGTGGGAAAATTTAGCATAATGCGCTCGCATTTTCTAACATCTTTCCTACAGACCACTGGTGTCACGTGTGGTTGATCATTCACATAAAATGGTTGCTCGAAAAAATATAAAATAAAATCGTATGACCAATTTTAGAAAACTACATGCTAACTTGTTCACCAAATGAAAAAAAAAATAAAATTTGAGTCATCCCAATCGCGGGCAAACGGACTACAGATCTGGTATAGTGATTAAAAAAAAAAACCCAAGTCATATAAATTATAACATGTCTTAATATTAGCTAAAATTGTCCATTTTTTTAAAAAAATAGTAGTTTAGATAACTAGACTTCCATATTTTATGCATTCATATTTATATAAATTTTTCTTACATTTTGAGTGCGCGTATTGCAGAATAATGCCCTACAAGTTGATCATTTTTCTATTTTTTGCAATATGAATGATCCACTAATGACCCCTTTTTTGTCCACCAACTTGCATTAGCACTTACCCAAGTATAAGCCTAGAACAAGATCGAATTATTGGCATAATCAAAGGTGATTTTGTGATTGATTTACTTACAACACTAGTAGTAAGTACATTTTTGGCATAATATCACGATGTTTAGTGCTGTCAGTATGATGCTCAACTACTGTGATATTCATCATGAAGGTTTTCAAAAATAGGGTAGAGGTTTGACCACGTAAATTATTTGTTTTACAATGCTTAGAAGGTGTAAAAATGTATGCCTCATTGGCTCCAAATAAGTTTCATCAAACTAATCAAGTTTCTTTCATGTTTATAAATCATGTTAAAAATGTTTTATATTCTTTTCCCAGGGGTCAGCGTACTGGTTGCATGCTTGAAATGAAGTTCAAAATAAAATTTTGCCAGACGTAATGGTTTCAAAAGGTTTTGAGCTAAGTTGAGGTAATTTGGTTGATGTTTCTAACCAAAATTTGATGTTATGAAGATGAGGTAGGTGAATAATATGTTTGTCTATAGGTATTCAACCTGAATTGTCATCAATGTAAAATTTTCAGGGAGAAGTTCAAGTAGTTTTCCAGCATTTGAAAAAGGAGGAGATATGTTGACATGTGGTCCTATTAGGTTTTGTTATTAAATAAAAATCATCATAATGACATGAGTGGATTTGATTCAACTTGGTCAGTTGACAGTTTTATGTGATGTTGGCATGATTATTCAGATGTGTACTTGATGATATAGTAGAGATTGAAGTGTGGACCTCTGCTTGACTCTTACAAAGCCTATTCAGCATGCGCTCAGGTGATGTTGTATGATCTATTTGCCTCTAATTCGTTTGGTGTTCTTGAGAAACATGTTGATATGACTGGATAACATTTTTGGACTTCGAATTTCAAGAACTCACATCATGTTTGGCTTCTGGTGCATAATACAGGTGTTTGGCTATGTTACAAGTGACAGAATTTGGAGCAGGCATGGTTGTCTTGGTAAAGTAAAATGAGCTAAAAAGTCACATGAGCTATATGAGCTCATTGGGATGCTGTGTAATTAAGGTATATCGAACCGTGTATAAGGTATTTTTGGGTCATATTAGTAGTTTTATGATGAGTTATAACAGTTCTTTGAGTTAAAACCCATAACTTGTGGTTACAGTGAGAATCCATGATCACAGTTCGTCGCTATATCAAGTTTTAATCCTACCCTGGAGAAGCTTGGGGCATCTGGTATTGCCCCAACCATTATGATGATTAGATATGTTATTGTGAAGTGTATTATGGTTCTTTGAGAAAAACTTTAAGTTTTCTAGGATCCAGAAATTTCCAAGACTATGGTAGTTTATGTGAGACAGGGTAAAAACAAGTGCTTTTCACAACTCGAGTTGGTACTTCCAATGCTCACCCTGAAGTGTGTGACTATTAGCTTTGTAGACATTTTGGATTTTAAAGTGAATAGAATAAGATATATATGATTCTATAAGGGTTTAAAAAAAATTATGATGTCATTTCATCGTCAGGTTTTTATAAACGCAAATGTTCAAGAAGATAAGTGGTCTAAAACCCTAGTTAAACCCTAGCTAGGAGCAGCTTATCAGAAATGAGAGGTATAGTGAACTTAGTACCATCCCATTTGTTCATAAATTAAATGACATATTAATATGATTTAGAGGAATATATATATATTTGATATAAATTTATGGTTGTGGTCATGAGTGATGAGCGGGACCCCACTCAATCAGCGCTCCAGTTTCTGAAGAAGAAGGTTTTGGGACAAGGTTGTCCATGGAAATAGGTCATGTGATACATTGATTGTTATGGAATTTACGTGAGATGATATTGATTTTCATGGTAGACAATTTTATCTAAATTTTCACCAAATGGAACATGGTCAAGATGAGGTCCATTCAGGTTGACTGGTCAAATGGGCTATAATCTTTTGAGTTTTTTAAAAAAGTAGTGCTCAAGTCATATAATGGTCAGTATTTAGAGATATAGGTAGAACTTGTTAAGGTGATTTTAAAAAAATAGTATTTTGGAAAGATAGATTCCGGATGGTACAGTTCATAGTTAATATGATTATTTTATTATTATGAGGTTTACAGGTCATTATTTAGACATTAAGTAATTGCTTTAAGTGTGACGATTTCACGATGTGTTTTGCTGCACATTTTGATGTCCACTTATTGAAGCATGATATGGATTATGTCCACCAACTTCTCTGCATATACACATGGAATATAGAATCAGGGATTAATCTCTGGAATGGCCTTAAATAAGCACCTCAGACTTTATACAGTCAAAATTAATGAGCATCTCATATAACATGGATTTTTTACGAGCTAATCCTTTGGATACAACGTAATTTGGTAGGTTGATTTGATGCAGACAAGACGTGGATATTGTGTTTGAGCAAGTGGTATGATTAAAGGATCTAGTAAATTTCTTAGACAGTGTTAGTAAAGGATGATCTATGGAATTCAAAGAAATTTTTTCACCGATGGAATGGTGTGGTTTAGTAGACAGTTATCTTGGGTTGATGCATAATGAAGTTGTCTTAGGGTGTTGAAGGGTGGTAGAAAGACAATCACATCTTTGTTTCTCAGTTGAAATATACTAAGTTCACTGGGCTCATTAAATGAAATTAGGATTTGTCTGGATTGCAAACCTAAATTGCTAGGCCTATGTATGAATTTTAGAATGCATTTATCTCAATTAGATCCATCACCTGCGGTTAATGTCCACTCTCTATTGGTCAGTTGAATATGGTAGTCTCTTTTACATGACCTACACAGGACCAAATTTTAAGATTATGCCCAGTGGGGTGTTTGAGCCATGTTTTTGCACATGTAACCCAATGTTTTTGAATAGGCCGGAAACTGATTGGGTCACTTATGACTGTTGTATATCTCAAGGGATCAGTGGATGTTTACTTCATTTATGGGTCGATACAAGAAGAGGGACAACTAGTCTGTGTTGTCAAGATATTGAAATCATGAGGAACTTATTAAAGTATAGTTTTGGGTGATTTTGCAAGCTAGTGGTGTGTGTGAAAGGCGTTTGTGACCTATGTGTGAGTGATTTTGAACCAATGTTGGAGCATGAATAGATATTGAAATAACAGTGTGTTTCTAGGTCTGATTCCATAGAAGCCAGAATAGCATGTTCTGCAAGTGTTTTAAGTTGTTTGAGAAGTGATATGACTACATCAGCTTGTTTGGAGGACTTTGAATCACCACAGGGTAAACCAAACACCTTGTATGTTGACAATGAAGTGCGAGCTGAATACTTGGTCGTCCATCCAAGTTGTCATGAAAGAACAAAGCACATTAGAGGTACAAGTATATTTCATACATGAACATGTCTTGAGTGGGTTCAATGATACAACTCTTGGGGGTTCTAATAGCCTAAACCTTGTGCAGATAGCTGGCACAAATTCACTTGGACGTTACAAGGTTGAGTTGCTCCTTATAGGGTTGGTGCTCCTTATAGGGTTGAGACAATGCAAAATTATAGGGTTGGTGTTTTACTGGATAACTAGGGGTTGGTGCTCCTTGTGGGGCTAGGTGCCTACCACTAAAGTATTGAAACATATCAATAAAAATATTTTGTTTTAGTGGGTCAAACCATGCACCACTCCCCTTTAGGATTTTCTCACTTACCATTTTGCAACACCAAATGTGCATTTTCTATGAAATCATGGTTGCTTGCATATTTGATACAAAGATGAAAATGCACTAACCATTAAAAAATTCATGTGGCCGATAAGTAGAAATTCACGTGGTTGATTTGACATGGCAATAGGGGAAATCTGGTTTAAAGCTTCTCTTTGCATGAAGGACCTGATTTACAGCCCCCTGCTCAGTGCCATTGTGATTCTTAACAATGACCTCTGCTTGTTTATATTCTATTCGCACAAGGACTATGGCCCTAAAGAGTTATTCTGGATGAGGACTATGCCGTACATAACCAAAGAATCCCCGAAAGTCCATTCAGGATCCCCAACATTGATGGACATGGACTTGGGTACCAAAAACCATAATGAAAATATTCATGATGACCTTAGTGATACTTTCAAATTTTGCATTGAACTAGGCTCACACCAAGTTGCTTCTAGCATCATAGATTGAGCTCTACACTAAGTTTAACATTGAGTTGTGTGCTAAAAGGGTTTAATGGGCCATTCATTAAGATGCTTTGTTTTGGGCGAGTGAACTATCTATCGTGTTTTCCATCAATCTATTGAAGGCCGAGTTCATTTGTGAATTCGTCGAGTTGGCCTCTCTTATCAAGCCAAGCATCGAATTACATCAAGGATTGAACCATTTCTAAACCGAGCCCACAAAGTAAGGTTGAGGATTAAACCCACCTCCATTCTGAGCGTTGGTGATTTCATAGGTTGTGTGCATTGTCCAAGCATCGAGAAACGGATCACAAAACGGTGTAAAATAAACCAACACGACCTACAAGCTATCCAAAGTGAGATCCTTCACATCCGCTACGACCTGTACAAGCACAAAAAATGATGACGTATTAAACCATTGTAGAAGAAATAATAATAAACAGTGGAGAAAAATCAATAAAATAACCCTGTAAAACCATGACCGAGGCATCAACAAAGAAATAACCGGTATCTGTCAACATGCAATCAATCACGGTGGATAAATAAAACAATAAACAAGAAAGGTCACCATAAAGGAAAAGGTGAAGAGATAAGAGCTGTAGATCCAGTTTTCATGCAAAGAGAAGCCCTAAATTGCTACCCCCTAGTGCCGCGTCACTCAATCACGTGGATTCCTGCATCAGCCACGTCGAGTTTTTAAAGGTTAGTCAGTTTTTTCTTTGTATAAATATCTAAACCTTCATTTCATATCATATGCCCATTGGGAGGTGCATTGGTAATTGGAAAATACTTAGGGGGGAGTGGTGCATGGTTAGAACCCTACAAGAAGCAGTTTTTTTAAACATTGACTTTAGCGACAGATCTAACAAATGAGACAATGCAAGATATCCAAAACGAATAAAATTGGATGAGCCTAATAAATCCATTTGCCTTTTATTTTGACATATATCAGGCATTTCATGTTTTTTAGGTGATAATGGTATCTAGTCAATGTTAAAATTCTGATATTCTCCACACCATGTTGATTTCAATTTAATTGGTGGAGTGGGGAAAAGGGGAGTGGATATGGATGGACTGGGTAAAAGAGAATTGTATGATGATGAGGTGTTATGTGATGTGGATGGAAGAATATGTGGAGAGACATATGAAGAGATGGATGACGATGGTGGTGATGATCATGCGGGTTCGGTAATAGGATAATAGGATTCTTAATAATTTTCTATTTTAAGCACTTGGAAATATTTAAAAGGTTGAGGATTTCTGTGGATGGTGATTTTTATACCAACATGCTCGAATTTGAGACATTGATGTAGTGTAGATGGTACCACATGCATTTCAAGAATCCATGGTCAGCCAAGCATTCAATTATGCAAGAATTGGATGTCTATAACATGGATGAGGGTGGGAAGAATAACATGCTTGACATTGATAGGTAAATATATACTACTGACTGATTTAAGATTGGTATTATCATAAGCTTTGACAGTAATAATATCTTGGATATTTTATTCATTCTACCCTAATCATTGGATAAGAGTTAAGGTACAAAGATTAAGAGTAGATCAATTGTCTATTAGAACACATTTAACATAGATATGTTCGATATGAACTTCAATATAGAGAGGAATATTATGTGTGGGACCATGTGGTGGTAGGTCCTGCTGAGTGAAGGTGAGTGGAAGCATTGTATAGGGATAGAGATGAGCAATGAGGGCTTGGAATTGTGTGGGATCTATGTATTTTGTATCGTGCGTTTCTTGAAGAGTGCGGTAAAGGATATATTTATGGATAAAGGATGTTTTAAGAAGATCCATGATAGATATTTGTGTGGGAGTTTTCTCGAGTTGTTCAATGATTTTGTATTGAGGTTGTGGTGTGGGATTAAAAGACAATAGAGAGTCTCCTTATACCACCACACGGCTCCTTCGAGTGGTTACAACACACTGAGAGTTTTGTGATGGTGGTTTAACTTTAATGGTGTCTAGTTGGTGTGGGAAATAGTGAATGTCACTAACAAGTGACTCGTATTAGAATGGTACACTATGATAATTGATGTGGTTGGAATGATGATTGGATGATTCAATTTTATTTCCAGACTTCTGTTGGCCTTGGTTAGAAGCATTTGTCTAACCATGATTAGGAGGGGAATTTTGATAGATCCCAAGTTTCTAATTTTGAGAAGAAGTGGATGTATTGTCCTCAATTTCAATTTCACCTCAGTCAATGAGATCTTGAATGTAATTATTTAATTTCATACACCTATGTGTGGCGTGACCCTTGATTTTATGAAATTTGTAAAACTCATTCTCCTTAAACCACGAAGGTTTAGACCGAGACTCGTCAATTGGTTGAGTTTGAGGAAAAATGACCATATTGGAAGAAACTCATTTATCAAGGATCTCTTCCATAGAATCACCAAGGGGGTGTAGGTTCTTTGTTTGGAGTCTTGGGTGGACCGAGGTTGCCCTTTAAGGACGGAGATGGTGACCATTATGTGGACATGTTGGATATTATTTGTTTTTATTAATCCATTGCCAACAACATTTTTATTCTTGTTAATTTATTTCTATTTCTCATACATGGAGGGTTAGTTGGATTGACTATGATTATCACGAGAATATAAGTTAATAATACCTTTTACAACAAGATTCTTTTTAATTGATGTACCTTTCTCAATGATGTCATCAAAAGTGTTAGCGTAATGGACTTGGAGATAGAAGGCTAGTTCTTGGTGGAGATTAGAGAAAAAAATAGTGGTTACCTGTTTTTTTCTAGAATAGGCCATGTAATTCAACTCGCGGGGGATTTCCAACTTTGCAAGAAGAATGAAAATCTCTCTCCATTGTGTTTTTTGGTATTACACAAGTCAATCATTGTGACATCATGTTCCAAATTATAAGAAAATTTCTTAACAATTTTTTTAGACAAGTTGTTGAATGTAGTAACATAACCTTTGGGTAGATTAAGGAACCATTTGAGGGCCAAAACACTTAAGATTCATCAAAATAGTCTCAATAATTAGGATTTTTCATAAGAAACTTCTTGGAGAAGCATATAAAAATCCTTAACATTCTCACAGGGATCACCTTTTCCTTTATAGATTTCAATGTTGGGTGGTTCAAAATATGGTGGGAAAGGGACTCACAAAATATCACAATTGAGAGGGTAAGGGAAAATTTTCTCAAATGTATATTTCCATCCCTATGTTTTGAGTTGCAACCCTTGAAGCATTTCCCTCATAGATTTCACTTCTTGCTCCAATGTGGGTTCTTGAGGATTGACAAGTGGTGGATTAAAGTTTGGTTGAGAATGTTGGGATCCATTATCATTAGATGGTTGCGGGCTGATTTGAGAAGCTAACTGAGAAATTTGGTTACTCATTTGTTGTAATTGGGGTAATATGACTTATTTGTATATGTTAGGGTTGTTCTCTTTACCATCCTGTCTGCATACACACTTACTCAACTTGTGGTGAAGACCCTTGGGTGCATCTTTTGACACTTTATCCAATGTCATTACAACACTCATTTCCATCCCCAAATTAATTCGCTGGTGATTCTTAAGCCTTTGACAGTTCTCAAGAGAGTGGAACCTCTTTATGCAAAAAAAATCCAAATATCAAAAAGAAAAAAACTATATCAAAGTTAATAATATCCCATAAAATCCAATATAAGAATAAGATGTATCTCCATTGGGCTATGGACGCTTGGCTGGTAGCGGTGTAATTCAAAACTTAACCTTCCATCAAGCTAATTGACTTAATCACTCCCTATACATTGGCTAGTTTGTTTTTGTATACTACCCATTAAGTATTCACTTCAAGCGGTAATTAACCATCATAATTGCAAACACTTTGATCTCAAAGGAACATAGGGCTTGTATGTTTCTAGGTATTGTTTAGACCTTGGTCACACTCTTGTTTTAGCCTAAATCTTTCCTTACAACATGTGTTGTTAGGCTCATCTTTTATTCATCACTACTGTTGTTTTCCTTCCATCCATAACATGCACATCCTTTTTCACTTAGGATAGAAAATCTATGGACTGATGATGATCATTTCCTTCTCATTATGACTGGGGGAGACTTTATTATTATTTACTTGAGGCATCATCAATTTTAGCCACCCCTCACTTCCCATCCTACCCTACACTTGGGGGCCAATAAAACCCATCCATCCATCCACACATGCCACCCTAATTTAAACTTGGGTGAAAAACCACATCTATCTCTTCATCCCTCCTTCATATGCTTGAGGGTATATCTTATCATCCTTTATATCTCCCATCTTATCCTCTACTACATCCCTCATCCTATATATTTATCTCTCATCCCACATCCAATCTAATCCTAACCTCTCACCCAAACCCTGTCCTCTCTAACCTATCCAATTTCTCTTAATCCTTCCCTTTCATCCTACCCAAACACACTTTGGGACTTATAGGAGAAATTCACATACCACTTTACATCCCTTCCCATCCCCCCATGAGCTCTACTATTTTGTATCCTTTCATCTTACCTAACTTAAACTATCCCCCGTCATCTAAAATCTGCAATCCCAACATCCAACATTCAATAATCTATACATCCCAAAACTAAAATATCAACATCCAACATCAAATAATCTAAACATCCCAAATCCAAAAATTTTACATCTAACATCAAATAATCTAAACTTCCCACATCCAATAATCTCAACATTAAAAATCTAAAAATCAAAACATTCAAAAAACAACAAAAATGCAATGTTTGTGTTTTGCTTATCTATTTGTTTATTTGTCTACATTTTCATTTTGGTGATGATATGAGGCCCCTTTTGTTTCTTTCCCTTTTACACGGTCTAATGATATGAGACCATCTTTTTTATCAATCGGTCTATTGATATGAGGACAAGGGAATTTGGCAATTCAACCATCAGGGTATTTATACCTTGATGCCTTTTTCTGTATGCCACATTCATAAGACTGATAATGATGATAAAAATGGGCACTTTATGGTATCACACCCCCTTCTATCATCATCCAACTCACTATTTAATATCTTCTCATCCAAATTGATCCAACAACCAATACTTAATCTCATCATCCCAACATCATCAATATTTTAATCCTCCAAATCCAACATCAATATAAATCCTAATCCCCAATTCCACAAATCCTAAATCTTCAATCCTAAACCCTTGACTAGTGCATCCTCAAATCTAAGTCTTAAATATCCACCTTTTTCATACATCGTTGACCAGGGAATCCTCTAAATCTTGAATCCTCAACATCTCAACCCCTTGATTAGGGCATATTATAATCCAAAATTCTCTCATCCAAAATATAACATCATCAAATCCAATATCAGATTATCCATAAATCCAGAATCCTCACTCCTTGACTGGGGCATCCTCAAATCTAAGTCTTAAATCTCCACCCTTGTCATACATCATTAACTAGGGCATCCCTTAAATCCAAAATCATTAAAATATCCACACCTTCACTAGGGAACCCTATAATCCAAAATCCAATATCTCTTAGTCCTCTAATCCTCTCACCTTCTCTCTTAATCCTCTAATCCTTTCTCTTCTATCATCTACTAACTTGGGCCTCTCCTGTTTTTGAGCGGTTACCCACTTCGTTCCTCCTTGCCTAACCCCTCGAGGGGGCATCATATCACCATCATAACATCTTTCTTCTTTTTCTTTGAACTATAACTTCTCCACAATAACTCTTCAAAGAGGGGCAAAATGTAGACATCTAAAATGTCGACATGGTCAATTACAACTAATTTGTCCCACAAATATCCCAATGTCATCCATATAATAATTAGTCACAAGATTACTTATTATTATTTAATACATTTTATCATATTTACCCCTTAATCCATTTTATCATTATTTATAATTTATCCTAAATCCATTTATTTGATTAATATATCCCCTCTCAAACCATAATCCTTTAATTCATTAATAATATCCTATTATCTTATTATAATCCTTTATTAACATTTTATATGAATTTAATATTCATATATCTGACCTACCACCTACCCTACACATCCCTACACCTAGCCTTTCCATCAAATCACACCCCTAACCCTTATTAATTAACCTAATATAATCCTAATTCTAATCACATCCTCATCTCTAAAATTAGAGGCTTCTAAATCTAGAAGCCTCTCTAATCTTCTCCTTCTATTGAATTTTTAAATCAAAAGAAGCTTCTTCCCTCCATTAATTTTGAATTCAAAAATATAGAATTTCAATCCTCTCATGAATACTCCACCCTTGATCTCAATCCAACATGACTTCATCTTAGCCATTGAATCCTCCACCCACAAGCTATAAATCAAGCTCTCCTCCTCCATGAGAGATAGTTTGGAAATCCATAACAAAGATATACCATTTTTATCACTCAATCAATCCATCATTTACATTCAATCAACCATATACAATAAAATTCAGCCTTCATCATTCTCTCGTCAAGAAATCAAAGGCAAAATCAAGGGGAGGTGCTTCCCAAATCATCCCACAAAATATGAAGCAACAATCAATCATCCAACATCAAAAGCGCATCCAATCAATCAAAGGGGGAGTGTTATGATCATGTAGGTAAGTGCATGTATTTTTCTTCTCTTTCCTTTCCATATATTTTTCTATCGGAGGTAGATTAATAAGTTATGTTAGGAATAGGATTGATTTGGTTTGATAATCATCTTATATTTGTATACCAACACAACTTTTTGTCTACAACAACCATCTTTGAATGTGTTGTATATGGAAAAAAAAACTATGGATATGCCTATTGGGGTGCTGAAGGATGCATCTATTACTATTCAGGGAGCTAATTTTACTGGATACTTTGAGGTTTTAGAGCTTCCTGAAGTGGACAACTTTCCAACATTACTTGGGAGGCCCTGGTGCTATGTGAATGATGCAGGTCTACGCTTTAATAAAATATACACTAGTTTTTTAGAACAATGAGGAGCGCATGATTATACCTCTAGTTAATAATAAGGTTGAGCCTTATGCTAAACCATTGAGCGAGGATGATCTTAATAAGATATATGTACAATCAGTGTGTGATCCAGATAATTTAGAACCATCAAATATGGGTGTGCTTCATTGGGAAGACACACAATATTTAAGTGACACTACTAGTGTTGTTTGTGATAACTGGGCTCTTGGAATGTATGAAATGGTTGGGCCCAAAGTCAAAGGAAGGGTCACCAGAATTATTAGTACGTGCATGGTGAGGTGGTTAGGATCTACTTAGGTACCAAGGTATACTAGTGAAGGGAATCTCGATACATTCCTATGTGCCATGGAGACTCAATGCCAGAATGAGTGGGATATAAGAAACATGTTGTTATATACTTTATGTGGGATAGAAGCATGCTGGTGGGAAAAACATAGGGATAACATCTTAGAATGATGAGAAGTAAGAATCACCTTTTCCACCAGTATTACTGAAGAAATGTACCCACTCAAATATTCAAATTTCATGGGAAGTCTCTGGCCTCTTTTCACATCCATAATTGTGAGAGACTATGGGTGCATAAGTTATACTTCACATTGCGAGGATGTGCACAACCATAGTATGTCCATGCTGACTTGAAAAGAGAAACAAAAAATTGGCATGCGATGATTGCAGGTATGATACAAAATTTTGACTACTTTTCAACTAAGCCTCTAATCCATGAAGCATTCCAAATCATGAAGCACATCATGTTGGGGGATAATGCGAAGGATGAAGAGCTCATGTTAGAACTATTTGGAGAACCTGATCTTCAAGTGTGTCTTGATCTTGAAGAGACATAAGAGGTAAAGATGGGACACACCTAGAAATAAAAAGAAAAGTGTAAATTGGTATACATGATTGATGCTGAGGAAGTTGAAAATTTATATGTTAGCCACAGTGAAGGTGCACATGAGGTTATGAACACTGAAAATGAGAAGGAATGTGTGTACCATGGCCCTATGAATACAATTGAGGTTAACATTGGTATGAAGGATGAGTCCAAGGATGCCATTATTGGTGATTATTAGTCAGAGTAATAAGTAATAAAGATTATCAAACTCTTGCGCAACTTCCAGGACTTATTCCCACGGGGATATCACGAGTTAAAGGGAGTACACCCTTCTTTAGGTATAATGAATATAAAGATGAAAGATAACACATGACCGGTTAGGAAGAGGCCTTATAGGATGAAATCTAATCTGTGCGTGAAGGTGAAGGAGGAAATTGATAAAATGCCCAAGTCTAGAATTATTGAGTCTATTGAAGAATCTAAACAGGTCAGCCCCGTGGTCATAATCATTAAGAAGGATGGGAGGATAAGGATTTTTATAGATTATAGAGAAATCAATGCTTCATGTGTCATAGATCCCTTTCCCACCCCTTTCACAAAGGAAATCCTTGAGGGAGTAGTTGGGCGTGAGATATATTATTTCACAGATAGATTTTCAGACTATCACTATGTGTGCATCATGAAAGAGGGTCAAGAGAAGACAAATTTCACCACTGAGTGGGGAAGCTTTGCATACAAAATTATGCTATTTGGATTGAAAAATGTGTCTACATTATTTTCACGCATTGTAGTACAAGCCTTGCAAGATTTCATTCACAATTTTTTACGGGGATATTTGGATGATTGGATAGTATATGGTTTAGTTAAGGATCATTATTATAATATCAGGACTCATGCTTTAAGAGGTGCAAGTAGTCAAGAATCTCTCTCAACATTAAACAGTGCATATCCTTTCCACACCTTTTGGCACTTTACTTGGGCACATCATTTGCAAGGAAGGAGTTGTTGGTAAACCCAACCAATATAGTTGTGATCTTGGGTTTAGAAGAGCCTACAAATCAAAGTGAGGTGCATGGATATTTCGGGGGAAAACCGGATACTACAGGAAATTTAGCAAAGGTTTTATGAAGATATTACTGCACCCCTAGAAGAATTTAATCATTGAATGAGAGGCTTGCCCCTTCACCTATATTTTAGGGGTGGCGCACAACAACAAGCATTTGAGACATTGAAGGAGAGGCTCACTATTGCACCTATATTGTGCACTTTCCTTCATGGGGAAAACTTTTTCATGTTCACGTTGATGCCTCTAGTATGGAAATTGGTACAATGTTGGTGCAACCAATAGAAGTAATCATTGTTCCATCCTATTTTCTTTATAAGTAGGAATTTGACACCCACGGAGTAGAATTATATAAGTACTGAGTGTGAGGCATTTTCTATGATCTACGCACTGTATAAATTTAGACATTACTTGTGTAGGCGGCCCTATTTATTTTCTATACTAGATCATATTGTGCTCAAGTACTTGGTCAACAAGGCTATTTTGCAAGGGTACATCTACATATGGATACTTCTATTTTCAGGAGTTTGGTTTTCATAGTTGTTATGAAACCAGTTAAGAGAAATTCAAGGTCTGGTCATTTATCAAGTATATAATTATGGCAAGGACGCATAGAGGGTATTGAGGATACTCTGTCTCGATTTATAGTTGTTATAGATTGAACCATGTACCCACCTGTAGATTTTGGAGAATATGGCAGTTGTATTTTTACACACGGGGCTAGGTGCACCTGAAGGAATAAAGACATTGGAGAAGAAAGTAGCTTTGATATACGTGTGGCTGCCTTATCAGCTGATTGGAGGATACTTATACAAAATGGTATGATGATGAATATCTATGCATGGCATGTATACTAGAACATGAGTGCGATGCACTATTTTGAAAGAGGCTCATGGTGGATATAACAAGAGGAAATTATGCATTGGGGATGGTACAGTGTGAAAAATCCTTATGGCTAGACTTTGGTGGGAGACCTCGTATAAGGATACCAAGGAGTGTGTAAAACCATGTGTATCATTTGTAAATTCCTTGGAAAAGCCTAGAACATAGAGATGAGATGTCGTTACAACCAATCTCAAGCGTAAATCTTTTTGAGAAGTGGGATATTGACCTTAGTAGGACCTAATTGCACCATTCCCAGCGTGAAGGATTGGTGTGCATTATATCATAACTTGTACCGACTATGTGATCAAACATGATGGGAGGAGGCTGGCACCTACAAAGTATTGTACTGTAGCTACAACAACAAGGTTTCTCTAAGGAGAAAGCATTATTAGCAGTTATGGCTTCCCATTACAGCTTGACAAGTGATAGAGGAACTCATTTTCTAAATGAGACAATTAGAATTTTGTTGGCAGATTTTATGGTGGCACAACATAGAACTACTCCTTATCACCCTTAAGACACTGACACTGCAAAGGCTTTCAATAAGGTATTTTGGGACAGACATTGACAAAAAATTGTGATGTTGGAAGGAAATATTGGGATGATAGAGTGTTAGTTGTACTTTGAGAATATACAGGACCACTTATCAAATGATTAAATAATGCCACACATTTTCACTTCATGTTTAGTGTGGAATTTGTACTACCAGTTGAATTCATGTTACCATCCATAGTGTATTGCACATGTGCAGGTTGACTTAAAGATGACAAGCAAGATATAAAAGAGTGCGCATTGACAATACTAATGCTATTAGATGAGAGGCATGTACCATTTCACGTGTTGGAGCCAAAATACTAAGAATGAAAAGACAGAAAGAATGACATGATAGGCACATTAAGAATAAGACATTTGCAGTTGGAAAGATGAAACTTCTCTATGACTCCAAATTCATCCTGCCGCCTAGGGAAATTAAAGGTAGCATTGGTTGCGCACCTTTTGTAGTAACCAAGATAATCAAATCAGGTGCATGTTAGTTGTAGGAATTGGATGGGAGCATGTTTACCCAGTTACTTCAATAAGATTAGGTTGAATCCGCTACTATAAATAAAGCTTCATGGGTATTTTTAATAAGGCAATATTATTGTCATTTAGATTATCTTTCCATTTCATGTGTTTCTTTCCAATTGTTGCTATGCTTTTTAGTTATTTCCTTGTTTTCTTTCCTTGGTTTTTTGTAATAAACATGTTTTTGCACGCACGAAGTTGATTACTATCTATTGAGTTCATGCGTAGAGGACCATGCATACTTTTAGTGTGCGGTGAACTAAGTGTAAGTGCATGAAAGAGAAAATTATTGATGTCTGTGATTTATATAGATTGGCGCATGTTTAAAGGGTGTTCTTTTAAGTATTTTCATGGAAGGAAAAGGTACTACAGGTGTTACGGATGAAGGTGATCTTAAGAAAATTACTTAGGATGAATACCACACGTGAGAAAAGGTTCGCATAGTGTAATGTGAGGTAGGTAGTGGCAATGGTAAATTACTTGGTATGAAGCTACAGAGGATTATGTACTACAGCGCATAGAGGCATTTAATGAGGTCCATGGCCTATGAAGTAGTGGGGCGCAATAGAAGGTTATTACGAATGGAGTGTGGATAAAAATTACCATGAAAAGCGAATAAAAAGTGAAAAAGTAAGTAATTAAAGCTAGAGTATGAGGGTAGGTGAGGATTAATTAATGTGAGAAGTTTTGATAAAATCTATAAAATCGAGTGCAAGTGACTTCATTCTTACCTTGCATGTTAGAGTGTTTGAGATATTGAAGAGTGATCAAAGTGCAAACAAGTGTGAAGTACAAGTGTAGACAAAATATTCATTGAACCGTGTGGGAAAGTTAGTCACGACCAAAGTAGAGCTCCTTCCTAAGAAGTGTGAGATCAAGGAAAAGGCATGAGTAGAGTAGGGTTGAGGGTTTCGATCTCCTAGAGCTATAGGATTTCAAAAGAGTAAATTGCAGCTAGGGCATGTGATTTCGGGGAGACATATGCTGCATGAAGGCATAGAGAAATGTAATGGTATGCTAATGAAAGTTGAACATGGCACCTAGATGAGCACCTGACAATGGCCACATAAGGGGAAAAAAGAAGGAAAGAACCTAGAAGTTGGAAGTAGAGGAAGTGCACCAAAGGAAATAGTTTCTGAGATGTAATATCCTGAGGGCGTAATAATGGGACATAGATTGGGAATCCCACATTTTAAAAATCAAAGTGAGCTGATTATAATCATCGCACCAGTTCGAACATAAGATAAGATAGAGAAAGATTTGGTAAAAAAGATAAATTTGTGAACAGAAGATGACAAACCCATCTATGATGACGAAGTGGTATAAGACCTTGGAAAAAGTGGGAGTTTTGCAAATTTATGAGTTGCCATATTTTAGAAAACCATAGTGAATTTTACCAATGGTATCATGTCCAAGAGTCCATGAGGACTTTTTTTATTTGCACAAGAAGGTGAGTGTGAATCACCGCTGCCATTGATTGGAAGGTTTATAAGGTTACGGAGCTCGGGGAATGAGATTTAGCCACTGATATAGATGATGAAGTAGGTGTGGAGGCCACTGTATGGTTGAGATGGCATATGCAGAAAGGAGGGTGTGCATGTGATGGATATCTCAAAGGTAAGATGACCCCGTTATTCAAATTGTTGTGCATCTTTTGACCAAGTTCAATAACCAGGAGAGATGGGGCTAGGTAAATAAGAATATGGCTCCACATCGCTAAGAAGATGGAACTAAGGGAATGGTATATAATCTTGTTTCATTTATACTAGAGCTGAATTATTGAGTAAGTGCACGCATGGTGACAAGATTACATGGGGCATGATCCTCTTATCCATTGTGTTTGTAGAGATTGGGGTGCCCAATATGGCCATAAGGACAAAATGTGGAAGTACCTACTGAAAGAAAAATTCATTGGCCAAGAGCTTTGCAGACTACACATGTGATGGGGTCCACAGTGCACCTTATAAGATAGAGACTAGAGATGTGGTACAAGACCTATGTGCAAGGCATTTGAGTATGAGTGGAGACATACCCAAGGAACTTCCCTCTGATATTGAATGGGAAGGAGGAATTTGTTAGTTTACCAACACTATTGCATTGGGAGATTTTTTATGAAGGATGGTAAAATACGAGACTTCTTGGTGCAAGTTTCCATATGCCTTTACACATGTTATTTCCAAGCTTCAGTGAATATATTTTCAGATACGTGTGGAAGCTAAGTTTTGATGCAGATAAAGTAGACTGTGAGTACCATACACTATGGAAAAACCTATATGTATCCTAGGTAAGTCAACATATATTGATAACTATAATATCTAGATGACATCATCATAAACTACTATGAATTTGGACCAGTTGGAAACTTAGTCCATTGCTACTAAGGTATACATCTACCTTAAGCCCTAGGGCTGGTTAATGGAATATACATCGAAGATGAATTTAAATGTCTTGAGTTGCTACCAAAGGAAAAATATACAATGTTAGCACACTACAGTGATGATTAGTCGATACCCCTCCAAGTAGATGAGGAGGAAGAAACATCCTAAGGATGAAGAGGAAGAGAAGATACCGGTAGTAGCAATGTGCTCAATCATGGTGCCATAAGATAACCAGCAAGTAGGGAAAAAGTTTCCTCATGTCACTAGGATGTCTCCTTTAAGGTAGGAAGAATAAGAGGTAAGGATTGACCTTGAGAACACTAGGAGAAATAAAAAGAATAAAGTGGCAACTATGTGACTAGGGATCCTTAAAGAGAAGCTAAGAATAAAACCACAAATGATCAAGATATTGGCACTTAGATACCTTTTCCCCAGTGATAAGGACCTTTCAACACATATTTATTCAAGTTGAGCCCAAGCTAAGTAAGATGAAGAGAAGGCATGAAAGTATGATTACATAATGAGCAGGTGAGGAGGAAGGGTTATCATCCGACAAGCTCTTGCATGTCACTTTAACATGTGAGAGCCATCGCTTGATTCAATGTAAGGTGGAGAGGTAGTTAAAGAATAAGGAGCCCCACCACAATGAAGAAGTGTTCAGCATGAACAGAGGTTTAGAAGGCCTCACTGGAGGAGATGTATTAAAAGGACTGCCAGGAGTGTAGGCGAGCCATCTACTGGAGAGCCATTGGGGAACATTTTGGTGACCATAGGAGAAGGTATGTTTTGTAGGCGTGAAAACTCATATTCCCATAGGGTAGTCGAACTTAAGAGTAAGATAGGGGATAAGAAGTTTTACAAATGCACAATACTTTAGTATGTTAATGAACCTCAAAAATATCATTTCATGTCAAGATTTAGAGTACATCTCATAGTTGACACTAATTATATGGGTGGAAGATGATGGACGCCTAAGGGCAGATCATGTGCACTAGATCATCATGCTGAAGCTGGACAATGCAGGTTACATGGATGAACCTATAGTTTGAATGTTAATGAGGAAGCATTTAGATAATCACATAATGATTAAGTTACCTCAAATGGATACCATATTACTGATAAAACTGATCACTTTCACTGATGAGCAAAACCTCCCATTGCTCTCTTGACCACTTCTACAATGTCCTTAAATAAGATGGCTATCAAGAAATTTGGATAAGGAGGCAGACTGAACTCCCAACATTGTAATGGAAGATACATAAGAATAAGGAACATAGCCAAATCCAGTTAAATTAACTAAGGCATGTGACAAAGCTAAGATGTAAAAAGGCTATTTTGGATTTTGTAGTCCATAATGGAAATGAGGTTTTGGAGGTCATCCAGAAGTGAGTAAACACAAAATTGATTGTACTTATCCTACATTGCATTTTAATATAAGATTTAGTCGCAACTTCTACTCTCAATCCTGAGAGGATATTGTGCATTGGACCTAACTGCAATAGTCAAGCTACATATGTGGCAGAGAGGGATAAGCATAAAAATATTATAGCGAGCAATATCTTGGAGTACACAGTCCATGTTCCAAAATTTAAGGATGACTTTCTAAAGAAGGCCATGTTGAAGTTTGGACAACTCTTCAGGATCTTGGGAGTATAACTTAAGGCATATTACATAATCCAGGAGCAAATTAGAAAATGAGGTGACTTAGATACAACCAATAAGGTTTATGAGGTGCTATAGATGCCTAAAAATATGGCCTTAATTGCAAAGATTTATGACATGCTTAAGGCATCAAGGGAGCCTCATGTTTAGGTATGAATAAAGTACTAATGGGATCATTGGATGAAATAAGAATGGACTTCATGGAAGGAATGGTATCAGGCACTCATTGGCAAGAGTAAGAAGGGAGCTATTGCACAAAGGTGAAGACATGAATCCAAATGAGATGGCAGGGATAATGGATTGGTAGTCCCAGATATGCATGAAAAAGGTATCTTGGTAGCATGCACCAATGAACTGGAGAGTATAATAAACAAGGAGTATCTTGACCTTTTACAACGAGGATAGTTGATGAATAAGGAATCAATAGTTGTGCACGTTAAACATTCTTCCATTATTTCATTATTTTTAATCAAATTCTTTATTCATTTTATTCTTTGAGGCTGTAATATGAGTCAACCAAATATGTCTGAGGGCGGAAATGTAATTAGTGTGTGGTAATGTTAGAATAAAAAATGGCTAAGTATGAAGAGTTTGTGGGTAAATAAGGTGTGCTACTAAAATGGGGCAATCGTGTACGCATGTAAGGATTAGTGCGCAGAAGTCTTGTGATACAAGTCGGCAAGATAGAACTCCAATACTTCATTTTTTTACGGATAAAAATTAGAAAAGCAATTTTGAGTGTGAATCAAGTAAATTGATAAAACAAGGATGATTTAGATGACTAAGGATATCCATTTATTTTGGGTAAAAGCACATCTAGAGAAAGATATGAAGGGTTATGCATCATCAAGCTATTAATAGGATTAAAAAGCAAATGATTATTTATAGGATAGTCTATTATTAAGATTAATGGACAAAAGGGCATGCATGTTGTCTATTTTGAGCACACTTATTATTAGGAGAGTGCATAGGCAATGAATAAAGTCCCCACCCCTATTTCACTATCATTACTACAATAAATATATATATATATCCATTCAGCATGATCATTATAGAGAGGGACGTTAACAGACTCGATTATAAAATAAGAGTATCCTATAGGAAGTACAAAGAAAGGTCTTTTCAAGACTCTTGGGCATATATATATACTATCATATGAAGCGAGATGTTGTAAGGAAGATGCTTATGTATATATTTTTTTGGGCCTACAAATAGCATGTAAGGATATGATGTAATAGATGGAACGTGGTTTCATTGTAGCTTGGTGAATAAAAATTAGGTTATTCAAAATGAGGGTTTCAAGTGATGTTATGGATTAGGGTTTGAGTTCTTGTGAGACATTGTAAAGGCGCCTAGTTAATGTAATCAGGGGCTTCTAGTATGTAATACTCTAGTTAAGAATGTGATAATGGAGGTTGGACTCATGAAATTTGATGTTGTCTGCAAAATATGGTGCCATTATGTGTGTACTTTTGTTCTTATCATGTTATTTTGATCTAGGGAGTTATGTTTCCTTATTACATGTGTTTCCATTAAATGAATCAATATATGAGTGTACCTAATGTTTTGTACTTGAAATGATCACTTTTAGTAGTGGGTTATCATGGTTGATTATGATAGAACTATTATTCTACTAAGTATCAGCAGGTGCATAAGGATGGGACTTGCAGGAATCTTGATGTGTTTTGCACGCATGGAAGAAAGATCCTTCTAAATGGGCGTGTTGGAACAAGACAAATAACTTGGCCATTTTGATGCTATGGGTTAAATAATAGGTATACAAGAACCATTCATAAGGACGAGGAAGACTTGAAGGGTAAAGTTCCTTTGGAAACAACTAGTGAATTCAAGTTCAAGAGGTTCATATCAAATTTCAGCTTATAGGATTGCCAATAAAATAGAAGTGCAAAATAGATTACTATTAAAAATCACAAGTTTCATGCTTATAGTAGATTGTTTGGAAATGCATCAATGGCACATTAAGAATAGACATATCATTTTGCTTTTATCATAGGCGGTTAATCATCAGTCATCCATAACCTGTGTTCATGTGCATATGCTATGTGTGTGTGAAGTTCCTAACTTTGTAGAAGTGTACACATATGATAAGAATGCATGATTCAAGACCAACAGATACACTAACCCATGCTTGGTACCAAAAAAATTGTGATTTATATGTTGATATCATAATGCCATTTTCGCATGTACCATTTATCCTTAATACTCTTGCGAGTGTGGTCGAATAATGCTCATTTATGAGTTAGTTAAGAATGATAATAAAATCATCATTCAGATTACAAACATATAAGACTTCTCAATGTATCGTTAAGTGCATTGAAAAAATTACTGTTGATTAGTTAGACCCTAGCACTTAGTAAAGAAAATACATAAGGTTTGTGCATGGAGAGTAGAGCACATTCTAAAGGCATGAGAATATCGGAAAGGCTCGCGCGTAAAGAACATAAACATTTAGTTCAAGACTTAGTCATTTTCACGAAAAGGATCTATTTTTTCAAAGATAGCAAAAATCACAGAGCACTCAAAGGTGCGAATGGATTGGAGACTTGTGCGTCACACATTGGCTATTTTTAGAGGATTAGCTATGAAGCACTTTGCCATGAACACAAGATTGGAAATAGATCTACTACTGTAGATAGTTAACTAGCAGTAGTCTATTGTTAGCGCACTTGCATGTGTGGCTATTTTGTAACGGCGTGTGGCTAATAATAGCATGCGACCTATTTTGGGATTAGATAAGTGGTGAAGGGAAAGTCCCCACCCTTATAAGTATGTAGTAATCTGTGTAGTAGATATAATATAGAGATAGGTGTGCATACATAGGGAGATTATGCTACTAAATCTGTTACACGCATACTACTATTATTGTAATGAAGCTTTATGCTACTAAGTAGAGGGATATAGGTACTGCATACATAGATATAGTGAGATTATGTTGCTAAATCTGTTACGTGCATAATATTGTTATTGTAATGAAGCTTCTGTATACTTATTGCATTTAATATAATGGAGGATATTGGCTGAATCTAAGTGTTAGTTCTATGTGTATCTGAATCTAGTATGTTCTTGATTTCATCATGGTTAATACTTAATTTTTTTCTCCCTTAGATATAGATTTGGTATGCTCTGTAGAATGATGTATTAGTAATGGAACTACATGTGTTAAGTCTTCATCATGCTAACATCCTATAATAGCAACCCTAAAGAGGGACCTGGTACCTTTGTGCGCTTTGGGTGAGATCTCAGTCTAGGCTGAGTGATGTGCTAGTGCATCTAGGGTCTTATTGGGCTTGTATTACTGAATTCTAGGCTGCATCATTGGTTCCATTTCTGGGACCTTTTTTTAGTTGTTTTCAGGATGGTTCACGATGAAGACATGTTCATGGTTGACCTTAGCAAGTGTTGAAGAATGGATACATGATCTGGAAGAAGAATACACACATGGTGATTCAGTATTGGATCTGAGTTTAACACATGCATGTGGGTGGAAATAGAATCTGTATGATAGTTTATATGAGAGATTTTTCACTATCTTTCCAGTAGAATTGTATGAGTGGCTGATTGCTTATGCATCTAAGAAGAATTGGAGGTATCACGCACTTGTCTAGATGTAGGAAGAATTCATAGGCCCTTTATGATGTTGATCTGATTTGGACTTGAGCTATGGATATTTGGTTCCATGGTGTCTTGAATAATTATATCTTGGAGTACTCAATTTCCACTTATTCATGTCTAGAGGTAGCTGAATTCTAGTTCTTACGATATCTCAAGGGGAGCTTACCTACAAGGCATTCCACTGGCGATCAAGATCCTGATGGTAACTTTGAACCTAGAGAGTAAACAAATGGTTAACTAAACCTCACCACACACGAGGGTAGGAACAGGTTTGGTGAAAGATGGCAGACCTAGCGGTAGAAAGGAAGAGAGAGGAAAGGTGGCTTAAGTATAATGAGGTTATGCATGAGAGGGAGATAGAGAAGTAACGTAACATTGTAAAAAGTATGGTCATTGAGGAGAGAGATGGCTCATGAAGGATTTGAAGCTCATGTAGAAGATGTGGAGCCAGAGCATCAGGAACTCCCCCATCTTGGAAAGCATGACAGGGATCCTTCCTCAGCCTCACGTAGAAGTGTGCGCCAGCAGAGACTACCTGGGCCACAGGCACGCATCTGAATCCACCTGGTAACCTTTCCCTTGTGTTTGGTTTTCTAGTATCTAGTACAACAAGTAATCAGCAAGCTAGTTTTAGTGGGAGAGTAGGAGAGAGTATTATAAGAGGCACAGTCAATGGCAGCACAAACATGACTTCATTGTTATATGGGAGTACCTTTTTAGGTGTATCATCAGCACAGAATACAAGCGCACTGATTTTTGGATTAACCTCTTGGAAGTAGTAACTACTTCACAGACTATCGGGGTTCAGTTTAGTTCTACTGTTGGGACACAGGGAAGTACATCTTCTGGTCCTACCCCAGCTACAGGTTTGGGATCAGGAGGCATAGGTAGCTCTGGTTTAGGTGGATCTGGAGGTTCTGGAGGTAGGGGAAACACAGGAGGTTCAGATCAAGTGGGAAAGGTCTGCACCAACCCTAGAATATTTACATGGAAATGTCTCTTCATCTTCCAAAGTATAGGGGCATAGAAGATGTTGTTGAACATGTGCATATGTGTGAAATATTGTGGCATGCAAAAGGAATCACAGCTTCTGAGCATAGGGAAAGCCAATTTGACTACTACATTACAAGGGCATGCACACAGCTGGTACAGAAAGTTTGACCCTGATCATACTTGTGTAGATTATATAGCTTTAAAGGATGCATTCCTTAAAGAGTTTCATATCCCTAAGTTTGAGTATAAGAGTATAAGTGCACTCAAGGATATTAAGCAAGGCACTACTGAAAGTGTTAGAGAGTATGATGCCCATGGTTTAAAATGCTTATCAAATATTTCTTATGATATTCACGCAAGCCAGCATGCACAATGGTTCGTTGGGGGCTTGATTACCCCATTTAGGAGGGTGTTATCACATAAGACATACACTGATCCTGCATGAAGCATTGAAGCAACCTTACATGCTGAGGTAGTTGGGAGTATTGACACTGGTGTTAGCCCATTCTTAGAAGCACAAATTACAGCTATGGCAAAAAGTTAGAGAAACTATCAGAAAATTCAGCCCATGAAATGCACATAGTAATTTGGTGCATAGATTGTGAAGTAGAAGGTCACACAAAGGATAGTTTTCCTCGCAGAACAATATGCTCATTGCTGATGGATTGTGAAATATGCCATTTAAACCATGATGCTAGCCACTACCCATTATTACAATGTGTGATAAGGAAGAACATTTCAAGCTACTGTAAAATTTACAGGTCACATGACTCATGACATGGAAGACTACCAGCTGATTGGACAGATCCATGATGCTATATATATTGGTGTACAATAGAACAGTGTAACGGAGTTTCAGATAACTAAAGGCAAGAATGAGCATCAAGACCGGGATCACAATCAGGTGCGCTATGATCAGGAATGAAGGGTGTTTTAAAGGCAGGTCATGGCAGAGGTCTGAGGATACACATGGTGGATTCAGAGGACAAGGCCATGGTGGTGGAAGAAGTGAGTTCCCTCATGGAACATGTTATACATGTGGATCTCCTGACCACTATAGGCGTGAATGTCCTCAGAATATTACATGTTCTTTCTGTGGAAAGAACCATAGCTATGAGGAGTTCCTGGACTTATATGAGCATCTGAGTAAGCAACATAAAGAAGAAAACAAAAGTGCAGGGATGGTTAGGATACAACACGTTGTGGATAATCAATGGATTCCCAAGTTGGAGGTAGAGTCTGAAGCAGTTACAAGTGAATATCATGAACCCGCGTTGAGGTGGCACGCGTCAGGGAAGCATTGCAGCAGAAACTACCATCACTAAAGAATAAGTTCTTCATGCACGGTACCCAGAATCATGCCTATCAGAAGGAGGTTTATCAGGAAACCATGGAAGTTCTAAGGAATCTTCAGGGTGAGATACTTAAAAGAGAAATTGGAAGATGGAGTAAAAGAAAGCATCGGAGATGGTCCAAACTGATATAGATGACTTGAGGGAAGTGTGTAAAATGTTGCCAGGAAAACATCATTCCACTATTAGGGAGTTGGTTAAAAGGAAACACTCCATGCACAAATTACTGAGACTGGATGACAGATCCTACATGTGAATCTTCCCCCTCATAGCTTGGATTATGACAAGGAAATCACTCTGAATGTTGTTGTGGATGGGTGGCTATTGAGTAATATACTAATTGATACAGGCATGGAAGTCAATGTTCTTACCTTGGATGCATGGGTACAAATGGGAAGACCCCCATTGCAGCCATCCTCTAATGTATTATTCATGGCTAATTAGACTAAGGCCACTCCCATCGGAGTTTTGAAGGATGCATCCATTACCATACAAGGAGCCAAGTTCACTAGAGACTTTGAAGTTTTAGTGCTGGCAGAGTCAGATAGCTTCCCAGCTCTATTGGGGCATCCTTGGTGCTATACAAATAATGTTGATCTTCAGTTCAACAAGGGCTATATCAGTTTGGAAAACAAAGAGGAAAGAGTTATTATCCCTTTAACAAATGGAAAATTTATGCCCTATGTTGAGCCATTAAGTGAAGAAGATCTTGAATAGGATTTATGTACGCGCCATACGAGATCCAGAGATGATTGAACCAACCAAAGAAGGACTAATTCAGTGGGAGGATGCACATTATATTAGTGATACTACAAGTGTTTCTTGTGATAATTGGGCTCATGACACTTATGAGTTGGTAGGGCGCGAAGTAAAGAGCATATTTCCTCGAGGCACAAAACTATGTTATGTTAGGAGGATAGGTAACAACTCAGTACCTTGTTACACAAGAGAAGGGGATCCCATGGTATTCTTGTGCACCATGGAAGAATAGTGGATAGACCACTAGAAAGAAGAAATATGCTAGCATATACACTACGCAAGACAGCGGCACACTGGTGGGTGGCCCACAAGGATAATCTATTCAGAATGGAATGAAATTGGGATTTCTCTTACTACTAGGTTCTTCAAGAGCAATGCACCTACTCAAATCTGTACTTATCATGGTAATCAACCTTGTTCAGCACCATGTTGAGAAGTGTGAGAGACTCTGGATAGAAGGCAGGAAGCTTTACCACCTTCACTATAGGTGCACTTGGTTTTATTCCACTTTACAAGGTTGCACGGGTGCTTGGTATGTGTATGCAGAACTCCATAGAGAAACTGGGAATTGGTAGGATTTAATTACCGGAATGGCCCAAACGTTTGACTTCTTCTCTAAAAATCCTATGATTGAAGAAGCATTGAAAGTCATAAAGAACTTAACTATGGGAGATAGTGCCAAGGCTGAATAAATACTTAAGGATTTATTAGCTAAAGAAGACTCGGGAGCGCATCTTGATGAAGAACCCAAGGTTGATGCAACATTACTTCAATGTGATTGCCTTGAGAAAGAGAAAGGAAAAATGGTCTACTTAGTGGATGATGAAGAAGTAGATAATCTGAAGGCAAACCATTCAAGAAGAAGACGTGAGGTATTGGACAATATGGATAAGGCCACGTGTGCCTATCATGAACTGATGAAGACAAAGCGGGTGAATATAGGAACAAATACTGAGCCTAAGGAATCCATAATTGGAGACTATTGGTCAGACTCTAAAGTGGAAAAAATCATAGAGTTACTAAGGTATTATCAGGACTTATTCCCTAGGGGGTACCATGAACTTAAAGGCATGCATGAATCATCATGGAAAATGATGCTACGCCCTTAATCATATAGCTTATATTGGATGTATATAGCCGACTTGTGGCTATCATAACTTCTTATCATTATGTATTTCTTTCATATATGTTATATTTTCATTAGTGGGTTGGCCTTGGTGCTGGCCATAACATAGGAATAGTATATATAGAGGTTAGTAGGTAGTAGTTTATCATCATTTGGAGCATTTGAGTATTATTGTATGGTTTGGAGGTTGCCCCCTCGAAGTGGCGAAGCTATTATAACTGCATATTGAGATCATTATTCTGGAATATTGTGTTATTTGGTGTTATATTTCTACTCATGATCTGAATTATACAAGTAATTTCATTACAAGTGGTATCAGAGCTTGAACTCGGCCAACACTGCCTCAAACCCTGATTTTGAAGGTTCGTCCATATCTCAACATAAGTAGCTAATTTTTCAGCAATTTTTTTTTTTGTGTGGTGAAATCAGTCAAGTAAGCTTCCCTCAAAATTTTAATAATTTTTGAATTTTTTTACAAAAGTTATATCGGTTTTATGTTTTTTCATAATTCGGCTACATAGGGTGCAATTTGTGGAATTTTTCAAAGTTATTTACATTTCCAGAAATAAGATTAAAAATTAGTTTGAGTTCTTTATTTGAGTTTTATAAAATTTGGCCGAATTCCTATTGAAATATGAAACCCTAATTTCGACCTTGATCCTTAAATCTTACCATTTTGGGGCATCATGGTTGTGCCTTCGACAAGAGGAAAAAAGAATTCCATCACTCCGGGTAAAACCCCTGATAAGGATGAGATAATATTTGAGGAGTTAGATTCAGAAGGGGTATTTACAGAGTCCTCAGGGTTAGGGTTTACTTCAACTGACCATAAGGTCAGCTATCTTGAGTTAGAGTTGCAAAACCTTGAAGGTAGAGTGGCCAGCAAAGAAGATGTAGAAATTATTGGACAACGATTGGAGGATTTCATTCAACAATTTAGCTACAATATCATGGGTTGTCATATCATTCCTAATGAGCCACAACTCAATCATACTCATACTAATCATGGTGGATCTTTAGGTCAAAGTAATAAACAAACTAGCTAGGGTGGATATGAAAACAAGACCAATCCAAATACAAACACTCTACAAGCCCATCACATGCTTCCAAAAGTGGAAATGTGTAAGTTTGATGGAAAGGATCCACTCAATTAGATTAACCAGATGGAGAATTTCTTTGATCTTTAGCAGATTCCATTGGGACAAAAGGTTACCATGGCATCATTGTATCTTGAACCTGACCAATTCATTTGGTATCGATGGTTATGTGCTCAAAGGAAAAAGAGTGGTCTCAATGTTACATGGACAGTATTCACCGAAGAGTTGCAATTGCACTATAGTTCTAGTGTGTCAGAGAATTACTTTAGCCAATTAGCAAAGCTCAGACAAACAAGAACAGTCAAAGATTACATCCATCAATTCCAAAACCTTTCCTTACGGGTGGAAAATATTCCTGAAGATAATTTGAATGACTTATTTCTTGGGGGTATTAAAGAAAAAATTGAGACTAAGGTGCGTATGTTTAATCCTCATAAGGTTTCAGAATCTATGATCATGGCACGTAGGGTAGAGGAAAAATTTCTTTCATGTCGGAAACAAACTGTCAGTATTATCAGAGATCATAGCACCCTTCAACCATCATTCCCTCGGCCAGTGAGACTGAGACCTCAAAAAATTGAAGAAAAGAGAGCCAAAGGGTTATGTTTTAATTGTGACAACAAATTTGGACCAGGACATAAGTGTGTGGAAAAGAAGTTGTTCTACATTGAGGGACCTACTGAAGAAGAAGAAAATGAAGAAGATGAAGAAGTAGAGCCAGAGGAGGAATTAGGAGATCCCCAACCAACAATATCATGCCATGTAATTTCTGGTATTAGCACTCCCCAAACTCTCAAAGGTAGTTGGATTCTTAAAAAAATAGAGGGTAACAGTGTTGATTGATTCAGGAAGTACTCACAATTTCATCAATCATAAGTTAGTGGTACGCTTGAACTGCTTTGTTTATCTAGCTCTAGAATTTCAAGTCATGATCACTGATGGGAAAACTATTAGTTGTTCAGGAAAATGTCAAAACATTAATCTCGCCATGGGAGATTACTTTCTAACTAGCAATATGTATGCCATTGCCATGGGAGGAGCAGACATTGTGTTAGGAGTTCAGTGGCTTACCACCTTGGGAACCATTGAAATGAATTTCCAAGAGTTGTTCATGCAATTTCAGTCAGAAGGGAGGAATTTTAAACTAAAAGGATTAAGAGCAAAATCCCCGCAGATGGTAAGTTCTCATCAGATGCAAAAATTTCTTAGAAAGGGTGCAGAAGGGTTTGTGGCACAACTATTTTCATTGGAAGCACATCATTCCAATACATTTATACCTGCAGATATGCAAGCAGTTATAGATGAGCACTCACGGGTTTTTAGAGAAATTCCCAAGGGTTTGCCTCCGAAAAGAGACCATGACCATGTCATCCAGCTAGCACTAGGGAGTCAACCACCCAACATCAGACCTTATAGGTACCCCTATATGCAAAAGAGTGAGATTGAGAAGATAGTTCAAGAGATGTTAGAAGTAGGACTTATTCGTCATAGTCAAAGTGCTTACTCTTCTCCTGTAGTGATGGTACGGAAAAAAGATGACAGTTGGCGCATTGTGTCCAGATTACAGGGAACTCAATAAGTACACAGTTAAAGATAATTTTCCTATTCCTATAATTGATGATTTGCTAGATGAGTTACATGGTGTTGTTTACTTTACAAAACTTGATCTTCATTCTAGATATCATCAGATTAGAATCAAGGATGAAGATATTCATAAAACAGCCTTCAGGACACATGAAGCACACTATGAGTTCTTGGTAATGCCTTTTGGACTAAAAAATTCACCCTCTACATTTTAAAGCTTGATGAATTCAATATTTAAGCCATTTCTTCTAAAGTTTGTTTTAGTGTTCTTTGATGATATATTAATCTATAGTAAAACATGGGAGGAACACCTGCATCATGTAAATAAAGTGTTGGAAACTCTTGAACAACATCAAATTTATGCAAAGCCTTCTAAGTGTTCTTTTGGTGTCAAGGAGGTTGAATATCTGGGTCATATTGTCTCTTATGAAGGTGTTAAAGTGGATCCTAACAAGATAAAATCCATGCTTGAATGGAAGGTTCCCAAAACCCTAAAAAATCTCCGAGGATTTTTGGGGCTTACAGGTTATTATCGTAGATTTGTAAGGAATTATGGTAAGCATCACAGCACCACTCACAGCTTTATTGAAGAAGGATTCTTTCCATTGGAACGAGAAAGCTACTATGGCCTTAGAGAAGTTGAAGGCGGCCATGTGCACCAGTCCAGTTCTAACCACCCCAGATTTTTCAAAAACATTCATTGTTGAATGTGATGCTTCAGGGTATGGTATGGGGGCAGTACTCATGCAAGAAGGGCAACCCATTTCCTTCGAGAGCCTCCAATTCAAAGGTAAGAATATCTCTAAACCAATTTATGAGAAAGAAATGTTAGCAATACTTCATGCAGTGAAACAATGGAGACCATATCTAATGGGACGACATTTCAAAGTAAAGACAAATCATGATAGTTTTAAATACTTCTTAGAGCAACGCTTATCATCAGAAGAACAACAAAAATGGGTCTTAAAAATGTTAGGGTATGATTTTGAGATAATATACAAGAAAGGGAAAGAGAATGTAGTTGCTGATGCTTTATCTCGGAAGGATGAATCTGCCCAGGCATTGTTGTATGCCATATTTGTATTACAAGAGGATTGGATAAAGGATGCAAGGTCTGAATGGAAAAATGACCCAGGTACACAAAATCTCATTCAGAATCTCCAACAAAATCCAAACATGTCAGAAAAATTTTTATGGAAAGGAGATGTTTTATGGTATAAAGATAGATTATATCTATGTAAGAATTCAATCCTTAAAAATAGGGTTCTATCTGAGCTCCATGCTTCTCCAGTAGGGGCTCATTCTGGCTTCTTAAAGACTTATCATCGAATCAAGCATGATTTTTTCTGGGAAGGGTTAAAAGGAGATGTCCAAAATTTTGTGGCAGAATGCATGGTTTGTCAGCAAAATAAGGGCGAAACAATTAAGTCCCCAAGTCTTTTACAACCTCTATCTATTCCTAGCCAGAGGTGGGAAGAGGTGTCTATGGACTTCATCATAGGATTTCCTAAATCAAAAGGTAAAAATGTAATCATGGTGGTGGTGGATAGACTCACCAAATATGCCCATTTTTGTGCTTTATCACATCCATTTGTTGCGAGTACAGTAGCAACGGCCTTCAGGGATACAATTCAGAAGCTACATGGGACACCAAAGATTATAGTAAGTGATCGAGACCCTATCTTTACTAGTAATTTTTAGACTGACTTGTTCTCATGCTTGGGAACACAACTAGCTCGTAGTTCCTCTTATCATCCCCAGTCTAATGGGAAAACAGAGGTGGTAAACAAGTGCTTGGAGGGATATCTTCGTTGTTTTACATCAGAGAAGAAAGTGAGATGGTTCCAATGGTTACTGCTGGCAGAATGGTGGTATAAAACCTCCTTTCATACTTCATCTAAAATTTCTCCTTTCTTAGCATTATATGGGTATCATCCACCATCTATCGCTTCATCTTTGAGAGTCCAGCCAAAGGTTCGAGCAGTTGAAGAACATATTCAACACCAACAAGAGGTGCTTTGTAGTCTCAGGGAGAATTTGGCCATGTCACAAAACTGCATGAAGCAGCAGGAAGACCAACATCGTAGTGAAAGACATTTTGAAGTCAGTGATTGGGTTTTTGTGTGTTTACAACCATATAAGAAAATGTCCTTAAAACAACACAAAAAGGATAACAATCTTTCACCTAAATATTATGGTCATTATCAAGTGTTACAGAAGATTGGAAATGTAGCATACAAATTGGAACTTCCTCCGACTACTCGAATTCATCCAGTTTTCCATGTATCTTGCCTAAAGAAGGTAATTGGACAGACAATATCAACCCAGACAGTGTTACCAGAGCTTGATGAAGAGGGAAGAATCATCCTGGAACCAGAATGCATCCTTCAGCCACGCACTAAGAGGTTGAGGACAAGGGTAATCACTGAGTATTTGATCAAGTGGAAAAATCTAGACAATGAAGATGCAACTTTGGAGGATGCAAATTTCCTGCAGCAGCATCCAGATCTTCTCAACATTAGGGACAATGTTGCTTCGAAGGGGAGGGGCATGTTACGCCCTTAATCATATAGCTTATATTGGATGTATAATAGCCGACTTGTGGCTATCATAACTTCTTATCATTATGTATTTCTTTCATATATGTTATATTTTCATTAGTGGGTCGGCCTTGGTGCTGGCCATAACATAGGAATAGTATATATAGAGGTTAGTAGGTAGTAGTTTATCATCATTTAGAGCATTTGAGTATTGTTGTATGGTTTGGAGGTTGCCCCCTCGAAGTGGTGAAGCTATTCTAATTGCATATTGAGATCATTATTCTGGAATATTGTGTTATTTGGTGTTATATTTCTACTCATGATCTAAATTATACAAGTAATTTCATTACAGATGAAGATAAATTCTAAAAAGGGTGTGTGACCAGTTAGAAAGATACCCTATAGGATGAACCCCAATTTGCGTGAAAAGGTTAAAGAAGACATTGAAAAAATGTTGAACTCTGGGATTATCAAGCCCCTTGATGAGTCAGAATGGGTTAGTCCAATGGTGATAAGTATCAGGAAGGATGTATGGATTAGGATATGCGTGGACTATAGGGAGATAAATTATACATGTATAACTAATCCATTTCCCACACCATTCACCGAGTAAGTACTAGAAAGTGTTGTAGGGTGCAAAATCTATCCGTATACAGATGGGTTCTCTGGGTATCATCAGGTTTGAATTGCCCATGAGGATCAAGAAAAGACTACATTTACTACTGAATGGGGTAGCTTCACCTATACTGTCATGCCTTTTCATCTGAAAAATGTGCCTACTATATTTTTCGCGCATAGTTGTCCAAACGTTCAAGTAATTTATTCACAACTTCTTGTAGGTATATTTAGACAATTGGACGGTGTATGGATTAGTTAAGGATCACTATGAAAATCTATGCTTAATGTTTGAAAGGTGTAGACAGATGGGTATCTCTTTGAACATCAAGAAGTGCATATTCTCTACACCATTTGGGATAATTTTAGGACACATAATCTATAAGGAGGATTTGTTGGTTGATCCAGAAAAGGTTGTAGTCATTATAGGCCTAAGGGATCCTACCAATCAAAGTGAGGTGCGTGGATTTTTGGGTCATACAGGATATTAAAAAAAAATTATTAAAGGATATGCCAAAGTTACCACACCATTAGAAGAGTTACTGAAAGGGAAAGGTACATTCTACTAAGGAGAACAATGGAAACGTGCATTCAAGATATTGAAGGAGAAAATTACTACCGTACCTATTCTACGTTTTCCTTCTTGGGACAAACCATTTCATATACATGTTGAATCCTCTTGCATGGCCATTGGTGTGGTGTTGGATCAACCTGGAGAAGGAATTGTAGATCATCCTATCTATTTTGCTAGTAGAAATTTGACTCTTGCAGAACAAAATTACACAACTACAGAGTGCAAAGCTTTGTCAATGATCTATGCGCTGCATAAATTCTGCCAGTACCTACTAGCAACACCATTCATATTTTATAAAAATCCAATGGCATTGAAATATTTGGTAAATATATCTATTTTTAAAAGGGTGCATATGTTGATGGGTGCTCTTATTTCAAGAATTTGATTTCACAGTTGTGGTAAAACTAGGAAAAGGTAATTCTGTATGAGACCATCTATCAAGGATACAATCAGGAGAAGAAGGAAAGGAAATTGAGGATACCATGCCAGATGCATAGTTATACAGGTTACAACACGTGCCATCATAACTAAAGTACATTTTTGTCTTTCTATGAATAGGGATGACACCAGAAGGAATGGAATCCTTAGAGAAGAAATATCTTGCTATATGCGTCACACCTTATATATTGATCAGTAGTGACTTATACAAATTGGGCTGAGATGAGGTATTGCATCATTGTGTATTATAATATGAGTGCATGGATATTATGGAAGAATCTCGTGGTGGTATTTTAGGTGGTCACTATGTCGGTCATGCCACAACGCACAAGATTCTACTCATTGGATTATGGTGGGATACCCTATATAAATATTGTAAGGAATTTTGTAAGGCATGTGTTCATTGTCAACGTCTTGGAAAACTAGGTCAACGAGATGAAATGCCTCTAAGACCTATTGCTAGCACATAACCATTTTAGAAATGGGTTATAGATTTTGTGGGTCCTATTTTACTAGCTACGCGTAAAACTAGATCATGCTACATCATAACTTGCACAGATTATCTGATAAGGTGGGAAGAAGCAACACCTAAAAAGGACTTTACAGTGGCTACAATAGCTTCGTTTCTATGGGAAAATATTATTGCAAGGTATGGATTTCCTTTGATTTTGACCAGTGATAGGGGCACACATTTTCTTAATAAGACAATTAGAATTTTATTGGATGAGTTCATGATTACACACCATAAGACTACACCATATCATCCTCAGGAAAATGGAACCATTGAGGCTTTCAAAAAAAAAATTGAGCTAGAAATTGACAAATATATGTGATGCTAGAAGAAAGGATTGGGATGATAAAGTATATGTAGTACTTTGGGCATATCAGACAACATATAAAAGGCTAAACAAATCCACATCATTTTAGTTAGTGTTTGGCACAGAAGTAGTTCTTCCTATGGAATTTATGTTACCTTCTTTGCGTATTGCACACGCTAGATGTCTAGCTAATGAGAAAGCTTTAGAAGAACAGATTGAAAATATAATTAAGCTAGATGAGCAATGAGCCATAACACGTTGGAGTCAGAAGCAAGAAAAGGCTAGACATAAAGCATGACATGACAAGCACATCAGGGATAAAAAGCTTAAGATTGGACAAATGGTGCTTCTCTATGACTCTAATTTCTTGTGCCATTTAGGAAAACTTAAGGTACATTGGTTGGGTTTGTATGTTATCACTTACATCCTTGAAACATGCACTTTCCAGTTAGAATCACTTGATGGAACATGGCTACTTGGTTACTTTAACAGGAGTAGGCTGAAGCCCTACTATAAATAAGTCTTATTGGTGTTTGTAATAAGGCACTATTGCCATTTAGATTAGGTTTTCAATTCAGTATTCCTTAATGTATTTCCTTCTTTGTTGCTATGCTTTGTCAATTTAGTTATTGTTCTTGTGTAATAATGAAGCTAATTATTATATGAAGCATGTTTATGCACAGAGGACTGCACATAATTTTAGTGTGGGGTGGTTGTCAATATCTAGGTACAAGATTGTGGGAATTGAAAGGTGAAAGGAATAAGCTACTAAGGGTGCTTTTCAAGTCAAAGGATTGCCTCTAAAAAGTGACCAAATATGGAGATGGATGAAGGGAAAGTATAACTCGAGGTAAGAAGAGGCCATAATAACTACTAGAAGAAGGTGCAATGATGAGGTACTCAGGCACAAAGAAGCGTGCTGAAGAGAAGTCTGTGACCAAAGGGTAGGAAGGCACACTGGAATGGAAGGTTATAGTTGGGGTGCGAAGATGTACCATCCAGAAAGAAAAAAAAATGTTCAATTAATGATAGGATATTTGGTAGGTGAAGGAGCAATAAATGCATCAAAAATTTGAAAATCTATATAAGGATGGGATGCGAGTTCATTTTTACCATTGCAATTAAGAGTATTTGAAAAGGAGTTAAGTGCAAAGAAACGAGTGATTGAATTGAGGTAAGAAAGGTGTGTAGCTAGTCGTGATGAAGAGATAGGTGTGCAGAAAGAGCTTGCATCCCCAGTGGTGACGGTTTTGAGTGAAGAAAGGCAACAGAGAAGAGCAAGGGAACATAATTTCACATAGGGCACATTGAATTGAGCTAGGGTTTGATTCACACATTACATAATTCAAGAGGTGAGCATCTATAAAGGATTTCAAGGTAGAAATGGCACCCAAGAAAGTAGTTGCAGCAGGAGTGAAGGGAAAGAAGAAGGTGGTAGTAGAAGAAGAGGAGATCGCTCCCAAAAGCAATTTTCTGAAATGTAGTATCTAGAAGGGGTCATCATAGGCTAGGAGTGGGATTCTCACATAAGGAGAAGCAAGGTGAGTGATTATAACCACCATACCATAGAGAATAATAAGGAGCTTGATGCCTTGTTGAACACAAAGATGAATAAACACATGGTGGAAGACATGTTGGTGTACGATGATGTTGGCGAGAATCTCTCGAAGAAGATTAGAGTTTACTAGCTATACAAGCTCCCTTACTTCAAGAACTATGATCCCTTGTACCAATGACTCATGAGTAGAGTGCACAAAGGTCTTTTCTACTTTGTAGGATGTAAAGCCAGGATTTCATCCACACTAATCTCCTTGGTAATAGGATTAAAGGGCACATGAGAAGATTTGAAGAATTATTTAACAGAAAAGGTTGAAATCTTGGAGACCAAAAAGGAGATGGGGTACACAAAGGGTCCATGCAACATGGACATTGATAAAATGAATAAGTATCCAGTTGTGCAAGCAATCACACACCTTGTGCCGAAGCTAAATGACCAGGAAAGGTGGTCACAAGTGAACACCATGTGGCTACATGTTGCGAGGAGGATGTCCAAATGGGTAGTCTAAAATATTTTGGGCTACATTTCAGAGACAATAGTTGAAGAAGCGTGCACTAGAGGAAATATCAGATTTGGAGCTGTTATGTTATCGTTGGTGTTCATGGAGATCATAGCACCTGATGGACCAAAAGATAAGATATGGAAGTATCCCATGGAGAATAAGTCACTAGTAGAGTGGTTCAGCAAATACCTACGTGAAGGATCCATGACAGAATGAGTCAAGAAAAGGGCTCAGAAATGGTATGATAGGCTCCATGAGGCCTTTGAAGAAGAATGGCACATCCCCAAGGACTTGCCTTTTGTGGTTAGAAAGGAAGTTCAGATCGCTATATACCAGCACTTTTGCAAAGTTCAGTTTTCCATGATAGATGGAGCATGGAGCCATTGGTGTAAGTTACCATATGCCTTCACAACAAGGTACTTCTAGGCGTCAACACACAGGTTCTCATATGTGAGTTGACTGACCTTCAATACGGATAAGGTAGATTGTGACTACCACATGCTAAGGAAGAAATATATGTATCCAGGATGGGGGTGTATATATTAAATGGCTCATTTCAGATTTATTGAGCATTAAACCAATAATTTTGGTTATGTGAGATATTGGAGCAGCACTGGTGTACCTCCAACTGAAGCCCAAGCTGGAGAACAAAAATTATGTGGAAGATGATTTTGGACTTCTGAAATTGTTGAAGGGTAAGCATACCATGGAGAACATTCCAGTGCCTAAGCCAACAAAGACAATTGAAATAGAGGATGAGGAGGATGAGCGCGAAGATAGTGGTGGTTTGGAACATAGAGGTAGAAGACATCCCACAAATAAGGATGAAGATGAGTGCACAACTACACCACCTCATCCATAAGAGGGGGATGATAAGGACTTGGATGCAGTCCAAGGAGAGCACCGAATTAAGAGAGTGTTTAGGAGAACAAGGACCCAAGGTGCTACTCTGCAAATAGTGCGCAGATCACCCAGACTCTCTCCAAAGAAGGAGACAAATGACAAAAGGAGAAGGAAACTAAAATTTAATGAGGAGGAAGAAGAGTCAGAGGAAGCGTGCCTAATTCTCCTACACCTCTAGAGAATGTAGAAGGACAACAAGATGAAGAAATGAAGGAAGGAGAAGAGGAAGAAAAGAGAACAGATAAGACAACTACTGAGACTACTCAAGACATGGAAACACAAGTTCCTAAGAAGCCTAAGTCAAGAAGAATAAGTGGGGAGCACATTCCACCAGCCATGGGTTATGCTAAGGACAGGTAAAATTATCCGTGCCCATTTCTAGAGCACACTGACACAAAAGGAGTTATATGGCTAGGAATTAATGGATGAAGATATGGCCATAGTGTGCACAAAGAAGCATATATAATGGTCAATGCACACGCACATGGATGAACTAGATTTTGATGTGTGTGAGGATTCATGTGTATCAAGGAGGTTGAAAAAAACACCTCAGGCTAGACACATAACATTCAAGCCTACTATTATGTTAGATGAACAAGTGACCAATGCATTGGTAAAAGTATCAATAGAGGTGGCATGGCAGAATATGGACAAAGTGGCCACAATTAGGGTGCTAAGGGAAGAGATCAAAACTAAGGATGAGGAGATAACACGCCTAACACAAGAAAGATAATTAGCGCAAAACAAGAACATTGTATTTATCAGCATCATAGAGGAAATTGGTGATAATTTCATAAAGGCTAGGCCACACTTAGAGCTAAAGGTTCCAAAGATGTTTCCTTCAACAATACACTATGTAAGTACATTGGTGGACTTAGTGCTTGAAGATGAACCTCTGCGCATGCCAGTGCAAAAGGATCCAACACAATATGCAGAGTGAGAAAAGGCTTCAGTGATGTAAAAGATTTCATCATATGAGGGACTGCTGCAAGCAATGTGGGAAGAACTAAAGAAGGTAGACCAAGCCTTGAACATCTGTACAGCTCCAGAGGCACTCATCAACATAAAAAACCCTGGAGGATAATAATGAGGTCCAGAAAGTGATTAAGGATGACACATTAGGCCACAAAGAAAGGTTAACAATGGTTAAATAGAAGCGTGAGGCCCTGACATCAGCCTAAGAACCACACAAAAATCGGCTAGAGGAGCTTGGGAAACTCATTGCGTAGAAGATAGATTTTCTAGAGGGAAGGATAACTACAATGTCTAGCATTGTGTTGGTCTTGTAGAATGAGAAAGGAGAGATTGCATAGGATTAACTGGAGTCCATTGCTATTGACATTATAGAAAAAATAGAGGAAGCACTCATTACGTGGTAAACCTTGGAGGTCGAGATAAAGGAGGAATATCCCTAATTTATTTTTCAGGTTGTAAGAGAAGAAACTACAGGATAAAAACATTCTTTCATTCATCCAAGTTATTTCTATTCTTCATATTCATTGGTTTGTTTGGGAGACAACCATTGCTAGGGTGAAAATGCAACTAGTGTGGGGTAATGTTGATTAGTCAGACCCTAGCACTTAGTAAAGAAAATACAGAAGGTTTCTGTGGGAGAGCAGAGCACATTCAAAGGCACAGAAGTATCATAACAACTTGTGTGCGGGGAACAGAAACAAGTTTAGGACTTAGCTATTTTTATGAAAAGGATCTATTTTTGGAGATAGCATGTGGAGCACTCAAACTAATTGGAGACTTGCGTGTCACGCATTGGCTATTTTTGGAGGATTAGCTACAAAGTTCTTCGCATGAACACAAGTTGGAAATAGATATACTATTGTTAGTTAACTATTAGTAGTCTATTGTTAGCGCACTTGTGTGTGTGGCTATTTTTGTAACGGTACATGGCTAATAATAGTATGTGACCTATTTTGGGAATAGATAAGTGGTGAAGGGAAAGTCCCCACCCTTATAAGTATGTATAAAATTGTGTAGTAAATAGTAGAGAGGGATAGATATATGCATACATGGAGATATAGTGAGATTATTCTGCTAAATCTGTTACATGCATACTACTGTTATTATAATAAAGCTTTTGTATACTTATTGCATTTAATATAATGGAGGATATTGGTTGAATCTAAGTGTTAGTTCTATGTGTATCTGAATCTAGTATGTTCTTGATTTCATCATGGTTAATATTTAAATCTTTTCTCCCTTAGATATAGATCTGGTTTTCTCTATAGAATGATGTATTAGTAATGAAATTGCATGTATTAATTCTTCATCATGCTAACATCCTGCAACAACAACCCTAAAGAGGGACCTGGTACCTTTACATGCTTTAGGTGAGCTCTCAGTCTAGGCTGAGTGATGTGCCAGTGCGTCTATGGTATTATTGGGCTTGTATCACTAAATTCTAGGCTACGTCACCTATCCTTCTCTATGGGATCCCTGTGAAGGTGCATGGCGACGAATATTGTTGCAATTCCTATGGTGAGAGTGATATCCTTCATGCATTGATCAGTGGGAGTTTCCATGAGATGGGGCAGGTGACCTACCTGTAGTAGTGGCACCACTGTGAGATGGCTCTTACCGATGAATTATCTTGGCTAGATCATGTGCAGTAAGTTTGACTCTCATCTAATTTAGTGCCTCTTCTTTGGGCCATGTTGGTACAAGTACATCAATGTGGCATCCCACTGTCATTGGGTGTCCAACATCCGTAAGTAGTTACTCCTAAATCATCTTCACAGGGAGTGTTAATTTATCAATGATAATCTTCCTAATAAAGTCTTTCCATCCATCTGTGGTAGCTGAAAAGGGAAAGTAAATAAAGGTGAGTTAAAAAATATCTAAAACTAAAACAAAAAAGAGAGATATTGTGTAGTCTGCTAATAATCTATTCTAAAGATTAAAATTGAGAAAAGAGTATTTTACTTTTTCAGATATATGGGAATCTAGGATCAATCGATGATTGGTACCAACAACGAAGCTTCTGCATACACCTCCTATGATCTAACCTCATATGTTACAAGATCCCCCGTACCCATCTACTATTCATATACTAACTCCTAATCCCCTCCTCCTACAATGCTAAGAGGATCCTCTGAGTGTAGTGTCTCTACATCAGCCACTGCCTCAGCCCTAGCTACCATGGAAGCCTCTCAAGTGGCCACCCACTTTGTGTCACTCTCCTCCTTTGTCTCTACCTCCACCTCTGCCTCAGTCTCCACCTCCACCTCTATCTCAGCCTCTTCCTCCTCCTCCTCTCCACTGTGGATGGGTCCTACCTCAATCTATAGAATCTTTCTTGGCCTAACTAGATCTCATGTAACATAAGGTGTGCCGATCATAACTCCAGGAGTGATGATGGGCCAATCTATCTTATTATTTGGGCTATCTCTCACCTCTTTTATGCCCCTATATGCTGTGGGCACTTTTGGGAGGGCATCGATGTAGGGTAGTCCAAAATTCTATAGTACCCTATGAATTGGATGGGTCTCTACTCTGCTGGTCCCATACACTAACTATGTTGTAAAACTACATGTAGTTAGAATAATAGTCTCCTCACCCCATATATCATCCATGTTCTAGTATTGTTGTGCGATCATGTCATCCATATTTAGTGTGGAAAGCAATTGATATGGCCCTCTAAGTGGAGCCATATCTACCAGCCTTGTTGCTCAAAGTAACCTGAGATCTCATATCCCAATTACCCTCTAATAGGGGACCATCGACTCATATACCAAGCTCATAACTAATGTGAAATGACTGACGTATTTTCCCTTTAGTCAAAAAAATATGTATAAATCATGATATGTGACACCCAATATTTCAATACCCCATGCATATCTCTGGCCATGTTGTTCAATACTTTGTATGATAGGTGCCCAACAGTAAAGTAACTTGTCCCCAACCAAACACGAGGCCACGATACCAATAATGGCCTTATGTAGGGTGGGGATATGATTAGAGGCAACTGATAATAATCTCATCTCATGCTTAGCACCCATTTTAGGTGCTTGTGTATCTCCCATGTATGTGGCCCACTGACGGGCCTAAAAAATTATACTCGCGCTAGTCAAAGATAATTTCCTACTAGTGACACAAACAACCAAAATCCAACAAACATCCTCTAAGGTGATCATCCACTCACCTCTAACTCTAGGAAACTAGAAAATGTTCCATTTTTCATCCTAGTAAGACAATAAATATCACAATAGGTGGTTAGTAGGTGTAACTAACTACATCTGCAATATCCTCCATATCCTAGGCTTGTGTAATAAGTCCCTCTCATACTGATTCAATGCCTCCAAAATCAAGGGAACCCAATCACACTCGTGAGATCTACTCCATCTGACATACTTCCCCTGCATCCATAAACATCAAAAATATCAAGTTATAATCATATCAATGCATAATAAGCTCGCAAAAAAATCACCAAAACAATCAAAAATAATTTTTTTGCAATACTTAGTCAAAATATGGAAATTGCCTTGACAATCACGCAACATCCACTCTATGCAGAGTATAAATTACGTAACCTTCATAGAAATTCTGAATTTTTCATTGGCTATGTATCAATTGTATAAATGGTGTGGCACTTGTGCAACCGACACTCTGTGTAGAGTGGTGTTTGTGAATCGCCACGATGGTTCTGTCTCTGAAAGAGAGCCTTACCCTAAGGCCCCAAAAACTAAAAAAAAATACAAAAATAAACCTTTTTAGATAAAAAATCCACATCCTATGTGATTCCCCCTTAATAATCATTTTCATAATAAAAATTGTTATAAATTGCCCCTACGGCTAGTTTTCATCATTTCCAACATTTTAGGGTGAAAATAAATAAATGTCAATAACTTACCCCGATCCTGACCTGTTTCTCCTCCCGTTGGTTGGGTTGTCATCACAGTTGAATGCTCTTCATTTTGACTATACTCTCTCGCAAAACTATAACAAGTAGATCAAAAGTTCAAATTTTACTAAGTGTGTAAGTGTAAATGATATTCTAAAAATAGTAATTTTGAGATATATATATATATATATATATATAGTATGTTTTAACTTTGTTTTGAGTGTGTGTGATTTGTAAGGAGAGAGCGTTGGTATATGTATATTTTTACTCCCCACGGATATAGTAAGTCCTCTTGCCGTTTTATTTTTAAAAATATTTTTCACTTGTATTTTTATCTACACTTGATTCCCATTTTCTCTTACAGGTGGAAAGAATATTAGATTAGCGTAATTTAAACACACGAGGCATGTCCCATGTAAAATAATTTCTAAATTTCCCATTTGCGGAGCACCATACTCGGACTTCAAGTTTTACGCCTCTTTATGGCTAAAGAGATTCTCCAAGGGGGCAATATATACTCACCCAAATTTATATGGTGTTATATTGTTGGAACAACAAAAATCCTCGATGATGATAATTTCTGTTTCCAAATTAAATGATGTATCCAAGTCTAATTTTTTCACTGCAACATGTTCTTGTAGCATAGTTTACCTTACTAAGTTTCTTATCTATTTCCTATATTTTCTCACTTTCCTAATTACTTTTTTCTGATCAATTTAACCTTAAGTCATGGAACCACACCGGTGGTTGCGTAACTGCCGGTATACCTTGAGTGGTGGTTATAAAACCACCCTCAATGGTTTCAGTAACAACCGATTTGCGCAGACTAACGGTTATGTGCACTTTAACCTGAGACTTTTCCGACGTGTTCTGAACACATATTTTTTCTTTCAAAGTTATTATATTACATGTTTCTTAACCAAATCACCTACCTTTGAGCCTTGTTAGATTTGTATAGATTTATTTTCCTTCATTTACTATTTTTAGTAAGTTAAATACCCATTCCCATGACGATTTGACACTTCTTGGTTATCAAGTGTATTGCACCATTTCCCTACTAACTTTTTATAAAAACCAAGATTTTTCTTGAAGCATTAGTTGGATTATTTTTATTTTGAATTGCATCATTATGATGTCAAAATCTTTCCAAGAAGCACACAAGAAAATAAATATCTTTTTCCTTGTTACTCTCTTACATGTGTTACTACCAGACTGCCTACAAACTAGCTAGCTCCATCACTTACAGATATTCTTATTGCATACCAACTAGCATAGTTCACTGGATAATATTGGATTCACCATTGGAAAAGAAGTTGTGGGAATCAACAAAAGCACACCTAGTACGTGAAATTGTCTCAGTTCTACACTTCTAGGTTGGGGTACAATTTGAATTCTATTAAAGCTTTCTTTGTTTTAATTTAGATTTTAATTTGTAATCAATTCAAACATTTGTTTTAAGGAATTAGAATTTACAGTAGTTTTAGTTCCTGTAAGTAGATTCCGTTAAGGATTTATTCTCAGCTCATCCCTATGGATTTGTCTGGGAAGGATTTAGAGGAAGTTCTTGTGCACAAAGTCTTCTAATTATTCATTATCAAAATACCAATAGATTTCATTGTATTCATTAGTTAGATTTCATTAGCACACCAGAAAATATTCTCTTGAAAGATTTCTCCATGCCCATCCTTGTGGATTTGCAATAGAAGTGAGCTTGAAGAGTATTTTTTGTCTGTGTATTTGTTTGGGTTTCTTTTTGTTAAAAATATTATGTAGAAGAGTATTTTTTGTCTATGTATTTGTTTGGGTTTCTTTTTGTTTAAAAATATTATGTAGAATTTAGTCTTTTACCTAAGAAGTTTCACGGAAGAAATTGCTTCTAAGAATCTTTCCAATCTTCCTGTGATTTTGAGTTAGAACCAGAGGAAATCATATCCACAATTACAAATTAGAAAAAGCTTCTATTATTAGATTAGATTAGATTTAATTCATTCCAAAATAGGGAAATATCCACATATGGCTATTTCACTATTTAGTTTATTTTATTTTAGAATAGAAGTAAATTTCATTTAATTAGAAGAAATTTGGTTGTGTGTAGATTAACTTTATTTCAATTAATTAGTGAAAAATTAGATATCATTTTTTTTAGTTAATTTCTTTTCAAACAAGTAGATTAAATCATTTATTTCATTTTGATTAATTAATTGGGAATGAATCTAGCTAATTAATATATTAAAGTGCATTTTTATTTTTATTAAGTTGATTTACTTTTCTTAATTATTCAAAATGAACATTTCAACATAGTTTAACTTTCAAATCAAATCAGAAAATTAAACCATAGGGAAATTACGCTACCAGTACATAGCCTTAAATTCCCTCTTGGCCAACTTAGCTCATATGAAGTCACACTAGTCGTTCTTACTCCCTTGTTTCCATATAGCTCCATTTCAATATTCCCGCAACCTTTCACATTCTCTCCTATCCTGGCATGACCTCGCGAGGTCGAGTCCATCTAGAATCCTATGTTGATTCCTAGGCATATAGTAATGATGTGTGAGAATGTGATGCTAGAAATATATTTCATGATTGTGTTAATGTGAGATGTGTCGTGTGATGTGAGGTTCATGAATGCAGTGAGCCCTCAACAATCAAGTGTGAACCATAGCACGAGAGTGCTTCATAGGGTAAATATGATATCAGTATATCAATATGTGAAATATGCATGTGAAATACTAGATGCAAAGAAATGTGAGACACCCGAGAAAGATAGACAAGGGGAGAGTAATCATGATTCCCCCCAAGTGTACAAGAGATGACGATATATAACGGTAATTGAAATTGGTCATGAGGATAAAAGTAAGGATTATTTTGTTTGACAAAAGTGATTGGAATTTAAAGTGGAGATGGTGAAGGGACCTTGAGTGGTGAAATTTGAAAGAGGTCAGATAGATTTTATTGTTCTTACGTAGCAAGTGGTTTATTATTTTTCATAGAAGACTTGAGAGGTGGACGAGTTGCACCAATATTTAGAGGAGGTTGTTTGGTTTGACTTGGTAATTTTGTAGATGAATTAGGAGGAGGAGGTCATGAAAGATGAACTTGTAGAGTTGATTTCTTAGTTGGAATGGGTTGAATATGTGGCACTTGATTGACCGAAGAAGGCATGTTATCTCCACAAAATAGCACCCTCTGATATTTCATGTATGTTTGGATGAGCAATCAGTGTTTTTTACTAACATGGGATTATCTCAAGGTGTGGGACCTTGTTGTTTCAGACAAACCTCCATATAAGTTTGGTTCCTCTACCTAATCCTAATGCTAAACTACTCTTAAGGTAATAAAACTATCTAATCCTACTCTATGATTCTAAGGGACCATGGAGAGAGATAAATGCATAAAAAAGGAAAATCCTACGCTAACAAAGGTGATAGCACTAAGAAAATGATGGAGAGACACTCTCAAATGAGGGAAAATTGAAGTAAAAGGATAAAGGAGAGGGAAAATATGAGTGCCATAGTCCAAAAAAACATTTAAACCTCCAGTTCCATGAAAGAAAATAGATTTGAACCCTGCACGGAGAATATAAGATGCACAAAATACCTACAAATGCAATGAAAGGAAAGAAATTTTAATATAACACAAGCTAGGGCATATTAATAGCCACAAAACAAGTATTTTATTGCTTTAGAAGGATGAAAAATACATTAGAATGAAGGTGAAAGGAAAGATTCACCATGAAGAAAACCAAATTTGAGGCTTGCAGCTCATACACACACGTGCACCCACTTGAAAAGAATGCACAAACATTACAAGAATGTCCAATAAATGCAAATGAGTCTCTTTTTACAATGTATAGAAATGTAGACACAAAAATTTGGTATCTCTACCCTTATCGCCCGTGTGCACATATTTATTTAAATCCACCCCTTTAATGTTTAGTTAAATGCCCATTTATTCAATCACCTTATTAATATTAATTAATTAATTAATCAATCAATCAATATCCATGCCCACCTTATTATCCTATCATCAATTAATCTTTATTAATCAACATTAATTAATTAATTAATCATTCAATATCCATCCACATGCCCTAACCAACCTTCTATTTAGGATGCTTTCATTCTAAATTTACATCTCTCTGTTTTTCTAGCTTTATTTCCTACACATCCCTAAATAACCCATTCTCGTGTACAAGCTTTAAATCAACTTTTCTAACTCTTAAATACATCAAATCCCAACCTAAATCAAAAAAATCACCCATGTTGGGGAAACTTTCCCCGTAGTCAACAAAGACCCTATAAAGAAAATTATTTTCCTTCCATAATGATCAGATGCATGAAAATCTAAGCCTTTATACGACTTGAGCATCCTTCCCCACGTCTGAGCATTCTTGAGACATTCTCAGGGGCTTCCAGACATACTTTCAATTTGCTTGCATCACCCACAATCATCTGTCATGAGGTTTATCACTATATTTGTAGTGGTTTACCTTATATTTATCATATTCTATTGGTATTTATTGTGTCTAACGTGTTGCAACTTTAGATTACCTTCTACAACACTCAGAGATCCATTATCAATCACTCTATTCTAGTTTTCTTTCTTGTAGGTTTTTCCTTTGTCCATCCATTTATCCTCGGCTCTATCTAATTCTACTACAGTGGCCATCGATTTCTCTTGGTCACCATTGACTAGGGTCCAGATTATCTAAAAACCTATCTAAATCATTACTTTCTTTCCTTTTCTCTACTTTTCTATCTCAGAGATCATTCTGTAGGTCATCCTTCAACATCTACAGGCCCAGCTTGCCATCCAAACTCCCTTGCTACCATCTTTTATCATTCTTTGGTTTCTACTTCCTCAGACCCATTTTATAGGTTGACTTCAGTATGCTCAAGTTTTTTCAACTTCCAGATTATATCCACATCTTACAGGGTTTACATATTTAGCTCATATTCTAGATCCAACCTATGAGATCACCATCGATTGACCTCTACATAGTTCGGGTCACCATCAACCCAAACAAGGTTTTATCTGAATAGAAGTGACAGGGATCCATAATCTATCTTGTGCCTGTATACATCACATCACACATCTTAGGTACCATAAACCCTTCATATTATGAGTTTACTAGTTTCTATTTAGATCATTTAATTGATAATGAATGAAAATCTAGAAAAACAAGAAAATGGGAGAGAGAAAAGACCCATTTTTTCAGTTTTTTCCTGATTTTTAAAAGTCTTTTGACTAAGTATGGGATAAAAGAGTTATAGAAAAGAAAGGGGTATCCTTATGCACCAAAATTTTCCATTTTTATCAATATTACTCTTACCCATGTCCGACTGAATCCTGCAAGTTATCAAAATCACCTAGGGAGAAATTTTGGATAACAAGGAACATTAGAAGTGGTTGCATGATGCTCATTAAACATGAAGGGAGTGGATTTATGAGACCATTTGGATGTATCATTTGTATATGAGCATGCAAGAGAATGTTATGCAACAAATGAGATAAATTTGTGATGCTCAAGATGCGTGATTATTCATTTAACACATAGCAATCATTGTCATTATGCCCATTGATTCGATGATATGGAAAATACAAATGAATTTGATATTTTACAAGCCTATAAGGATGATAACAATGAGTAGATAGCAAGTTGATCAATTAATGAGTGAGGAGCTACATAATAATATCTTGTTTGCTTAGTATTAAGATTAAACTTTAGAGGTGCGGGGAGTGGTAAGACTTACGGTTCACTAATATTATCACATGTAGAAGACATAGAATGAGGACAAGATGTAGAAGAAGAATGAGCCTAAGACAGAGAAGCATCCTTAAGGAGTTGGATTTTAGATTTTAGAGATGTAATAGTGTGGATTCTATATCCTAAAAATTTATATTGAAATAAAGAATGAAAAACTTGAATGGATTTGCAAAGAGATTGATCAGAATTATATCCAAGTGAGACATCAAAAATATGATCAAAGTTAGCAATGAATTGAGTAGGTGGTATATCTCTAGGGAGATACATGGCATATAGAGATTTTTGAATAATATTTTTGCAAGGTGGATGTATTTAAAGTAATTCATGCAAATATATTCTACAAACCTTATGGAGCATGTTGTCTAAAATAGCTCCCATAGTTATTTTGGTAACCTACGTCCCCATTATGGCTCTGAATTTCCTTGTTATAGGTTGTGAACACTTTAGTTGACCTCTTAGAAAAATTCCTTGGTTGTAATTTCTTGCGTGCTTATGCACACTCCTCATTTTTTTTGCCTTCCATATTCCCTTCCTTTTTTAATGCACGTTTGCCTTCCTCCTATAAGATCATGTACCCTACGAGTGTGCCTTGGACTTGCTTTCCATATTTTGGCTAGTTCCTTTTTTCATTCCCTGCACCTCTTTCCTTTCATTCTATCATGCATAATTATTTCGATTCTTGCACACCACTTGCATACTTGTATCCTACACGTATGTATCCATTTCTACCATTCATGTTTATTTTGTGCATCCTTCCTCTCCTTTCCTTCTGCATCTTTCTCTTTCGTGTGTAAATTTTTTCCTTCTTTCACATAAGTTGTTGTGGCATGTGGCATATGTTAGACATTGAGTGAGATACATGCAACCAATCAAATCATACCATCTAGGTGTCGAATCCTTACAATGAATAGTTGTGTGACACATGGTGGAAATGACAAACATGTGTATAATTGGATGCCCTTCATCCATTGTACACGTTCCACATTTCATTGCGTATCAGAGCGGTCTATAGACATCGAAACATCATAAATTTTGCTACTAAAATCAGGTTAGGGTGTGGTTTTTCTTATTCAATTTTTTTTGATGTGGGATACATTGCAGAACATTCAAATTGAAATGTTGGCAGGGACTGGGTAGGTGAGAAACAGGGAAACGGTATTTAGCCATTAATGCAAACTCAACCACCATATTTTTACATATCTTGTCTTCTTCCTTCTTTTAAAAGCTAGATCATACATGGGGAGGCATAATTTTCAACTCTGTAGGCATATTTAAAGGAATTCAATGATGTTCTTGGTGGTTGAAATTCAAAATCTGAGTCCCCTCCTCTCTCTCTTCCTCTTCTCTTCATCCTTCTATACATGTAAGAGAATTTCTCATTGAAAAGGTTTGGAATATTTCAGTTTATATAGCTATTGCCTTACATCTTGAGTTAGAGACCTTTAGATCTAGTCTTTGCATGTGGATATCAGCCTCATATGCCATTGTAATAAGACTATACATTTCTGGAAGCAATAGAAGCATTGTTTTGTGGTTACCTTCTACCTTAACTTGTTTTTTATTCTTCTTCCTTTCCTTTCCATTCTGATTTTGTCGCTTGCTTGTGCCTTCTCATGTCCCTTGCGTTTCTTTTTTTTATTATGTCCCATGGAAATGATTGTGCGGCTATGTTCTAGTTTTTACTACGCATGTTTAGCCTTCATCTGCATATTTTCCTTCACTTTCACTCAAAGTTGATCAGTTTCATCCCCTTCTTTCTACTGCTATCACATTCTTTGGTTTTATTTTTCCCTTTCTGCATATCCTTATATCCCTAGTCTAGTTAGCATGTTTAGCTTAGGATTTCCATTTTAGCATTAGAGATTTGTAGTAGTAATAGAAATAGGTAGAGGAATTGACCTTCTCCAGAGGTCTGCCTCAAGGCTACAAGCTCCCACAACTTGGAGACAATCCCATTGTTGCCTCAATGACTCAGTTCAATATGATCTGAGATGGGTGCAAGTTTGAGCTCTAATATTTTATGGCATGCTTGGTGGGACAGACATTGAAATCCTAAATTTCATTATTACTAGGTTCTAATGTGTGGCTTATTAATTTCCAACATTTGGAGGCTTTTTATAACATATTTGGTGACTCCCAACACTCAAATCTATTATTTCTAGCATTCTGCATGTTCCTTTGATGATACGAGTACATACCATACATAGCGTAGCATCTAAAGAGTCTTTTGATTACCTCCATATCTTGCTAAGAAGAATGTGCAATAGAGCCTCATGTGCACATATCCATCTCCAATGTGCCATGCGCTTTCCACTCCTCCTCTCGGTAGGCCTCGTGTGCAACTTGTCATGGCAGATCATCCATCAATCTTTGAGGAAATTTTCCAACATCACTTGCAAAAGTCCTCTCATTCTGAATGTGCAACATGGTATGCTAGTAATAACACTCAAGAGTATTCCATAATTCACTGGTGAGAATCAAGTCACCCCTATTGAGCACATCTAGGATGTAGCTAATGTATGCTCTGTCCATTTGATCACACATGATGATATATCAGTAAGGCTCCTTGTAGCTTCACTCAAGGGAAAAATTCTCCAATGGTACAGAAGCCTAAGACTTGCATTTATTGCCAGTTGGGATGAACTTAGAACAAATATTTGTAACTAATTTATATACAAGTCAAATCACCTGTCTTTGGTCGAGCAATTAACAAAAACAAAAAGAGCTCCCAATGAGAAAATGACTAATTATAATATCATATTCCAGAAGATCTTGGGACAAAATGCCTCAAGTGGTAAGGCCTAAATCCCAACATGTTTTCCTATATTATCTAGGGGCTTTAAATAGTGACATGTTAGTCATGATTCATTCCATGGGGTGTAGAACCTTACCTATTGGTTATAATATTGCAATAAGGGTGGTATAGAATAGTCTAATCTAGATAGGAGAGTTAGCACCTAGAATGCCCGCACCCTTATTCCCATAAATGTTTCACATGCCCTAGCCTATTTATTTCCCTTATTCTTGAGAAGATCACTCAACCCACTGCATCCATGTCCTATTCTCCCACACAACAAAATGAGGATGAGGAAATGAAGGCCTTGATTAGGAACTTATCCAATAAAGTCATATCACTAGAGAAGCAACACACAAAAAACCTTCAGAAATATTTCTAATAAAGGGTTTAACTAGAGTCATCAACCCTTTAGAAATCAATATGCAAATAAAATATATGGGAGTAACCAAATAAATGATAAATGACATGCTAATGTGCACCTTCCATTACATGTATTTCCTCCTGCGCGGACTCCTCCAGCGCCCAATATAAGCCAAGAAATTGTCCCAGTAGAGAAAAATATGGCACAAGAGTCAAAATGGTGTTTTACTTACAATATGCCTCATAGTCAGAATCACTGCGCCAATGATGCACGCGCGTAGGATTACATGATTCAATCTGCTTCTATTGGTAAACCTTTCACAAGTGCAAGTGAGCCTAAAAATCAAGAAAATCCCAAAGTTCCTGAAGTTAACCTTATGTTTTTTGGAACTGAAGATTTTTTTGCAATTAATAAAGTTACAAATGACACAAATAGACCATGCATCCGGGTTGTTGACAACACAAGGTACAAGAAAAGAATGCTTGAGTTGAGTGCGCAACCTTCAGCTCCTGTCACATAGGATGATCCTCAAAGTCACAAAAATGTAACTCATCAATCCAATATTCATGGCACACAATTTCTTGCATGTGAGGTTCAGTGTAATACTCCAACACAAGCCATGCACGACCCTCCTTTGGTAGGTCAAGCCCTTGCACAAGCTAAGGTCCCCACCTTTGTTCCTGAATAATATAGAAAAGATGACATTGTTCCCCAAATACACAAGTCCATGGGTTTTCCATTCAACATTTTGGACTAAATGAAGAATACAAATGTAAATTTCCCAATGGGGGATGCCCTGACCATTCCATCTCAGTGTGACTTATTGCATGAAGCTCTAGTGCAAATCACATGTGCTGACCCATTTGTTCAAATGTCTCATGTTGCTTTCAATATCTGTCAAGAAAATGAGAAACAAGTAATTAAGGTTATTAAAACCCCACCCTTCTATGTTTCCTTTATCATAGGAAAGCACCTTGTCCACAATTTTATGATTTACTCAGGCGCTAGTACTTCTGTTATGCCTAGTAAAATTGTTGATATCCTAGGTCATTAGTACATCCCCATGCCTAAAGGAGTCTTGCAACTTAATGGATAAACAATTAATACTCTAGGAGTCATCAAGGACCTTAATTTAATCCTCCATGCATGTCTAAGCTTCTCAATAACTCAAGATGTGTCAATCATTGACCTACCTATTTTGTTTTCCCTATGTCTATCAAGGGATTTCACTGCTAAAGTAGGAGGTTACTTGTCTTCTAAGTGGTCCCATATGTTACTAAAGAAAAGGTATGGTACCTGGTTTACCATACAAGCTAAGATAATATTTTCCTAACATGTTGAGTCATATGACCATCCCCTCTCTAAGCCAATTGCCTAATCCAAGAAGGCCAAGAACAAATTTTAGAAGACGATCCTATTTCCCCTTATGTACCTTATTTGTTGCTAGATGAATGATCAGAGAGGAATAAATTTTTTTATCCATATGATGAGGATCTTGAAGCTCTTGAAACATGGCTTAGTACTTATTGCATCCTTTAATAATAAGTTGTGTTGTCGTGCGCGTTCAAGAAAAATGAAGATAATTTTGGTTTATGGAAGTTTTAATTTGATAGTTCCAAGAGCAAAAATGGCGCAAGCACATGCCTTGTTCTCATTTCTCCCAAGGATGAGAAATTTTTCTTCTCGCACATGTTATAGTTTCCATGCTCCAATAATTTAGTAGAGTACGAAGCGTTTGTGCATGTCCTTCTCATTGCTGAAAAGAGATATATCAAGGTGTTACAAATATTTGGTGACATAGAATTAGTCATCCATCAGGTCACAAACAAGTGCACAACAAATAATAAGTTTCTCAAAGCTTATAAACATAGATTTTGGTACCTCCTTGAGAGATTTGATGCACTAAATTTGTAGGTGGTGCCAAGGAAGATGAACAAAGAAGTAGATCAGATGGATGCGTTTGGTTTGCAAGTTTCTCCTACCAAGGACTTCATCAAAGGAAACACACAACATATCAAAATGGTAATTAGACCATATATTTTGGACAACAATACCACCTAGAATGTGTTTGACAGTGACGTGTAGATCATCCAGTTCATTCAGCATGAAGCCAAGTTATCTTCAAATATGCAAGCTGACTTACATGACAACTATGGTGACCAAGTGATTCAACTCAAGATAAATAAGTTTCCTAAATGGTTGGTCACCTTAGAGAAAATATTTAGCCCTGATGATGAGTTCAAGAGAACTACATGCATACATCACAATAATATTATTCCCCAATCACTATTGCGCATGATAAGGAGTTGTTGCTGAGTAAAGATTGTGAGCGTGATGAAAAATGGTATTTCATTTCTCTATGTAAGAAATACAATAATATCTTCTCCAAGGAATATGAAGACCTCAAAGGATTTGATCCAAGTGTTGTTCAACACTCCATTGACCTTGATCCTAGAATCAAGCCCATTAGACCAAAACAGAGAATGGTTTATCCAAAGATAAACCCCCTCATGAGGAAAGAGCTATATAAATTCATTGATGTGAAAATAATATTTCCAATCAAATAATCTACCTGGATTATGAATCTGGTTCCAGTGCGCGATCAAGAACAGTAAAATCAAACTCTACGTTGATTTCAAAGATTTGAATAAGGCATTCTTGAAGAATCACTATATTTTTCCTTATATGGAGCATATTTTGTAGACTATGATTGGTACACAAAGATTTTTCTTGCTGGATGGGTATTCTAGATTTAATCAGATCATGGTCAAGAAAGAGGATGAATTCAAAACAACATTTACAAGCATCATTATGGGTCACTTCCCTTTCCCATAGTCATCATAAGATGACATTGGGTACTTAACCATGAGGTACAATACACATTCTTACCTAGGACATTACTTTCATCTTAATGCATTACGACTTTCTCTTTTAGAGGATCTTGACAGGGTAACTCGACAAAACATCTACCCCATTGTAGCCAAATAATGACCTTAGTCATTAAGTGGGTACATCATGGCAATAACCATATCGATTTGGCTCACCGAGCTCTGCTAAATAGGAAAGTCATATCTTATGAATTTAAGGTTATTTGATTAAGTTCTAACATGTCAATTCCTAGGTTTTAGCAAAACTCTAGCTAATATGGAATTCAAACCTATAGAACTAAATGAAGGTTTCACTCATTCCAATGGCATGCTTAGATTCATTCCATCATGATCATTGCATTTTTGAGTTGCAGATTTAATTCAACATTCCAAATTAAATCCTTTGTTCATATTTTACTTATTAACACTAGCAATGCATCATGTCAAGAGTAATACTTATATTGTAATTTTATCCTTTTTCTCAAATAAAATGTTAAGTATAGTATTATACTTAATAGGATTAATTCCAAACATTTGCAATCATCCATAATTTAATTACATACTTTATTCTTTTAAAAGCACAACCATGTAATTCACTCTATTCATAATGATTTCAATACAATATGTATTCTCACAGATAATGTTTTATTAATGACCGACAACTTCCTTTTTTCATTAATATCGCAACAAAGTATAAATTTCACTTCTTAGTAAAGTACAATACAATTAATTTCATTTCTCAATTTAATAAAACATAATTAAGAGATAATACTAATACATGTCCACAACTGATTATCAAAATAATCACATCTTGTTTCAAGCATCATGCCTTTCTAAAATACAATTATTTTCATATTTTCACAATAAGAACAGATTTATCGATTTCATCAAAAGACATAGTAGTGAGAAAAGGTGTAAGTCGCGTCTTTCTTCATAATCAACCTGCAATGTTAATAGCCTACATGGAAAATATTCCATTGTATATAGTTAGTTCCAACCGAACTAGCATGATAAGATCTATATCCCCCTTAATAGTTTATGTCATTTATTATTTAAATAAATAAAATGTTGCATCAATTTAAATCACATAAATGGCCTATTAGGATAACAATACCTAATCAAGAAAATCTGAAAGAGCACTTTGCATACACACTACTGATCACTTCCAACAATCTATTTTCTTGTAATAGATAGAATACAAAATAGTTTATCAGTAATGTACATTTATGTCATAGTAGTTATATCACTATCTTATAACTCACATTTCTTACTTACAATCAAAAGAACAATAAATAAGTTGATACTATTTAATCACAATGTCTTATAATTGTGCCTAGGAGTATGTAAATTCTTCCATATCTACTTAATCCATTCAATGTCGAATAATATTTAATCACACAAAGTTGCAAGAATCAACCATTACCTCATCTTTGTAAGTGTCAATAATAACTAACCCTAAAGGGTAATATCTGGTTTTATAAGGAAAGAGTAATAGTTTCACTTAGATACTATCATATCTTCTTATATCTTAAAAAAGTTTACCAATACTGTATTTAGGGATAGATTAATTATAACAATATTACCCTATAATTCCAAATTGGTCTGCATAGAAATTTGACTAGGAAATACCATATCCCCCATGATCTACGAAATATTATCATCTCAATGGCCCAAGAAAATATGTACAAAGTTTGAAAACAAAGGTAACATTTCCTTTACCTTAACCTTTAAGAATCAGTTCAAATTCCTAAGGGAGTGCCCATAAGCCCATCACAACCAATAGTTAGGGAGAAGAACAATATATCAAAGAATCATTTCAAAGATATCCCTTTAGGTCAAGAAATGGTTCAACCGACCGTATTACTATCTCAGAAATATGTTCACCGATAGAGTCTACAAGATCACACATCAACAGTCATGAATTCAAGAATAGACTCACCGGTTACCCAGACACGAATAAAAGGATTTGATATAGATTTGAATACATAGAACACATCTGCCTCCAATTATTATTATCTCATGTTTTACTTTAACATGCATTGATATAAGCCTAATAAATTTAATAACATTTCCATTCATCCCTCACTATATCCTTCTAATGTTTTGACCACCCTCTAGAAGCCATAAATGAATAATAATATAATACTCAGAAAAATCTAAATCCGAATAAGAGAATTCAATTAAATTATATATTCATTTATATATGCAGATTGAAACCCATAGGTTATGGGTATATCCAAGAGTACAACTACATAGAGAAATATTCATCTTTTCTAGAGGCCAATAGCACTTACCCAATTAAATATTACACCGAAAACCATCGTAACATAGTGAAATCCTCCTGATATTCAAACACTTAGAACCTAAAATAAGAATTAAAATGAAATTACAGAACACCCACGCTTGAATCTAAAGATTCCATTTAACATTTTATAAATACAAATATCGTTTCAAAAAATTTAAGCACACAACAACAACCATGAAATCACCGAATATTTTCTAGGGGTTTTATTCAACACAGAGTCGTATAACAAACTAACAACGATAACACAACCCTGGATATATCCAAGGATACTCAAAAACCAAGTATGCTTTCACACCTAGAATAATAGCATATGCAACAATAATGAAAAACACTACAATTTTTTAGGTTTATCAATCATGCCCAAAATCTATAAATATATAAGGAATAGTAAGACTTTCTCTTCCAAAAAACCCATATCCACAAATTTCAAACACATCCATTGAAGAGATTGATTTATCCAAATACTAAAGGAAATAAACCATTAAGAAAGAATTAGGGCTTAACATGCCTAATTTTGAAGTTCCATTATTTCTTTACTTCCTTTCTCAACCTCTCCCTGAAAGCTCAAGTTGCATTCACCTTTGAATCCTCGTGAAAGTAAAAATCTCCTACAGAACCCCAAAATATTCCAACCTCCACCATTCTTATATATGTGTTTGAACTCAATCTCTTCAATGGATGTGTTTGAACTCTATGGATATGGGTTTTCTGGAAGAGAAAGTCTTACTATTCCTTATATATTTATAGATTTTGGGCATGATTGATAAACCTAAAAAATTGTAGTGTTTTTCATTATTGTTGCATATGCTATTATTCTAGGTGTGAAAGCATAGTTGGTTTTTGAGTATCCTTGGATATATCTAGGGTTGTGTTATCATTTTTAGTTTTTTATACGACTCTGTGTTGAACGAAACCCCTAGAAAATATTCGGTGATTTCATGGTTGTTGTTGTGTGCTTAAATTTGTTGAAACGATATTTGTATTTATAAACTGTTAAATGGAATATTTAGATTCAAGTGTGGGTGTTCTATACTTTATACCTCATCTAATAATATTCCCAAATAGTTCCTCAATTATAGTTATAGCAAAGCATGCACTTGTTCGAATAGAAGACTGAGAGAAACAAATTAGGAATGTAAATAGCATATAGAGCTTCATAGCTTGATAAACCCAAAAAGAATGAAATAACCAAACTACAACCAACTCAAAGTTTCCAAAACCACTTAGTACATGCCCTGAGATCTGTGGAAAGTATTAAATGCCATTAATTGCTTGGAAAACTAATTTCTCTGATACCAATTGCGGTAATAGCAACAGAAACAACAAGATCTTCAATACAACAAAAGATTGAAATCATATATTTATGTAAGAGCAAAACTCCATTACAATATTCTTGCATAAGACTAGCTAAACATGAAATTATTTAAAGTAGCAAACTATAATTTTACAGACCTTCTAAAACCTTAGACTGAAACTCTATCCAAAAACCCAATGTAGTGAATAAGTCTCTACGTCTCCTTATATCGGAAAAGAGAGAGGCTTTTCACTGGATTAAGGGATAACCTAAAGACCAGGAACTGGTAACCTAAGTTACCAAAAGATTCCCACTAAGATGGATGAGCACATGCCACTCATCATAACACCTTTTACAAGTGGGGAGGTCCACAACTTTACAAAAAGCAAAGTCATATCACATGGATGACAACAAGACTGTCATCATAGCTTTATGGACTATATTGGATGATGGGTCCGACGTCATTATCAGATGAACTGGATGATTCCTCCAATTCTTGTTGTTCTGAAAAGTAGATATCATGCATGTTCCTTTCGTACCACAATCTAGATAAGGATCTAGATCCATCATTATCTCTTTGAAGATGCCTTCTGGTTGGGAACAGGTACTGATCAGGAATCCAAAGAAAATGACCCAGTGCAGGAGGAGGTACATTCATTGTATGATGGATAAAAATCTTGCACCAAAGTTTTTTGTTTGGATTGGTATGATGTCCCTGCATTGGATTTTTTTGACATAATAACACATTTTAACGTACCAAGGGATTTTATAGTTTATCAAAATATTTCTAACAGTGTCACAGGTGACATTGATCAGTCGACTGTCAGAAATATTGGTAGGTAGAAATTTAGATAGAAAATATTTGAAATGGTTAGCAATGTACTGCCTATCACCAGGAATGCTAGGACGATTCCATACATCATTTTCCAAAGGATGTCCTTCAGGCCATAATCTGGAAAATTTAAACCTCCATAGAGTATTTGGTCTGGGGATCAATTTTCAGAGGCGTCGTCCTTCAACTGGAATATCATCAGGTGGAGGTTCAACATATCTGAAGTGTCTCCACTGCTAGTGGAGAGTGCAAAATACCATGGGTTCATGCTTGGAGTGAAATTCAGTGGTAGGGATCTCCGGATCCACGAATCTGTAGGCTACCTCGGTTGTCTGATAAGGGGATACTGAGATAATTCCCCTGGAAAGAAGTATGTATTGTGCTTCACATGACATTTGGTTGTCATTTCTTTCTAAATACTTCAGATAATTTTGAAAAGTTGAAACATCCCAAATGGGTTCAAGAAATTCATGAAATACCTGAGTGACATTCACATGTTTGGTATGAGTGAGTTCCCTGCTGGCAAAATCAGCAAGAGCATTTTTCTTTCCAGAGATATGTTCGACATCAAACTCATATCCATCAAACCATTATACCCATCTCTGGAGACAGCCATAGGTAGTCTTATTGGTTGGGTCACCCTTGTAAATTCTACCTTTAAAATGTTGCAAGTTAGTTCAAAGAAGAAATTTCTCATGCTGCAGGAAAGAACAAGAAAACTTGGATAGCTTTCTTTGCAGCAAGTATTTCTTTATGACTGGAGTGATATTTAAGCTCTGGTCCTTTAAAAGAGCCTGAAGCATATCTAAAAATATTCTCAGTATCATTCTCCATTATTTCTTTGAGTATTTCTCCCCAGTGCTCTTCTGAAGCATCTGTCTCAACAATTTTAAGACCAGTCCCAGGAAGGGACATAGGAGGAAGAGTTAAACAACTCTGCTTGATTCTTTGAATGGATTTGGTCATATCAGAATTCCAAGCTGGTGCATTAGAGTGAAGTATCTTATTGAGTAGTAGTCTGTCAGTAGCAACATTTTTATAAAATCCTGCAATATAATTTACACAACCCAGAAATCTTTGAAGTTGCGTTTTATCAGTAATTTCATCAGGAAACAGACTGATTTTGGAGACTATATGATCTTGCATCAAAATGGTTCCATCCTTAAGAGTGATGCCTAGAAACTAGACAAAATATTTGAATGTCTCCATCTTTGTGGGGCTGAGACAGAGTCCATTGGTATAAACAAATTGAAAAAAAAATTCAAGATGCTCTAAGTGATCTTTTGTATTTTGGGAAAAGATCAAAATATCATCAATATAAACAATTAGGAACTTATCAAGGTGGCCAAAGATTTGATCCATTTCTTTTTGGAAAATGGAGGGTGCAGTCTTAAGACCAAAAGATAAAACCTTCCATTCATACTGACCACATGGAATACTGAAGGCTGTCTTATAAGTATCTTCTTTGTTCAGAAAAATCTGCCAGAAACCAGATTTAAGGTCATATTTGTTGTACATTTTACTACCACTGATGCGTGCCAATAGGTCATCTCTGCTTGGAATGGGATGTTGGATAGGTAGTATATATTCATTAAGTGGCTTTTAATTAACTACTAACCTCTTCTTGCCACGAACCATCTCACTTCTTTTGTTCACATGAGAAGAAGGACAAGTCTAAGGGAACTTGGAAGGCTAGATAAATCCTCCTTTGAGCAAATTGTTTATCTCTGCCTGGCATTCAGTTCTTTCAGTGGATGTTTGGAAGTCTAACTGACAAAAATGATTTTTCTGATGGATAAAGGCATGGGGATTATCAGATGTGCAGTCAGTCTTTATCTTATTGATGATTGCATCAATAGAAGAGGTATTAAGAGAGATAGACTTATGGAGCCAGTCCAGATTGGAACCTTTATGAGTTTTTGGTGTAGAAGGCATAATAGACTGGTAAGTCTGAAGTCTGGCTATGGATCCTTGTGGAAAATGGATCTCATCTTGACTAATAGTATAGGGCATGCAATTATTGAGATTATCTGAGCCAAGAAGCATATCATAATGCAGAAGGTCAAACTAGTGTACCTTGAAGCTAGTTTGCATATGACCTAGTTTGACATGTATGAAGGCAGAATAGGGAGAGAACACTTTCTTAGAATCAAAACTAATTTGAAGGGGTTCTGTGTCCCAAAAATCTCTAGGGATAGCATTAGCTTTTAACAAACTGATTTCAGCACCAGTATCTATCATAACATCTAGAGAATTTGGTTTAATGTTGGGAATGCAGATCTGAATCCTACAGAATGGATTGCAAGATGTTTTTACAGTAATTACCTTTGCTTCTTGTTCTACTTCATATTGATCATAGGCCTTTTCCATGATTAGCCTATCAATTGCTTCTTCATCAATATCTAGGCTTGGAGCTGATTCGAGCAATGTTTGGAATTCTTCTGTAGCTTTCTGAATTACTCGTTCAAGAAGAGTGAGACATTTTTGTCACCATATTCTTCTTTCAGGTGTTCCTATACCAAGAACTGGAATTGGAGGTGCCAGAACCTGAGGTACTGGTACCTTGTATTATTTTTCTTCTTCTTTAGGATATAGGAATGGGACAATGTTGAGATGGAAAATGTCCTATTGACTAGTGACTGTAAGATCCATGACCACGACTGGAAGATGGATGATCTATCCACGACCTCTACCTAGGGAAAGAGAAAAATGATATGGATCATTTTGAAGTGTGGATGAAGCACACTAAGCAAGGAATAAGTCTTCGGTGTTCTCCTATTGAATCTTAGCGTCAAGCTTGATCTGAAGATCATGGAGTTGAGATTGTAATGAATAATGGTGGTGAACCATATGAGGAGGCCATTCAGCAAGGTCACGCTTCACATGATCCAAATTTTGTTTGAGAACAATGGAGCAAGGATGAATGAATAGGTGTTCGTAAGACCTCCGGACCATGTTGCAGTGAAATGTCAGCAAAGAATCATAACTAGTATCAGAATATGAATAGCTACCCTCAGAGGATGACTCTGTCATCTAGTTAGCTGCAACTGTGAGATCTGAATATTAAATATCTAATATATAACTTTCATCATCAGATATAAGGACATAATCATCTTCATTAAGATGATTTTCATGGACAAAATTTACTTTGGCCTTTGCTTTGGCCTGTTGTCCTTTCCATGGACGATTTCTACTATAATGATTTCCCTTACAAATAAAACACTCAATAGATTTGGATTTGGGGAAATATTTTTTTTCTTCTAAAAAACTTTCTTCTAGGCTTGACAGATGGTCAAGACATACAATCAAGACCCTTCTTTTTACCTTTGAACTTCTTCTTGAATCTTTTATGCTTGGGGAATTTTTGTGAAGAACATTTAAACTAATTTTGGACTTGGAGTTTGCAGAACTTAACCCCTAAAGCTTTCTTAGCCTTCAAGGCTTCCTTTTTATGTTTCTTTTCCAGAAAAAGGTGCTTATTTGTCTCATTGATAATTTGATTGATGCAACCAAAATTTATATCTACTTCTAAAAGCCCATGCATTGATTTTGTATATTCATTAGCAAAACATTATGGATAAGATTCCACATACCTTAGCTTCATAGTGGAATCAAAGGGCATACCTGTGTTATAGATAACTTATGCATGTGGCATTGATATTCAGGTACTTTTGTCATGTCACATATTTGTGCCCTCAGGAATTCATTGATGTTGAGCCATTTTTCGTCACTAATGGTACCAATGAATTCAGCAATAATGGCAGCAGTTAGACTAGCAGTTCCTCCACTAGTACGATCATTACCTTGTCCTTCACCATTAATAATGGTGTCCTTTTACTATTCAGGGATGGCGTCCCACCACTCTTTGAGAATACCTACAAATCCATTAGTAATAATACTTGCAACATCTTTATCATGTTTATTGAATGTCAGGACTTGGGTATTGGCCCAACCTATCATACCATGTAGCATCTCCTTAATTTCTTTAGGAGATTTACATTCAATCTTGTAATAATTTGGCTAGAAGTTCTGGGTACGCATTGTAGAATGAAGGGGTGGTGCAGAGCTATCATGCATCCATATATCCATGAAACTTTTGGCTTCTTCAGTAGTGATCCGTGTCATACCTATCTTTTTCTCCTTGCTAAGAGGAGACTTCATTGCAGCAACTTGAGCCCAAGTAATTACTTTTGACCAATCAGGATTAGACCTTTGGGAAATCGAAGAGATACTTCTTTTATTAGACTATGATCTTTCTAATTTATTAACAACACTTGTAAGAGTAGGAAAATTCTGCTCAAGCTCAGAGACTAAAAAACAAAGATGATTTACCTTATCATTGACATTCTGAATACTGTCAATGACCTTCTTTTCTATTCCTTCAGAGACAACATGTACAGATTGTTGAATACGTGACTATAGACTGTTGCTAACTTGATTTGGAACTTTTTACAAAGTAGTAGACATTTGTTGGACATTGGAAGACAGATTATCTACCTTCTTATTTAGTAAAAGTATAGCAGAGTGAATATCCCCTCATTGATGAAGCTCAATAGCTTTCAAAGTATCCTGCATATGTTTGAGCTTTTCATTATGAGAGAGGAGATGATCATTAATGACCTTAGTGGCCTTGTTGTTCCAGTTTAACATGCGTTCAGACTCAGACTGTTCTATTTTGGAATCTAACTGATGTTGATACCAATATTGTCGATGCTATTGTCGATCATCAGTATAGACTTCAAAATCTTTAGCATGAGGGAAGTTTGTATTGTTAGATTGTGAGGAGGTAGCCTCCTGATAATCCATAGAGATTTTGGCTCTTTTAAGCAAAGACTTAGCCTAATTTAAAGTATGATAATAAGTAGACTGAGAAAAACTATTTGTATTTATGTGAGGGCCATTCTTTGGAATATATTTTTGCTGGAATAAGACTTGGTAGTGTTCACACTAGAGATAGTCAGTATTGGGATCATGCACTAAAGATGGATGGTTACACTTAGGAAGATCTTCTTCAAGACTCTTCTCTTTATCAGACAAGAAAGACTGAGTAGAGGAAGAGTTAGATAAGTGATGATTTACAGAGCTATATTTCCTAAAGGATATGGTAGCTTTTCCTTTTTCTTCAATAACCTTGGAGGTAGATTGAACTCATGAGGTAGTGTTAGAGACACATTTTGTAGAGATAGTCCATTCTCGAGGCATTATGATCTTGTCCCAAGTAAAAACTTCTACAAAATCCAAGTATGATATCCCTTTGATATCTCCTAGTGATTTACTATATTTGAAAAAATAGTCTATCTATAAATTTGTTCATATTGGTTGCGTTCAGATAGGCATAACTCCTTTGTTCAGACAAGGATTAAATGCTTTAGTTTTATGTTGTCTGTTAGATACCAAACATGAGAGCTTTAAATATTATCTACTAGCTGCCATGAAAACCAACCTCAGTAATGGACCCATACATTTTAATGTATTCCCATATTATCACGTGTCCATATAAACTAACAATCTATTAGATCAAGTTTTAAAGCTCCATCTGCAAACCACGGGTCATCCCCTTTAGCTATTTTTTATCTGATCATTTTTTGATTAACAAATACAGCACATCCTGCTATTAAGCATGGTCCCTCTAAAGGTATCAATGTCTTCATGCCTAACCGAACATCAAATGTCACTTTAAATTTAGCGGTGTATACTTCCCTTTGACAATTGCTTGTTAAGTTTAACTTAGTCACATGGATAACCATGCTTCCAACTTTCCCATCCCCATCACAGGACGATGTTGGTACTTAATAAATGCATTTAATAAAATTCATATTGGTACATGCTAAGGAGATGGTGGTGACAACTCACCATATCAATAGGCCTTAACAAATTTGAAACTTAGACCTTAGTCCATTTTTTCCCACATTTTTTTAATGTTTAAGTTTAAGGTGATAAACATATATGTGAAAAATAATGTCACCAATATACCTTAACTTGCATGTGGTCAATTGTATCAACCTATATAATAATAAATAATTCCAAACTTGAACTCGCATATGGTCAGTTGACCAATCCATTTCAGCTATAAAAGATGCCTCTAATGTGGTCGAGGGCCCAAAACATATTCATAACCCATGCTTGATAAGTTTAGATATAAGGTTCATCCTCAATCTAATAGGTTAGCTAAAAATGTAATCTATCCATTGCTTAAGAACCCTTTCAATAATTAAGTCCATGTTTAAAAAATGCAAGGTGAAATAATACCTTGATCATACCACTCCTTATGTTCATTATTGGACCGCTATTGTAAGTCTCAAATTTTTATCCCATGCCGATAAACTAAGGTTAGTTTTATTGTGGAAATTCCTATACCATATATATGATCTTCTAGCAGAGAAAAAAATTTACTCAAGCCAATGATAAATCACAAAACATCAAACAAAAAAATCATTAGTTTACGAATTACCCTATGTTATCACAAACTAAATTTTGCGGGGTGTGATAGGAAAAAGTATTTGAGAGATGTAGAGAACTTAGGATAGCTAAAATTTTAGGCTGTCAAATAAGTGCACTTCCAGCCACTTACTTAGGCCTCCCTCTCGGCACTAAGAAAGTCTCTCACAAGGTGTGGGATGAATTATTGGTGAGATTTCAGAAAAAAATGGCTGGTTGGAAAGGTGCCACTCTTTCTAGTGCTGGTAAGTGCCTACTCATTAAAAGTACTCTCCAAAGTCTGCCCATCTATATCATGTCACTTTTCAAAATCCCATCTTCCTTTAGAGAGAAAATTGAGAGGACTCAGAAAATTTTTTTATGGCAAGGCATGGAAGAGAAGTTCAAATTTCACTTAGTGGCCTGGGATAAGGTCTGGACCCCGAAGTTTATGGGAGGGCTGGGCATAAAAAATATTGAGAAAATGAATGAGGCACTCATTGCTAAGATGGGCTGGAGAATGCTGTCTGAGAAACAACCCTGGATTGATTTAATTAAAGCAAAATACTTAAATCATCAAGTTGTTTACTCCTTTCTGCATGATGAACACCTCCCCTATGGCTCCATTTTTTGGAATAATTTGGTCAAGAGCAGAAACTTCATCAAGCAGAGTAGAAAATGGAAAGTGGGAGATGGCTGGGAGATAAACTTCTGGGAGGATAACTGGTTTAGTGGCAATCTCTTGGACAGATTGGGATGGCTAAGGACAGCCTTATAAGCACGTATGGTACTAAAATCAAGGACTACATTGAAGGAAATGGCACCAACAAGAATTGGAAAAAACTTACTGTGGAGCGAATTGATCTGAAAAAAATTACTTCCTCCCTTCAGGATCTTTTAGATCTCTTTCCTTTAAGTCAGCTGGATTCCAAGGATGAGCTGGTTTGGAATAACTCCCATGATGGGAAATACTCAGTCAAATCTGGTTATATCAATCTTTTTCGTAGTAATCAATCTGATTTTAATTGGAACAAGATTTGGATGCCTGAATTAACTCCCAAAATAAATTTCTTTCTTTGGCTGGCCATCAGAGGTAGAATTCTCACCACTGACAATTTGATGAGAAAAGCATTTATAATTCCTAATTGGTGCCATCTTTGTAGGAATGACTATGAAGATATCAGTCACCTGTTCATACATTGTGATTATGCCAATAGAATTTGGAACTTTGTCCTTTCTAAATTCGAAGCTCTCTAGGTGTTGCAAAAGGATCTTAATCAGCTATGGAATAAATGGAACCCACCCTTCAGGCATTGTGTTATCAAAAGGATTTGGAAATTGGCTATCCCACATTTAATCTGGAGGATTTGGAAGGATAGAAATGATATCATTTTCAGAAAATAAGAAACAAAATTATAAACTCAGTATTGGAAAAAATTTCTAAAGGTATCAAAGAGGATATTGCTAGATTTAAACCTCCCAAGAACAAGAGTTATCCTGAGAGTGAAGAGTACATCTTATCCAATTGGCAGATTGGAAATTGGAGCAATCCTGGGAATAGTATAGATAGATCTTCGATCAAATGGCATCCTCTTGATTCTAATTGGTACAAGCTGAACTTTGATGGGGGCCTCTAAGGGAAACCCTGGGACAGCAGTAGGAGGAGGAGCAATATGGGACCCACAAAGGTAATTTGATTGCTGCATATGCTAGAAAAATGGGAATTCAAACCAATCATTTTGCCGAAGCATTATCTGCTCTCTAGGGGCTTGAGAGTTGCACGGGCTCAAAATATTCAGAACCTTGTTGTTGAAGGGGGACTCCCTAAATATCATTAAACTTCTTAATCAGTCCTCATCTCTTAGTTGGAGTATTAAGGATTTTATTTCTGAATCCATAAGCATCAGTCAAACCTTCAATAGCATCAGAATCATGCATGACTTACAGGGGAGGGTAATAAATTGGCGGATGCACTGGCCAATTATGGCGATTAATATAAATTTCACCGTCTGGGATAATAACACCTATCCCTAATCAGCTACACAACATCATTCATGCAAACCTTCATATGCAAGCAATCCCTAGAGATGAGTCTTAATCTTTGGAGGAAGATCAGCATCAATAACACTCTCACACGTGTTACTTTAATGAATATGATGAGGAAAATAATATCGAGTATACATGATAGTAAGAATTATTTGGGGAACTTCAAGTGGAGTTATCTAGATTTGAAAATCGCACATGTGGGATGTACTACAGCTGTTGATATCTGGATTCATAGCTCCTCGGAAACTGATGATAGATGTAATGTGATTGTTGACAAGGAAAGGGTTACTCTCACGCGTGACTTCCCATAGGCTCAGTTCAGCAATTACGTAGCCGTTCGTGAGAAGAACAACGGCTATAGTTCCCAGTTTTTGTGTAAGCCGCTTCAACAGCAAGAAGTGGACAGGTCTCTACGCTCACAGACATTTGAGAAATTGACTGTAACCAGGATATCACAGAGAAGATGGGAGGACCTCCCTGCCAAATTGAGCCATGCGCGGACCCTGACTGGAAGGAAAATACAGAGCTTTGGAACACTCTCAGCAAAGGAGGCTTCACCAACTTCATTGATAAGGTGCAGGGGCATGACCAAAGCATTTCTGTACGCTTTGCTAAGGAGTGGAAAGAGTGGACTGTCGACTATGGGGGACAGAAGATATTAGTCAATGAAGATCTTACTTGCTGAAGCGACCGACCTTAGTTTGGAGGGGATACCGCTTCTTCAACAAAAGGGTTGACAGAGATGCTGAAGAAAGAAGATTTGTGGAGAGGAACTGAGAAGCTCACATTTGGCACAACGTGGGCCCTACTTGTCAGCTCAATTCCACCACCCTATGATGAGGTCACTCACATGATGATTCGATTCATCTCCCTGGAAGGTAGGTTTGTCACTGTCCCCTACTAAACATCTTATCTTTTTTAAACCACTTCCGTAGGAATCGATTGGTTTGCCTTCCCCCATTATTTGCTGAACTCCCTTGAACGCTCCATTTTGGAGTTTTCAGAAGCACACCCGGGGTGGTTCCCTTGCATCAAGGACTTATTTTTTTGATTCATAAATGTTGCCTTCTTAAGTACCCTGGTCTTCCTTCCTCTCCTAGCCCGGCTCCCCCTTTGATGGGCTCTGCTGCTGCCAGCCCTGTTTCTCCTGCTGCCCCCCGCCACCGTTACCTGCCACCCCCCCCATGCTGGCTGCACAAACTTCTCCTTCCATTCCCCCTGCTGTTGCTCCTGTCACCCACCTCGCCTCTACCTCTAAAAGACCAGTCACCAGGGCTTCCAGGAGGCTCAACCTTGAGACTCTTGATGTGGAGAAGCAGCCTTTTGAACTTGAGATTGCACATGACCTGCTGAATATCAGTAGTGCTAGTCCCCAGGAAGTGCAGATGGATAGCTCTTCTAAGAGGTTAGAGGCCTTAGAGGCTGAGATGAAATTGCTGAAGGATGAGGTCAAGAACCTAGCTAAACAGAAAGGTAAGAAGAGCATGGAGGGGGAGGGGAACATTGATAGCAGTCAGATTGATGACATATACAAGAAGCTGACCTCCTTAGACTCCCGCTTAGGGAAGGCCAAGACTAGACATGATTACAACATTGCCGCCTTTAGGGTGATTGAGGAGTTCATCGAGGGTCATGCCAAAAGTTTTTCCAACCTCAGCGGTGTCCTGGCTGCACTTTGGGGCAACGAAAAAGAAAGCAAAAGAACCATTGAGGAGCTTGATAAGACTGATGCTACCCATATGACTGCTTTGAGTATGTTTCATGCCTGGAAGAGAGTCAAGATCAGTATCAATAAAGCTGCCAAGAAGTAGTTTTAGATGCTTCTGCTGCTTTTAGTTGTTTTTTGTTGTTTCTCTGCGGTCGGTTTACTATTCTTTTGCTGTTGTTTTACTGTTTTGTCTCGTTTGAGTAGCTGTTTCTGAGCTACTTAGAGCTTCATTGTAACACTTGGATCTTGATCCATTCTCTCTATTTCTCACTCTTATTCTGGATCTCAGGCCTTCTTTTATATTCAAGGGTATAGTCCCTTTCAAAAAACTATTTGCCAATAATAAAAAAAAACTTAGGGTATCTATTAATCCCAAGAATTGTATTTTTTTTGTAGTATAGGGAAAGATATTAGGCCATGAGGTCTTGAAGGGTAGAATCATTATTGATCTTGAGTGCATTTCATCCATCCTCTCTCTCTCTCTCTCTCTCTCTCTCTCTCTCTCCATGTCAGTGAACAAGAAGGTCTTGCAGTATTTATTAGGCAAGATAAACTTTGTTAGGCACTTCATCCCTAACTTTGCAGGACTATTAAGGCCCATCACCATCATCCTAAAAAAGGACACAACCTTCAAATGGACAAAAGAAGGAAAGGAGAGATTCAACAAGATCAAGCAAGAAATTTCTTACGTGCCAACACTCATCAATCCAGATTATTCAAAGGATTTCATCCTTTATTATTATGGATCTGATGTGAGTGTTGTTGTTTTCCTAATGCATGAAAATGAACAAGGACTAGACTAGCCATTGGCTTTCTTCAGTCAAACACTGAAGGATTATGAATTGAAAAAAATTCACATAGAAAACATGTCTACGCCATCATGCATGCCCTAATTTTTTTTCAAAATTATGCTCGTCACAAATCATGTTAAGGTGTTGTTTTTTGCACTCAGGTGTGAGATACTTCATCATGGGTGACAAAATAACTGAGAAGAGAGAAAGGTGGGTAACTAGAATCATGGATTTTGATGTGAATATCAAAGCCACAAAGCTATTAGGAGGTATTACACTCTTCAAACAACTTGTTGAGGACATGCAAAATGAACCTGAGACTTCATTGTTTCTCGATGAAGATTGCTCACGCACAAAACCTGAACAGAATAGAGATCCTGATGCATGTAGTTGGATGCAGGATATGGAAACATTCCTTTCTTCTGGTGCATATCCTCATGGTCTAAACAAAGAAAAGAGGTGACATTTGAGGTTGTACTTTATTCCGTATGTGCTAATTGAAGGCGTTTTCTTAAAAAGAAATCTTGATGATGAGTTGTTAAGATGTATTGATAGCATGCAAACTAAAAATGTATTGGCAAAATTTCATGATGGATTCTTAGGTTGACACTTCTTTGCCAAGGTGACAGTAATGAAGATCATCAAGGTAGGATAATTTTAGCCTTACCTATTCCCGGATGCGCATAGGTGAGTCGAGTTCTGAAATGCAAATAATGCACTTTCTTTCCAGGAAATAATAATTTGGTAGTGCTTCCCCTCCGATGAATCCAAACGGTTCAACCATTTTCATGATAGGGCCTCAACTTCATAAGTATGATCAATCATCCTTCCAGTGTTGGACATAAGTGGGTGCTGATAGCTATGGATTACTTCACCAAATGAACTGAAGCTTTCACACTCAAGGAATCAACCGAGTCAGTCTTCTTTGAATTTATTGAGGCAATTGTAACAGGGTTTGGCATTCCTTAAATCATTATTTCAGATAATACAAAAGCCTTCCTTGGTACTAAAATTTCTTATTGGGATCTTAATCTTGTTTTATATTTGAATACCTCTTCCAACTATTATCCGTAAGGCAACGGCTTGGTAGAGTCAACAAACTAGAACCTGATCAGAATCATGAAGCGGAAAATGAATATCAACTAGAGGTAGTGGCACACAAAGGTCTCATGTGTAATATGTGTAGAAAGAATCATGATGAAGAAGAATATAGATACTTCACCATATAAAATTGTTTATGGAAAGGAAGCTTGAATTCCTTTATCTCTTGAATTTATTTCATTAGAGTTTGTCTAGCAGCTAAAGTTTGAGAGTGGTAATCAAATAGAAATAGGTATGGAAGAGTTGGCTAAACTTGAATAATTAAGAAACTCTGCCATCATTAAACTAGAACAACATCAACTATCAAAAAAGATATGGTTTGACAGAAAGGTGAGACCCAAATCTTTCAAATTTGGTGACTTAGTCTTAAAATGGGATGTTGATAGAGCCAAAGTAGGGCACCATTCAAAGTTTGATGTGCTTTGGAGTGGACCATACATCACCAGTTCATGTAAGGAGGCTAACTCTTTTGAGTTGTCTCATCTTGATGGAGGCATGATATTAATCCCAGTCAATGGGATTCATCTCAAACCCTTCCATTAAGAATTTTGCATCATTGTATATATTAGTATAGTTTTAATTTTTCCGAGTGAACTGTGTGCACATTGTTTTTTTTGTACATAGCTCTTTCTTCTCACGTGCTCCTCGCATGCACTCTTTTTTTGCTTCTAGGATGTTAGTTATCTTCTGGCAGTTTTCAATAGTTTTTCAGGATGCAAAATAGATCTCAGAAAGTTCTTCAAGTAACTTTTAGAGGTGGTTCTTCAAAGTTGTATATCATAATTTCATGTTTCTAAGAAGACTCCAAGCCCAATGGAATCTCCAGGCTACTGATCTCCTTCCTCTAGCAGGAAGATGGCCCCAAAAGTCACCAAATTATTGTCCAAAATAAATCCCCTAGTTATTTTGGCACCCTACATCCCATTATGGATCAGAAGTTCCTTTTTGGAGGTTGTGTACACTTTAGTTGTCCACTTGGCATAATTTCTTTGATGAAATTCCTCACGTGCTTATGTGTGCTCCTCCTTTATGTGCCTTCCATCTTCCATTTTTTCCCTCTAGTTGTTCCATTTTTCCCTAGCACCCACTCTCTATGCGTTCTCCTTCCTCCCAGCAGCTCATGTACCCTACACGCGTGCCTTGGACTTACTTTCCAATATTTGGATATTTCCTTTACACATTCCGCGTGCCCCTTTCCTTTCCTACTGCCACACATCATTATTTCGATGCTCACACCCCACTTGCATACTTGTCTCCTACAAGTATGTATCCATTTATACCATGTGTGTTAATTTTGAGTGCCCTTCCTCTAATTTCCTTCCTCGTCTCTCTCCTTCATGTGTGATTTCATTCCTTCTTTTGTACCAATTACTTTTCCATATGGCATATGTCAGACATTGAGTGAGAAACACACAACCAATCAAAGTGTACTAGCTGGGCACTGAATCCCTTCAATGAACAACTGTGTGACACGTGGAAGAGATGAAAAAAAGGTGTACAATTGGATTCCTTTTGGTCATTCTACACGCATCAAGTGTCATTACATATCAGTGTGGCCTATAGATATCAGAACGTCATAAATTTAACTAATGGGCTTGGGTTAGTGAACGGTTTGTCTTATTCGAAAGCTTCTGATGTAGGCTATAGTGTAGAACATTCAAATTCAAATGTTGGCTGGATTGGGTAGGTGAGATCAGGGAAATGGTTTTCATACATTAATGCAAACTCAACCACCATATTTTCTACATATCTTGTCTCCTTCCTTCTTCCACAAGATAGATTAGACATGGGGGTGTATTTTTCAAATATACGGGTGGATTTTCAGGTATTCAATGCTACTATTGGTGGTTGAAATTAAAAATTTGAATTCCCTCCTCTCTTTCTTCCTCTTCTCTTCATCCTTATATAAATGTAAGAGCATTGCTCATTGAAAAGGGTGGGAATATTTCAGTTTATATAGGTATTGCCTTATATCTTTAGTTACAAACCTTTAGATCTAATCCTTACATATGGATATCAACCTCATATGCCATTGTAATAAGACTATGGATTTCTGGAAGTAATAGAAGCATTGTTTCGTGGCTAGTTTTTGCCTTAACCTGTTTTAATTCTTCCTTCTTGCATTTCCCTTACAATTGTGTGTGTGTTGTTCCTTCTTTCATCCCTTGCATCTCCTTTTCTGATTGTGTCCCATGGAAATTAATGTGCGGATATGTTCTTGTCTGTGCTAAGTATGTCTAGCCTTCTTCTATACATTTGCATTCGCTTTCACTCAAAATTGATCGTGTTCATCCCCTTCTTTCTGGTGTTATCACCTTCTTTGGTTTTAGTTTTCCCTTTTTGCATATCCTTATATCCCTGGTACCTTGACATGTTTAGCTTAGGATTTCCATTTTATTTTTAGGAGTAGTTGTAGCAGTAGAAATAGATAGAGGAGCCAACCTTTTCCAGAGGTTTTTCTCAAGTGCACAAGGTCTCACAACTTGGAGATAGTCTCATTTTTTCCTCAACGAATCAGTTCAATCTAATCTAAGATGGGTGTAGTTTTGAGCTCCAACAGTGACATGAGAGAAGAAAAATGAGGATATAAAAGTGTTTGAATTAGATGGGTTCACCAAATGATTTTAAAAATATATAATTTTAATGTTAAACCCTATATTACAAAGTGAAAACAAAATAATAAGCAATTAAGTACATATTTGACAAAAGAAATAAGATATAAAAATATAAAACACTTAGTATAATGGAAGGAATACAAGACTTACTTGATTTCGTAATAATCTTGAAGGTTTGCAGTTGGAAAACCACTAGAATAGGTAGGCATACTATTGCAATTAAGCCTAGAAAAATGTAGAATTATTAGATCGGGATGGACTGGGGTGCATGGATCAGGTTAGGGGCACGTGTGTGTTGTAGACCACTATTGGGTGCCCATGACTAAAAAAATGGTTAGAAATTGGTTTCTTCAGTGTCGTTGCCCTTCGTTTTTGATCTCTCGTATGTTGTTGCATGATCTTTGATCTTGTTTGTAACCTATAAAATAAAATACCTCCTGCAAAACCTCAAAGCACATCAAATCCTAAAAAATAAAAATATGTAAAGAGGATTCAGATTGACCCCTAGCAGTCACCCGACTGAGTGACCTTATGATCTGGGTGTTGCAGTACATTTCAGACTCCATCTAGCTTTTTGTGCATGTGTGCGTAGAATTGGTCCCTAGATGGATCTTGTGCCAGACTCACTTGAATAGTGAGTAATAACTAGATGTAGAAGATGTAAATAGATGTGTGCATGGAAAAATGAACTTCCCCTCCCATACATGTATGCAAAAATAGTAGTAACTTGTTTGTTGAATGAAGCTAGATGGATTTTTTTATGCTTTTGTAAATTTATTTGAATTCAACCTTAGGTGGTGATAGTAAAATGCTTAGTGTTTGGCCCTTTATTATGGTCACATAGCTTTGTATTTATATTATTCGATTGGTTAAATTTCTTAATTAACCACTAAAAGGTCGACCCATAAGAAACCAATATGCCCAACAACTAGAAGAGGACCAAAAGAAGCGAGCAAGATAGCAAGTGGTCGGGGTACCCAGAGGGGATGAGGGTGCCTAGGCACTGACAACCTGGTTGGGTGCTTGTGTCCCAACTCAAAAAATTTGAAGTATCGAAAGTCGGAATGGGTACTAAGGCATGTAAGACCAAGAAGGAAACCAGAAGGAAAGTAACGAGGCCAAAGATAGTGGTCAATTAGTACTTTTCTTGCTTAGGAATCATATAAATAGTGGTATGTGATCAGGACTTAGAAATTTACCCAAATTGGATGATTTTGTGTCTACAAAAATCACAAATGTTAGAGTGTGTGACAGTATCTTTCAAATCTTGTAGCATGCTTTAAGGACCATTTATTAATATTGAAACTATAAAATTGAAGTATTTCTTCCAAAAGAAGACCCTCATGAAGTTTCAAAAATACTTGCAATACCCAAATGTGTATCTGGAAATACATTCACTTGATCAAATAAGTGAGGAAACCAAAATATGTGCATGAAAACCAGTGCCAACAGGGCTAGAAGGTGTAAGAATCTAGATGAGAAGAGAAATAGATAAGGAAAGAATATCAAGAAATTAACATTTTAAATAACACAGATATCATGTTGAAGGTGAAGGATGTCAAGAAGTATTCTTAGTTTACATAGACTACCTGAAGAAATCCCAAACCATGGTTACACCAAACCTAAGTTCTTAAGGGGAATTCGAGACAATTTTGGAGAAACTAAATAAAGGTTTGTGTTTTTCTTTTGGTTAAACACTAAATGGGAGTTTAGAAGAAATTCAAAGTAGCTTTGAGGACCAAAATACCAAAGTTGCTAAATAAAGGGCATGTTTAAGGGGCATATTGGTAAGTAAGAGGTACAGTCAGAGGTGAAAAATGAGTGCAAGAATGTCTTCTTGAGCTTTAGCTCCATGAAAATGATAAGTTAAACAAGAATGAAGGATAAGTACTCTACAAGATCTCCATCATGGATGTTCCATAAACATCATCAGGTATAAGGACGTTAATATCTAGTAATGTTATGCTTATTAGACTGTGAAGTCTGTCTGGATCCATCACGTGTAATATATGATTATTTATGATCTTTATGAGATTGTAAAGTAGTAAAGGGGTACAAAGACAAATTCTGCACTCTCTACATAAAGAATCGTGATAATATGAAATCAAGGAGAAATCAATAGGCTCATAGGTCTGTGAGAAGAAAAGTCAAGAGGTACTCTCATTATGATAAGGTTGAAATCATTGGAGAGAAATGTAAAGTAAGATAACTACTAGTGAATAGTGATGCTAAGAAGACTGACAAAATATAATTAAGGATGTTAGTGTAACCACTCCAAGAGGAAGCAATGAAATAGAGTATAAGGTTGAGATTATTTTCTTAGATCATTACAACTTATAGGTCTGATAGGAGGTACTGTAGGTCTGAGAACAACTTATAAATCAAGAGAAGTAAGTAGTTCCTCTCAAACAAGTGATCATATTAACAAATAAGATTCCTTGAGGTAGCTTAAAGTCTAAAATGTAAAAAATTGATAAAGAAGTGAGTGCTATGAGAAAACAACTTTTAATCTCACACAAAGAATGCCTATACAGGTATAAAATAGTGACATACATCTTAGATTGGTGCATGTGAAGTAAAGAGAGCTAATAATGATCAATATCAAGTAGTTTAGATGAAAATAAGGTGAGATAGGTAAAATGAATGAGGTTGGAAAGCATTGTGACATTGGGAGTAAATGGAGAACCTAATGAATCTCTTTTCCAAGTAAATAAGTACACTGAACACTAAAATTATGTTTCAGTGTAGTGATGGAGATGCTAACACACCCATATGACCTGAGATCAAGCTTTAAGGCAAATTTCTTGAAAAATTGGGGCGATATAGATGGCATCACCTCAAGGGAATGAAAAGGAGATTTTCATGAGAAAAATGAGGTACTATAACAGGTTAAAGTTTGCCAAAAATGTAATAAATTTTTTATTTTAGGGACCTGAGTCCTAGATTATTACAAAGAGCGTATAGATGAATCATGCCTAGAATTGTATCTCATGAGCCAAAGTATACATATTTAGATGCTAGGAGAATGTTTTCACCCATGTATCAGGTTATTAGCATGTGTATGTGATATGAATACATCTTCTCAGGGGGATAAATATTCAATTCAATGCATGGTGAAGGACAAAAATAAAGTAAAATCAAGGAGATACAAGAGAGGAGATAAAATGATGAATTTGGTTGATGCAAAATCAGACCATGAACTGAAACTGGGTACTTTATCATTAATGCAAAAAAGGGGGAGAAGACTCATAAGGTTTTGCCATCAATGACAAAGGGGTATATTGTTGTTATATGTATGCTAAATTTTCATTGATGTAAAAGGAATATTAATGATAAGTAAGGATGCATGAGAGCTTGAGGGAGCTTGGAATGACTCAGACAAGATAAAATATGACAGTGGCTTGAGAGCACTTGATGAAGTATAAATGTTTAGAGCAGCTAGTGACAAATACAAGCAAGGTGAGTATGTGAGAACACACCATGATGATGTTAGGAATTATATATCATGTATATGAGGTGGAAGCAGAGTCATAAGGATGAATAAAGGAGCACATGAGGGGAATTTTTCAAACTAGCTTAGTTCAGGATGATGAATCCTAAGGCCTAGGCAGTAAAGTGACCTGGAAAGGTGAAGTGAAGGCATGAAGCTACTGGTGAAGCATGGTAAATGCATAAAACACATAAAGGGACATGTTTAAGGGGCTACATGATGAAGAATAGTTTAGAGATGGTGAGTTGCAGTGTAAACAAATTAGCCTATTTTAGGCACTAACATGAGGGTATTAAGAAAAATGAGCTGAATAAAGCAAGTAAAAGCATGGGAAATGTGTATTTACATTTCCAAGAGTCCTTATATGAATTTTTAGGTCATAATTCAATAGTTAAACGCATGATTAGGATCATTGGTGTGACTTCCTTTCAAGACATGTAGGTTTAGCATGCACAAATGAGATTGGATTGGAAATTTCAAAGTGAACCATGAAAAAATATCCATTGGATATTGTGTTCATATACAAATTTTCATGCTAATTAAAAAAATCTATCACCTAGTAGCTTCAAATCATAATAAAACCTCTATAGAACCACAAGATAAGAGCTTAAAGGAAAACAACTTCTACCATGCATGAAAAAAGTTAAATCCATTAAATGCTCAAGCCATTCCTACTATTTGAGATTGCTACTTAATGAATGAACCTAATTATATCACCTAGAAATAAAAAATTTCTTTGTTTTCTCAAGTATTGTTGATGATATCTCACCAAGAAGTGGCTACAAGACATTTTTTGTATCTTCCCATGCACTTCAATTTGAGAGAATGGATGTGAGTTGGAGAAGCTATTTCTAAGCAATGGAGAATGGCTCAAATCAAATTGCCTATAGTTTACACTAATGAAAATGAAGGTGTTAAAAAAAAGGGTAAGAGGAGGGTTCTTTATATAACCCTCTTATTTTAGAGAGCTTAGCATCTTAGTGCATGTGGGATAAGGTTAAAGCAAGATTAGGAATGGATAAGGTTGTTTTAGAAAAGATAACCTTGATTTAGAAGAGTTTAATTTATCATTAGTGACTCATGGGAGTTGAGGGGTGTTTTAATTAATCAAGTGTGATTAATTAATAGGTAGATGCAAGATTATAGAATCCCATTAGAGGAGAATTAACATGATTTGGGGGGTGTTAGAGGAATTTAGTCCAATAAACGATGATTTATTGATTTAGAGTAGCGAGCGTAATTAATTAATAATAATTAATTAGCCCAAGTAGAAACGAACAATAATTAACGAAAGGTTGTTAATCGACATCCTGAGTGATAGGAAGGCCCATTAATTTGAAAAGTTTAATTAATTAACGAGAATAGAGGGAAAATGATGGTTTATTGATGAAGTATCATCAAGTGTTCAAATGACGGGAAAGAGAATAGTTAGTGCAATTTAAATATTTAAATTTCTTGATCAAATTTTAGGTGTCTACATTTTCCCCTCTTTGGGGTGGTGTAAGCGATGCCACTTCAAAGATAGTATAAAAGTACATGCAAGTAGATTTTGAAGGGATAGAAGAAAAATTAGTAGAATGAAGGATACCCCCTCGAGTGTCGATGGGGTGATGGAAGAGGTCGATAGACAATAAAAAAGGATGAAGGGAACAAAGAGAAGAAATGTGAGGGGGTGATAAAAGGTGATCCCTATTGCCCCGGGTGATTTGTAAGAATAGTCTAGATAGAAGAAATGGATAAGGCAGAAAAATGAAGATGAAGAGAGATGGAAATAACTTTCATCCAACTGATGTAAAAATGATTTTATTTCATACCATGTTCCTGGTGATCTATATCATCGGTCGTTATTAAAATATACGCATATAAAAAAGTGCACCATAACATTAAAAGCTATAATACTAACATTTTTTCATTGCTTAAACACTAACTCAATGCAACATACTGAACATAATGCAATACAAGAAAGTACACAAGCTAACCTGACAAGGAAACAAGTACAAATACACATACTCAAATAAACAACGTTCAAGATGGTTGCACAAATGTTTTTATCATCAAGGTTCAATTCTCACCTATGAAAATTAATGACAAGGGTTAAGAATGTCACCCCAAGCAACGAGACATGTGAGGTGAATAAGAAAATTACGTAGAAGTCCCATGAAAAAGCAATCATGCCCTATGAAACTACCCTAAGTAAATGCATTCGTGCAAGGGAAGAAAAATCAAGAAAACCAACCTTTCTTGATGGAGGGTAGATCTAAATGATCCACGAGTCGCGTACAACAACAAGTGAGAATCAAAGAAAGAAGTTTAATAGGACAATTTTTAATGTTTGAGTACAATGCATTTGACACATGCTTTAGATGCATGCATGCTTGTTACCAATTTTTGAAAAAAAATATTTTTTACAATTTTTTGGATTTTTAAACAATTTTTGAATATTTAGGATTTTTTTGAATATTAACCAATTTTTAGGGTTTTTGAATTTTTTACAAATTTTTATGATTTTTTATTTTTTACAAATTTCTAGGATTTTTTATTTTTTAAAAAGAATTATGGTATATAAGATTTCCTGGAAGCAAAAAATATGGCCCATGGAGAAGAAAGGGTCGCTACGTAGCAAACATATACCCCAATGTAGCAAAAATGGGTGAAAATGTTTATTTAATAAGAATAATCATGTACGACGGGTGGTAGAAGAAAATAGAAGGATCACGGTGGTCAAATTACCTCCCTTAGCCATCACGACGAGTGAAAATCACCTAGCAGGGGGGGTAGTGATAAATACCAAGCCATGGGGGGTAAAATCATCGCGGTGAGTTATTGTATACCAAACCCTATTGGTTTTATTAGTGATTTTGCTCTAATGTGCGAGAGAGATGGCTTGAGTTTAGGACCATATGTGGCATATGTACAAAATTCAAGAGTATATGAGGCTTCCTAACAATGGGCTCCGGGTATATGAAGAAATGTTTTCCATTTTGAGCTCATTTAAGTGCATTTATTACTTAGAGTAGATTGTGCAACAATGCTTGTGCTACGCTTAGTGTGCGTCAATGTGAGGATAGTGTATATGTGGGTACGTATACGTGGAAGTGCATACGTGGGCGCGTATACATGGAAACGCATACACATGCACATATATGTGGAAATGTTCACACACACATGAACTAGGGTAAAAAATTATGGGGCACTCATAGGTGTGAAAACCCACACACTAGCTAAAGATGGGGGCATAAGTGTTGGGGTGCATATATGCTAAAACTGACACACTAGCACTAAAATGGGTGCAGTAACATGATTTTTCATTTTTTGGCAACTTTAGAATAAGTTTAGGAAAGTTATAGTTGAACCAGTGATGAGTAGAGGAAAGTAGAGGATGTATTTTAGAAGAAATGATGTTAATAAGTGTATTACCTAAGCTTGCAGGTTAACTTACCCTAAGATTGGAGATGCACAAATGACATGTGTGACTGCAAGCCTTCGCAGAGATATTCTCATGGCACGAAAGGATCTATCTAGAGATCACTTTAGATGTTACCATATCATCACATGTGGTTGATATTCCATTGATTTATTCGTATCAAAACCTTCTCACAGCCTTGTGGAGAGATGACATAGTGAGAGCCAAACTTTTAGATTTGTGACTGGCGAGATGAGAATCACTTTGGAGGATGTGTGGGGTATACTGTGAGTGTCAATCCAAATCCATTTTATTACCTACAATGATGATCCTAGCCACATTTTGTAGTCTGTTGGGGAGATGTTTTCTATACCCAACATACCACACCAGGGGATATTAGTTCGTCTATATCGGTGCTTTGAGGATCAACATCTATCTCATGTACCAGTCTACCTGATGGATCTTGTCAGCAACATTCTGTTTCCTGACAAGACGGGTGCACACTTTCCCTTGGGTCTCATTAGAATGATACTTTGTCTCATCAACAAAGTGGTATATTTTTGGGGGCAGTGCATTCAAGCACACCTTTACTAGGATATGCACTTGATCACTTACCATGGTTAGAAGACCATGGGTCCAGATACAGTTACTATAGATATGGTCATGGGACCATATTGCTATTGGTCACCCCTTAGGAGTTCTACAAGCTAGGGCTCCAACTGAGCCTTCAATGATGGGTCAGGTGCTAGTTGGTGATGATATCTGAGGTCATATTGGAGACACAAAGTTTTATAGACATGCATTTGATGATATTTAGATGTGTATGGTGACATGAAACCATATATATTATATTAGTGGTCCGAGGATGCTGCGGAGCTGAGTATAACATAGGTTGAGCATTTTTTTATTGAAAGTAGGTTTTACATCATAGAGTGGTATAGAGTATATCATGTCTAGAGATAGCTTGGCAAAGTGCAGGGTATCCCTGGTGATGAGATGTGGTATCATCTTCTGAACTAGAAAGACATTCTTGATATTGGTCCGCGTATCAAAATTTGAACGGGCTCGAGACAATTTCAGATAGATGGTCGCTATAGCATTAGGTCTTATTAGCCACATGTGGTTAATCCGGGGGAGACAAAAAATTATCATGCATGGTATATTATAGTGCTCCCACTAAGGTTAACTATCCCACAAGGTGTCATAGATACATTGTGTTACAAAATATACACAAGGATTATAAGGCAAGCCTCTTAGAGCTCAGGCATAGGCATAGGGACAAATGTAGGCACCACTGCATGCTGTTCCCTCTCAGTAGCTCTTACATCCACCACAATAGCCACAATAACCCTTACAGCCACCGTAGCATATACTGATTTAGACTTGTGAGGTTCAACAACTTGTACAACATGTGGTGATACATCCATCTCCATCACCACCACACGTAGATAGTTTTCCCTATGATGGAGGAGACAAATGGGGTGGAGGGGATGGAGATGGGTTAAATGGAGGAGATGAAGGTGATGGATGGGGGAGCCTACCACAAAATCTAGTAGGTGGGGGTAGAGAGAGGATTGCATATTACCACAGAGCTTTCCCCCGAGACAAGATATGCAGGCTACAGGGGATTTAACTTCCTTGAGGAAGTAGTTGTAGCAAGTGGTAGTACAACATCCTCAAGTCAATACTGAGAGGGATCTAGTTGGCTACAGAGAGGACATAGTTGAATTCAATAAGAGATATTAGGTGATATTGGAGAGGTCCCAATTGTAGGCATGTAGTTAGCAAATTAGTGTGAGAGCGAATCATACTACACTCTAGCATGTAGAGATAGCTACAGGAGTTCTAAAGTTAGTGTTTGAGTGTGCTTCCCTCACCGGAGATGCCACATATTACATGATGTAATATTAGGAAGTTTCCCAATGATGGATCAGAGGGATACATATTATAGTTCAGTTACTTGGCAGTCAATTTTCATGATCCCATAGGCCATATCGATTAACGAGATTGGTCTAGATTCCTTCACCATAACAGGGGTAGCCATCACAGGGTTCACAATAGGTGCCACCATCTAGACATAGGCTAGATAGTCCAAGGGTAGGTGATAGTCATGGTTGACTCTTTTTATGATGACATATGTATAGATGTATCTATTTTTTATGTACACCTCGATATGAAGGCACATTTTTGAGATGATGCATATGTATTTTTTTGGTTATGCCTCGATATGAAGGCACATTTTATACCCTTTCCCATGATGGCATACATTGTATTTGATGATTATGTACTGAGACACATTATATATGGACATTGATACATTTGAAATATTTACGTGATGATATATGGATTTTCACTATGATGTATGAGATAGCATTAGATGATGATTGTTTTTATGAGACACTTATGATTTTCCATGTTTTTTTAATTTTTTATATTGGTGAGGGGGGATAGAAGGTGATCCCTATTTCCCCATTGGTGATAGTATATGATTTTAGCTTAGCATACATGTTTGATGTTTATTTTCATGATGATGTAGCTTAGTAGTTATTTATTATATATGATAGATGATATGTTAGATGTGATGATATAGATGATGATGTGATAACAAGAAATGTAGAAGTATCAAACAAGCACAAGAAAAAATTAACAAATCTAACAAATATATACACTAAACAACTTGACAACACAACTATGTACAAATATATACAATCATGCAGAACATACTAAGTATAAACAAGCAAGAATGAATTTAATCAAGGAAAGAATAGAACAATCTAAGAAGTATGTTAAGCAACACACTATACATAATATATAAGCAGGGAAGTAAATTTATACAAGAATGTAAAAACAAGAAAATAAAGTAAGAAACAAACAAACAAACAAGTAAGAAAAGTACTACTTTGTTTTTGTGAGACAGTTTCGAGATATTTTATACTATTTTTGGGAGTTTCTAGAAACAATGTTCTATTGTTTTTGAGGTTTTATATGAGAAATTTTTCTAATGTTTTTGAGATTAAACATATTTGAATGTTTTTGGGATTTTCTGAAAAAACTTTCCGAAGCTATGTACAAGAAAACAGAGAAACACAGATGCCACCAATGTTAGATGGGAATGTACAAGGCTCAATGCCACACATATGTGCAAGAAAGTGCAGATGTGAAGATGCCCTTGACATTAGATGGGAATGTAAAAAGGAAAATTTTTCACACATATACAAAAGGATGATCAACCAGATCAAGGCCACGAAGGATAAGCTCAAATGAATCTCAGATGCAGGAAAAAACTAGCTCTAGGATAAATAAAATGTACCCCTTAGATATGAGATGCTTATAAACAATGAATCCTCCTAAGGCACTGGAAACTAGTTTTCACCAAAGGACCTACCAAAGTGCCACAATTTTTTGGTTTTCACACTTGGATGACCTACTTTCTCACTACTTTTTTCTTGACTTTTTAATTATTTTTTTTGTACTTTTATCTTTTTTTTTTTTTTTTGCTTTTTTATGATATATGCCCCCTGCTTAAGCGTAGAAATTCTTGAGGTGCATAGCGTTCATGGGTTCACAAAACTCATCTCCAGTAGGATGGGAAAGTTTGTAAGCCCCTGATCCATATTTTACTACCACAACATAGGGTCCTAACCAGTTTGGTTTGAGCTTACCCTTCTTTTCTCTTTATTTGATGGTATTAAACTAGTTTTATTTAAGAACGAGATCCCCTACCTCAAATTGGAGAGGTATGATACACTTGTTGTAGCTTCGAGACACTTGATTCTGATACACTTTCAAGTGGTTGAGTATACAAATCTATTTGTCATCTAACAGTTCTAGCTCTTCCAGTCTTGCCACACAGTAGTCTCCGCCTTTGTCTAGATAATCTCTAAGAGATATTCTCAGGGAGGGAAGCTCAATTTCTAATGAGATGATGGCCTCAGTTCCAAATACTAGGAAATAAGACATAGCACTAGTAGGGGTGCAAATGGAAGTCTTGTAATCTCAAAGGGTGAGATGGATTTACAGATGTCAGTTATGGCCAGAGTTTCTTACCATTTTCTCCATGATGCAAACAAGGATTTTATTGGAGGGCTTTGTTTTTCCATTACCTTGGGGGTAATAGGGAGTAGACCAATTTAGGAATATTTGAAAGCATTGGCATAATGCTTTCAAGGTCTTATTATTAAAGGACTTACAGTTTTCAGCTACAATGGTGGAAGGGATGTCATAATGAAAAATGAGATGATGCATGATGAACTTGGAGGTTTTGGCATCAGTAACATATGTAAGAGGCACAACCTCTACTTATTTTATAAAGTAATCAATTTCAGTAATTATATGGGTGTGGCCATCTGAGGAAGTTGGAGTAAGCTTCCCTATGATATTTAATCCCCACTTGTATAACGGCCATGGTGTTGTGATCAGCTGGAAGGATTGCGTTGGTGCATGGATGAGATTTTCATGTTTCTGACACAATGAAAATATCTTAACATATTTGCAGTGGTCTAATTCCATGGTAGGCCAATAATAACCTACTCTTAATAATTTATTTGCTAGCACCATTCCATTTGTATGAGCTCTGGAGACACCTTCATGCACTTCTTTGATTTCTTGGACAAACTCTGCCAAATTAAGTCAATGCAACAAGTTCCCGTCATATCCACAATGATATAGGGTTCCTCTGAGGAGGATATAATGATTTATTATTTGGATTAGGTTCTTTTTATCATCATGGGAAATATTAGGTGGGAAGGTACCATCTTAGAGGTAATTAAAAATGGGTTCATACCAAGGGAAAAAGTACCAACAACTTCACAAACTAGACACAATTCCATCATGTCATATGTAGGCATCCATAGATATTCAACAAAGAATGGCATATCATTGTTCCCTAGTGGAATACAAAGAAAGGATCCTAATGTATCCATAATGCATGTAGACCGATTTTGTGCTCTTGGGATCTGCTAAAAAGTGATGCGTATAAAGTATTCTTTTAGAGTTTCCACCATTTTCTTATATGGGATGTGTTTTTCATCTTTAACCTTGTATTCATCATTGACTTTATTTATGATTAATTATGAATCTCCAATGACTTTGAGTTGTTTAATATTCCATTTGATAGCGATTTTCACCCCTACAATGAGTTCCTCATACTCTACTATGTTATTTGTACATGGAAAACCCATACAGAAAGCTTGAGGAATGAAAAATCTTGAAGGAGTGACGAGCACAACTCTGGATCAGGAACCATGGAAAGTGAATGACCCATAAAAGTTTACTTTCCATATGGTATATTCTTATATGTATAACATTGATGCGTCTAGTAGATCCAGAATCATAGGCTCTGTTCTAGGTAGAGGGGCTTTAGCCAATTGGTCTACAATCACATGTCCTTTTATTGACTTCTGATGTACATATTTAATATCAAAATCACTGAGGAGGATGATCCAATTAACCATCCTACCAGTAAGTGTTTTTTTAGACAAGATGTACTTTAGCAGGTCAACTTTGGATATAAGCTCATTTTTTTTGTTTAACAGATAATGGTGAAGCTTTTGGAAAGAAAAGACAACATCTAGGCAAGATTTTTAAATCTGGGGATAATTGAGTTCATATGCGATCAGAGTATGACTGAGATAATAGACCACTTTTTATTTTTGATTCAAGTCATACTGAGCTAACAATGTACCAATAACAAATTATGTGGTTGTGATGTATAATAACAAGGGCTCACCTGGGGTAGGCATCATAAGGATAGGGGGATTAACCAGATACTTCTTGAGTAAGTCAAAGGATTGTTGACACTTTGTACCCCAATGAAATTCAACATAGATTTTAAGAAAATGGGTAAATGGATGCCAATTATCTGTAAGATGGGAGATGAAATTATGGATTCCTTGAATCATTTCCTGCAAGATGCGCAGATTGCTCGAGATTTTTAGGTGCAGGAATTTCAGTGATAGTTGTAAATTTTCCTGGATCTACCTCAATTCCTCTTATTTATACAATGAATCCTAAAAAATTTCATAAAAATACATCGAAGACACATTTATTTTGATTTATCCTGACTTTATAATCTTGAAGGCATTGAAATATGTGCCTCGATATGTCTAGATGTTCTTCTCTTGTTATGGAATTTCCTATAATTTCGTCAACATAGTCCTCCATAATGTGATTTATCATATCATGTAAGATCATAGTCATGGCCCTCTGATAAGTTACTCTGGCATTTTTGATACTGAATGGCATAATTTGGCAAAAAAAATTCCCCCAAGGAATTGTAAAGGCATTCTTGTGTTGATCTTCTTCTGCAATTTTAAACTGGTTGTAGCAAGAAAATACATCCATGAGGAAAACATTTCATAGCTAACTATGGAATCAACAATCATGGCGTTATTAGGAAGAGGAAAATCATGTTTTTGGCATGCCTTATTTATGTTTTTGAAATTTGAACATATTCTAATAACAATTGGATTTTTTGTACAAGTACTATGTTAGAGATCCAGTCTAAGTAATCAATAGGTCTGATAAAACCTACTACCAACAATTTCTCTAGCTCATCTTTAACCAGGAGGGAAACATGTGGATGCATATTTCTAAGCTTCTATTTGATGGGCTTTGCGTCTATGTGCACAACAATGTTATGCACTACCAATGATTGATCTAGGCTTGGAATATCTACATAGGACCAAGAAAATATGTCTGACGATTCTCGTAGAAGCATTACAAAATTCTTCTGTTATTTTTCCGAGAGTGAATCTCCCAACTTGATCATTTTAGGGTTGTCTTTTGTTTTGATATTAAAATCAATGATCATTTTAGGGTTGTCTTGGATGTATCCTCCATGCATTTAGGATCAGGCAGTAGATTGAGATCTTCTTCCAAGGGAGTATCAATGAGATTTTCACTCTGGGTGTGGTCACTTTGTATTTCCATTGATTTTTTTACTTTTTTATCCACTAGCACCTTAAAGAGGTTTTCACTATGCGTCTTGGACCTTTGTTTTTACCGAGGATTTTTAGAAGAACTATTTCCCTTGCTTTCTTTTAAATATTTTTGACCACACATCTCAATTTTCTCCCCAAAATATGCACATGTGTCTAATTCAATGAAGAAACCTTTCTTGTGATCACCGATTGGAATGTTATCATGAATACCCATGAGTTCAATGATTACCTCATCATTTTCAAAGATATCGACTGATACATGAAGTTTTTGGTCCCAGTCAACAAGAGTGGGGTGGAAAATTTTTACTTGGGGAACATATTGTGACAAGGTATGGATGGTTGTATCAAGGAAAATTTTAGTGGAGGCAATATCCTTCTATTGGCTATGACAGGAATCTGTGTTGCTATCTGAATCAATAGAGTTATCCTCATGTTAGAAGAGGTGGCATCACACTTCGGAGAATGAGATCCATAAGGTCTAATATCGATGCCATATTTCTCCATCTTATTATGTGGGGTTGGAATGGGTTCTCTTATACCCTGATTATCTGTACCACACCCATATCCTTTGTGACCCATGACATACATCATTTTTTTGGGTACAACATATTATGGAGCTTGGTAGCAGGAAGTAATTGTGCCTTTAGGGATCTAGGTTGTGTGTGAATCCAACATTTTCTCATCTATTAGGAGGCCACTAGGAAGAAATTTCTCAATAGTAAAATTTTCCTGTGATCGTTTGTATTGGTAACTCAACCTACCACGTGTCTTGGGTGATAGGGAAAGATTAGAAATATGTAGGGCTTGTTGAAGGTCATATTTTCCACAACCATAATTAATTAAATTCATATCCTATGAAGAAAAGTGAGAAACAAATGTGAAAGTGTCTTTATCACAGGAACTCAGGGTACCCGGATCTACACAAGAAGCGAGATCTTTAGACTAAAGTGACACAACAATATCATCAACAAGACATTTGTATAATGTGTGTGAGAATATTTTCAAGGCTCTACAATGTGAAAATGGTTGTGGATCTCCTTGAATAGTGATTTTTTCCCCTTCATAATATAGCTTTATGCATTGATGGAAGGTTGATGGTACGGCTTGCATGGCATGGATCCATTGGCGGCCAAGGAGCATGTTGTAGGTAAGTTCCAAGTCTAGGACATTAAACTTGGTGTCGTGATAGGTAGGCCCCACTTCCATAGGCAATATTATTGTACCTAACTCGACTCACACTCTACATTTTCATAGGTTGTGATAGTGATTATGTGAGACTCTAGATATTATTTTGTGCGTCCCAACTACTTGACTAACTTCAAAGTATAAATGTTCAAACCAGACCCATTTTCCATAAGCACTCACTTTATATTTTTTTGAGTAACAAATACCTCAATGTATAGGGGTAAGTTATGCATATGATCATCATTTGGAATCTCAGTTTGGCTGAAGGTAAGGTTTTCAATAGGAGAAAGGTGTACGACCAACTCTTGGAGATGTGCATGATCAATATCCTTTGACACTCCTGAACCCTAAAGTGTTTTATAAATGATGTGTTTTTAGAGTATTTGATATATTGATAAGATATAAGATCAAAATCTTAGCAGTGGTCTTCTCAAGTTTTTCTAAGAGATCGTATTGACTATCCTGAGGGGTAGGTAGAGGAGGTTTTGTAATCACAATTCAAGTGCACTATGTTGTCATACCACACTCACAAATTCTTGATTCTTATAGTGCTTACATGCTCATTAGAGGAAAGAACACAACTAATAAATGAATCAAACATATTACTGGTTTTAGTGTAAATTTAGTTAATAGCTTTATAGTTCTCTGAAGATTGACCTTGATCTGGATTCTTATCTCCCTATTTGTTATGTTTAGGGAAAGGATCTTTATAAATTCCTAACTTTTTATTAGGTTCTTGGTCAGTTTTAGGTGAATCAACCTCAATTTCTCCATTGTAAATAAGATCATGGATAAAATGTTTCAATTTTAAGCACTTGTCTGTTTTGTGACCTTTGACGCGATGATACTCATAGTATTGATTTTATCTATACCATAATGGTTTAGGTGCATCATCTGTAAATGGGGTTGTGTTAGGATGTTGAACCATGTTCATTGCGTCCAACTATTTTAATATCATGGATAAAGAGTTCGTGAGAGGATTCAACACTCAATGTTTGAATGTGAGTTGAATAGGTCCTTTAGTGAGTTTGAAAGGAGTACCAGTTTTAACTTATTGCATACGTTTTGAATTAGTTATACCATATCCTATGAAGTTTTTTATATTTTTTGAAGAATTTAGGTTTTTCTTTAGGTTTGGATGTTTGATTATCTTTTGAAAAGGGTTTCAGTGTCCCTTTAGCTAAAAAATCATTTTCGATCTAACTTCCTTTTTCTATAAATTCTTCAAATTTGTTGACACAATGCATTTGTAAATGCAAAGAAATGTCTAGATTTAGATTGGGTATGAAAATTCTAACCAATTATTTTTCTATAATTTAACAAGGGAAATGGCTAGCTAACCCTCTCCATCATTGTAATAAATTATCAAAGGTATTATTAGGTATTTGTTTAGTGCTACATAATTCCAACATGGTAATATCACTTTATATGTTTAATGAGTAATGTCATATAAATATTTTTGCTAATTCAGGCCATTTAAAGATAGACCCTCTAGGTATGTGAAGATACCATTCCAAATCTCGACCCCCTAGACTACATGGGAATAAGTGTATAAGGTAGTTGTCACTATAGGCTACTTCTAGGCATTCCCTGTATAAGTCCTTGACATGATCACGTGGGTCACCCTTGCCTTTTATACTTATCAAATTTTGGGAAATCAAAATTTTTGGGGAATGGTGTGCGTAGCATAGCTCTGTCGAAGGGGTAAGGATATAGCTCTTCATATTGGTATTTTTTACTATGTCCAACATTATTTTCCTGAAGGGTTGTGAGTATACTCTTCATGTATTTTAACTCTTGTGTGAGGAGTTAATATTTGGTAGGGGAATCTGGCATGTATACCTGACTATATTTTGATTTTTCATCCCCTTGATTTTCAGTGTGAATTTAACTATTCTTTGCCTTAGGTTTTTCTTGATGTGCATCTTTTTTCATGTTTTTACACACATGGGAAGATAAATTAGCTGATTGTCTACTAAGGAATTGTATTTGTTGTTGTATAGTGACTTAATAATTTTGATGTCCTTCTTGGTTTTCATGTGGAGGGAGTTATTTTGTGTGCTCATGTTCCACTCTAGCTTTGCAGGGTATTTTGATAAGTGGTAATTTATAACCACTCAAGTGTTTAGGTACCTCATTTTTAGTGTTGTCATTTTGAGGATTTGAAGTAGAAGCTTGTCCTTGGTTTATGATGTCATCCATATTAATGATGGGAGGACCTTATACTTATTCATCCTCATGGACATTATTGGTAGGTAGAACAAATTCTTGTTCATGTGGCATATTGACACCTAATTCTACAACTTGTGCAAGTACTCTATCCCTATTGAGAAAGAGGAATTCATCCAAATGAGTGGGGCCAAATTTGAAATCATCTTGCGGTGATTCTAATTCATCACCACTATGATCAAGTATGTCTTCATCTTCTACTTCCTTTGCTGTGGATAAAAGGGGTCCTAAATCATGACCAATGAAATTATTATACCCTAATCTCATGGTCTCCATACTTGTTATAGGGGGAATAATAAAAAGTGTCTACAAAGGTTTTGTCAGATGTGATCAATGATATAATAAAACTTAAGTAACAACCTATAATGTGATGATCATCAAGGTCATAAAATAATGTCAATAATGGACAGAGAATGATGGTCAAAGAATCAAAGGATAAAAAAGGATTGTCCTAGAAACAAGTCCACAAGATAACAAGGAACAATCATGCAAGTTTGATAAACTAATACAATCAACAAGTAACTACTCCCTAGGAAAATGTGTTTTTAATGGTAGGTTGACGCAAGATGATCAACATGATGTCAACACTTAAGTCAAGTTTAAAATAAACAAGGCTTAAGTATTAAAAAGGGGTTGAAGTGACTTCTCACTCAAATTATACTATAACCAATTTTGATACAAACAAGGCCTAAATCCCAAAAATTGGAAGTTACAAATGTGAACAACGCAACAATACCACTTAAATACGTTAATCAAACTTTGTGGAAAAACAAGATATTAGTATCAAAATAGTATTGATACGACACAAAAAATGTAACAAAAAAACTTTCAAGGTTGAGGAAATGTTTGGAAATAAAAAAGGTCAAAGTATACCAAGGATTTTTTGAAGTGAGAGCATCATAATGGTACAATCTATACACTTAAATCAAGTTTTCGAGAGACAAGATGTAAGTATCAAAATTGTATCTAGACAATGTGAGAAAATTAACACCTCAAGGGAAGATTGATGATGAATCAATCCTAACTATGATGAAACGTCTTGATGTGGGTATTAAGAAAATGGCTATCAAGATATGAAGATGTACCAACATACTTTCAACGCTTACTATCATAGTCGCAACACGAAAGGATGTAAGTGGGTGCAAAAGTGGTGGATATAATCCTAAATAGCACTATGTATGATTCTCCTCTTTTGATCAAAAATATCAACAAGAGAGAAAAGGAGTATACCAATTGGTGATGAAATAAACTAAGCATAACTTTGGCAGAGTTTTTTCCTTGACTTGGGGCAAGTGAAAACCTAAGACAAGGTAACACATCACAAGCTTCGTGATGAATAACACTAGGCTCAAACTTTAATGGACTCTTCCCTTATTTGAATAACAATGTTTTGACTCTGAAAAAATTCTTTCTTCATGAGAGTTCTTTGAAATGCAATTGGTTTTAGTAAATTTTTCTCCTATGCAAAATGGATTCCTATTAGTTCACTCTCTAGGTGTCACAAATTATCTTTGTGAGCATGGTTTTCCAAGGAAGTCACTCTGAATAAACTAAGGAGTATCATGGATTTAATTTACCCCCTTCGATACAATGAGCACTAAATTGTGTTCAATTGTATCTCACTGGGGTCGTGTGAAGATAATTTTGACACTAATATCACACATGTGTACTAGTCAACTGGTAAGTAGAGTTCTTCTTGTTTTGTCCACTGGTTCCCTCTAGGTGTGGAATACTTTTGGGTTCTTGGGGTAATCCTTTTAATGAGTTTTATGTCTTACTAAGGAACTTCCCCCAATTATAGTGGAAAATCCATAACTCTTAACTGAGCCTGCAAATACAGTGTTTTGAATATGGTGTGTTTTTTATCTTGTATCTTAATGTGGTTTTGTACACTTTTGGCAACCTATAACAAATTATATTAGTATTTTTTTCGATCTTGATTCTTTGACTTGTGAATTAGGTATTGCATGAAAAGGTTAATGGTTTTCCACACAATAAAAACATCATGAAATAGGATTAATTTTTTTTTTTGATTCTTAATATCATCCTAAGACATAAGAGAAGAGCATATGCAATAATAAATCTAATTATATTGAAAAATGGAAAATCTTGTAAATCATAGGATTAGGCAACTTGTTTTAACCATTTGTTTCACTCCCTTAACCATGAATTTAATGAAGTGTTTTTAAAGAAAATGAAATAAGACTTAGAATTGTTTATGATTCCCAAAATCACCTTAAAGGTGCGAGGGGAGGGCATACACAATTCTTAGTCTACAATGTGAAATCACTACATACATTAACATTCATCAAACAAGTAAGCAAAGACATGATTAAAAACACCCCTGCAAATAGAGGTTAACACTAAAAACCTACAAAAGATGTTAGAAATACCCAAGATCAAATCATTAAAACTTTAAAAATAGATTTAAATTTTAACTAATCACACATGCATGTCCCTTTCAACTATAGTGTTGCCTTGACAGCATATACATGGCCCAACCAATGGTTATGCGGCTCTGGGAAAGATCAACAAATAATGTGTCACCTACACGACCAAAATGACACATACATGGCTCACCACACATATATGCGGCTTTGAGAGGAAGAAAAAACTTACATAACATAGAGATACACCTATGCGGGAAGAGAAGCACCTGTAGGGCTCTAATTACATATACGTGGACCTGGCAAAAGAGCACAGACAATTGGAAGGCAATGGAACTAATACGCGGCCAAAGAAATATATACGCTGGTGAATTTACACCAGCGCGGAAGGGAAATAGAGAGGAAATAAATACGACACATACACAACCCTAATAACACTTACTCATACCTCTCAATACCTACGTGGGTGCCTAGAATGACGTTAGGAATACAGAAATCAAACATATAAAAACTCAAAAAGGTCAAATTTTTATCATTTTAACCCAAAAATTAACAACAACCCATCTCCTTTAAACCTAAAAAAGAGACTCAAAACATGTTAATTTAGCAAAATACATCAAGGAATTCAATTTATTTAACATGCGCATAATAAGGGTTAGCTAAAATTGAGATAAAACTAACAAAACTTGAAATCAAATGCTAAGGACAATGGATTAAGTCCCACCAGGCATGTCATAGATGTTCATATAAAAATTTACATTTTTAATTAAAAGAAACTAACACCTAGTAGCTTCAAATCATAATCAAACCTCTATAGAACCATGAGATAAGAGCTTAAAGGAAAACAAATTCTACAATGCATAAATAAAGATAAATCCATTAAATGCTCAAGACATTCCTACTCTTCAAATTGCTACCTAATGAATGAACCTAATTAGATCACCTAGCAATCAAATTGGTCTTGTTTGCTGAAGGATTGAAGGTGAGATATCACCAATAAATGGTTACAAGGCAATTTTTGGATCTTCCCGTCCTCTTCAATTTGAGAGAATGGATGCAAGATGGAAAAAACCATTTCCAAGAAATGGAGAATAGATAAAATAAAATTGCTTATAGTTTACAATAATTCAAATGAAGGCGTAAGAAGAAAGGGTATGAGGATGGTTCTTTATATAACGCACCGGTTTGAGAGATCTTAGCATCTTAGTGCATGTGGCATAAGAGTAAACAAAGATTATGAATGGATAAGGTTGCTTTAGAAAAGATAACCTTGATTTAGAAGAGTTTAATTTATCATTAGTCACTCATGGGAGTTGAGGGGTGGTTTAATTAATCAATTCTGATCGTCTGGTTGTTTTCTCCGTTAGTGGTCGGCCGGAGTACATTGTTATCATTTTTGTGGCCGGACCACTGCGTGTTTGCTGTTTGATCACTGTCCAGCAGGTGTTTATTTGCTGTTGTGTTGCTGTTGTTTGTTTCTTTGCAGACTGCGTTCTGCACTTGGTCCTTATTGTTATATCAGGATGTTGATCCTTTTTTTCGAGCTTTATTTTCCTATTCTGGCTTCTGAGCCTTGCTATACAAGGGTATAGTCCCTTTCAAAAAACTATTTGCCAATAATAAAAAAAAAATAGGTTAATGTAATCTTATAAAATCCCATTAGATGATAATTAGCGTGATTTAGGGGTTGTTAAAGGAATTTAATCCAATAAACGATGATTTATTGATTTAGAGTAGCGAGCGTAATTAATTAATAATAAGTAATTAGCCCAAGTAGAAGTGAGCACTAATTAACAAAAGGTTTTTAATCGACATTATGAGTGTTATGAAGGCTTATTAATTAGCAAATTGTACTTAATTAACGGGAATAGAGGGAAAATGTCAATTTATCGACTAAGTGTCGTCAATTGTTCAAATGATGAGAAATAGAATAGTCAGTGCAATTTAAGTATTAAAATTGCTTGATTGAATTATAGGTGTCTACAAATATCATGGAGGAGGTAGTCATGAAGGCGTGGAAAATTTTTCAGGACTGGAGGAGGAGTTTTGTAAAAGATATTGCATTTTAATTAAACTCGGGTTAAGAGAGGTATGCTAAAATAACATTATGACTTCTTAGCATTCAAGAAAAATTGTGGATCCTTCTTTGGATAAATCATAAGAGATAATTTTTTTGAGAATTGGGATAAAATTATGGTTCAAAACTTCTAAGGTCAAATGGATGGGAAACAAGAAAGTTCTAAAAAAATTGTGGACATGCCCTAAGCCTTCCTCAAACCCAGTTAAATTGGTATGTAGAAAATTGTCTAGTTAGGTCTCCAAATGGAGTTGTTTTACTTTCTTATGAATATGATCATGTATAAAATTCATCAGAGGATATTTTCATGAAGTTCTGAGCTCGTGACACCTAGTGGACCCCACAAGAAATCAACTATTTTATGAAGTTTTTAGTGCACATAATAATTTTGTGCAGGAACCTATGTTCAAATTTTTTCTAGAGAATTTTTATGATGTGTACTTATTGTTTATGAAGTTATCTTGGTCACTAATTTAGATAAAATTGAAGGTATGGGTGTCTTTTCAGTGCTAGCGACTGGAAACTACGTATTAACTAGGGATATACCAGTGTGGCGATTTGAAACATTGATGTAGATCCTCTCATGATTGAGGATGTAGTTTACAAGTGATGGGATGCATATGAGATTGCATATAGGAGGGGTCGTAGTAAGGGGAATAACAACTGAGCATTATAGGAGGTATGAGGAGATTTCATTAGAAGTGTTGTGGGACATGGACCTGGAAGGACTAATTGTGGATAGTGTTGAAACTAGTTTTGTGTGTGTCTGCCATGCAAGAGTTGATGAAAGAGATAAAAAAGTGATGATGGTTTTTGGTTACCATGATGTCTTGAATAAGGATGAGTGATTTTCTTAAGGTTGAAACTTTAGACGACAAGGGATGATAAAGGAAGGATTGACATGTCTATGCTTCCTCTATGCAGAGGGGGTGAGGGGAGATTCTGAGTTTTGCATAACATGCTCACTGATTTGCTTGTCAATGAGTTGGGAATGATCGAAGCTTGTTTGATAGTAATGAATGGGATGTCTTTTGTTTTAGCTCTAAGTATTATCGTAGACAGGGCATTTCCCAGGAGGCACAGGTAATCATTAGATTGGTTGTCGGGTTTGAATCTGGAATTTCTGATTAAATATTAGATCACCATTGACTTGAAGTTTTAGTACTTCATGGGACTAAATGGATCCGGAATCTCCAGATGTAGATGATTGGACAAATGGCATGTGAAGAAGTGTTAAAAGGAGTTATAAAGTTAAATTATAAGGTGTACTAACATCACACACTTGTGGATACATCTTGCGCATGGTCCTAATGGGCTAGAACATACTAGGGAGCTCATATGATTGCTTAAGTGAGAAAACTAGTAATGATAGCTACATATAGGTCTGGTGTAGAAGCCTAACTTTGTCTGTGTTTCATGTCTTCTTTCTGTCCTTTTACAGCCCTACATCCCATGTTGATACTTCATCTTCTTTATCAAAAAAATGACTCTATGACATCAGCTCTTAGACAAGATGCTAGTTCCCAGGCTTGCCCCCAACCTCTCAAAATTTACTGTATTCGCTCCTAATTGGGCAAATCTTGTTTTATTATGGTTCGGCCTTCCAATATGTCCTAATTAATGAAATTCAAACAAGGTATAGACATATAAATATAGAAGCTATGTGACAATAATGGAAAGTACCAAGCTCTAAGCATCTACATTCTAGACATATTTGAAGGTTCCATGCATCCAAAGGCATTTCAAGAGCATCAAAGCATCCAGGGTCAAGCTTCATGTCAAAGGAAAAGGGATCCGAACATTTTCTACATGACACACATAGGAGGGGAAGTTCATTTTGACATGTGACACATCTATCTAGTATTGACTGCATCTAGTTCATTGAGAGGATTATCAAGTGCATCTTACAGTGTGAGAGACAGCCTAGCAGGCACAAGTTCTTGTGCAAACACACAATGAACTACATGGAGTCTAATAATGTATGAAGACTAGTTGCTCGGTCGTGAAGTTCACTCAATCATGTGACAACCGAGTGTGTAGTCTGAGATAAGCCATTGTGCAATAGTCTTTGTTCTTGATTTAGAGAGGGGAATGAAGATATATATGAGCTGGGTTTGTAGGCTCTCCTTCTCTATTGTAGGTTACTGAAAACTGAATTTTGATGGATCAACCATTTAATGCGATGCACTAATTTGTAGGTTAGAAAGAGGGCGTTAATGAAGACTAGTGACCATTGTAGCTTATGTAAGAAACAGAATAGAATCCTGGTTAAAAATTTCTGAGTTGTATCTTTTAAACAAGTCACGGGCACCTTGCAAAAGGTTAAGTCACAAGATTGACCAAATTTAGGCATCCCTAGCCTAACCCAAGCACCCCAGTCCAGATTCATCATTCGTGCAGTCATTGCAATTTTTTGAGCATGATTTATGGGAGTTTCCTCCTCGTTTGGTTATCAGTGGGTTTTTAAATCCTGCATACTTTGGGTTTCCCACAGTTCAAACTAGTGTTCATATAAGTACTGTTTCTCTACTCTCTCTCTCTCTACACTCTAGGGTCTCTCATATCTCTCTCTCTATCTTATTTCTTAGGTAAGGTTTGTACTTCTAGCATGGTTAATATATCTTAACTTTGAATGATTAAAGACTTTGTAAATCGGCATCTAGGGTTTATACAAAAACTAATTTACCCCTCTCTCGATGTCTAAATCATTTGGTGAACACCATCAACTAGCTAAAGAACACTCTATCAGATGCATCCTCATATTTATCACTCTTTCTCAAGATTTTTATATAATCACTCTCATGCCATGGATATCTTCAATTGGACCATGTATTTCTGATAGGTCTCGTTGCAATGCTTTAGCATCGTAGAGTTGAGATAATCACTTCTTAATCCACTTGGCTAATACTTCAAATCCCCTTCTACTACTCATCGCAAATGTAGTATATCAGTGCATTTGTAGATACATTGCTAAGTCATGACATCCCTTATTCTTGGCCTCATCTGATATAGTTGGCAAGCTCTTTATGTCAAAATATCCACATACACGGTGGTTTATAACTCCCCTATTAATCAAGTTAATGGCTCATATTAGATAACATGAGGAATATCAAGTAGACATATAATATTCTTGATCAAATGGATCTGAGCTACATTTGAATTTATACTCTCTCATCTCCATCCCCCATATAGATATTGGCATTTCCTTAGCTTATGTTAACCCAAAATGCAACATCTCTCATCCATGCATATGATATCATTGATGAGCAAGACACTTTCATCATTTGACACTAGTGATAACCTATCACTTTTACCACTTCACATCTTGAGGTCAAAAAACTATTCACATGGTAATATTTTTTATTATCCTGATATCGTTCAGTTCAATCTACAACTTTACTTACTTGGTAAGCCATTCTTGATGGTCTTGAACGCCATGCAGATCAGTGCACTTCTGATGCAAGTTCACCAATGCATTAAATGTCATCATACGTGAAGGATTTGAATATACAATTGTTATTGATCATGACCCATCAAGATTTGTTTTCACCTAGATCCAGTCACTTTGTTACCTAATCCAGCTTCCACTACTGATATGCACCCTATTGTTGATCAACAACCCATGGACTATCCTATCAACTTTCCTCTACTTGAAGGAACTATTTGCACATTGGATGTTGTCCCATCCACTTCACTTCCCCTCTCCTTCTACTAATGCTATGGTAATTTATGGGGGGTTTTTCCATGTATTGGATGTCATTTTCACCTTCTTGCACTATCATGGCCCTTCTCTTTATGGGGTTTCGATATTATTGCCATAATCAATCCTGAATCGACTGATGGCCACATGTATATTATTAATTCCACAAAATACTTTACTAAATGGGTCAAAGTAGCACCATTGCAAACTATCAAAGGTCCTAATAACTGTTGTTTCATCAATTCTAATATCATTATGTGCTTTGGTATTCCCTTTATTATTATCATTGACAATGGGTCTTCTTTCAAAAATAAGTACGTTAATTTTTTTCTCTTAAAATTAAAAATTAAAAAAGCATTCTTTATTCCTTATTACCCATAGGGAAATAGCCAAGCAGAGGCCACTAATAAAATGATTGTTAAAAGATTACACAAGACTGTTGACACTAGCAGTGACAATTGGAATAATCAACTCTTATATGCTCTTTGATCTTACCGCAATAGTGTGGGTACACCCACCAATGCCACACCATTCTTGGTAATTTACGGTACTGAGGTTTTCATCCTAATAGAACTTGAAATACCATCATTATGGATCTCACTCAAAGGTATACTCAAAGAAAATGAATATCACAAAAATACCTTACATGAGTTTGAAATTCTTGACTCTTGTCATGTCCAAGATCTTGAACATATTAAAGTATATCAATATTTCATGGCTCAAGAATACAATCGCAAAATGTGTCCTTACAAGTTCAATGTGGGTGATATCATATTAAAATAAAATAAATAAACACAAACACTTAAGCTCCCCTTAGGGAAAAATTCAAACCTAACTGGATCGTTTCTTATGTCATCACCGACAAGCTTAGGGTTAGCATATATCACCTTGCCACTCTCCTAGGTAAGCCACTCAAGAACCCACTTAATGTTATGTGTATTAAACAATATTACACATGAAATTTATTCATTACCCTATGATGCACTCTTATACTGCGGTTCACAATTGATTGTTGAGGGAATACTACATCCATGAACGTCACATAGTACACATTTTACACATTACGCATTCACAACACATCTTTCTAGCATCACATACTCACAAATCACACTACCCTATGACGCACTATAGTTCCACGGTTCATACTCAACTTCTGAGGATCTAAATCTGAAATGAACCTCACCACATTCACTCTTCACACTCTGTGATTTATGATCTATCTATCTAGCATGCATTTTCAAACCATTTCATGATGATGCACTCTTGTTATATAGTTCATTCTTAACTGTCGAGGGTTATTTTTATAAATGAACCTCATCTCATATATATTTATCTACATAAGCTCATGGAGCATGCTGCTCCTATCACACTTACATTTCATATCATTCCATCTTGTTCATTCATAGGAGACTACATATCTTGGTTTGAAAATATTAAGATAAAATGTAAATTATATGTTGTATCTGAATTCTATAGCAACAATAAATGAACAATAATGAAATACATAAATAAATACCTAAATAACTAAGTAATAAATTAAAAAACCCTAATTACAAGGAGAGGGTAAGAAGCCTTAGCTGATTCGCATTAAAGTTTGGGTTGGATTGAAAATCTAACTGGCTGGACAGAGAATTAGGAGTGTCACACAAGAGCAAAGAAAAATGTAGAACTGGAGAAACATGCTAGACTGGTGCACCTAGAGAGGGACATGGGTGCCTGTGGGCACCCTAGACATGTTTCTGGGTACCTGTGTCAAAATTATTAGAAAACATCCTCTGAGGTGTGAGAAGATGTTCTCCTTTATTCACGTTTAGTCACTCTAAGGTCACACCAAGATCACCGAGGTCGCTAGAAAGATGTAATAAATAATAGATGTGCAAAACCCTCAAATAGACATTAAATCCTATAAAAATAAAGATGCAAAATGAGGGTTCAGACTTTTCTCAGTCACCATAATGGTGGACTTTCAACTGGGTGTTGGACTACATCTCAAACCCAATGTAGTTCTGTGTGTACGTGAAATTGTGCCTTAGGTTGCTCTTTTGTGTGTCACACTTAGAATAACAAGAAAATAGTGTTGGTTTGAAAATCTATCAGTTAGACAGGTCGTGGGGAAATAGGCCAACAGGGTGCAGGGCAAAGCCCCTCTTTGAGACAACAAAGCGAAACTAGTTTATCGCTATTCTATCAAGCAGAAATTTGTGCAAATCTACACTATTCTAACTTCAGGGGGGTTTGGGATCTCATCCCAGTAGAGGTATTTCCAACTATGAATAGAAAGGTAAGAGGGAAGGAACGGAGGAAGGATAGATCTAAAGGGAGAAAGAAAATAAATTCCAAGACAGAAAGGTAGGAGGTTTTACACTTTGGGCTGGTAGTAAATAAAGCCAAACTTACTTGCATAAACAAACAAAGCAATCCTAATGAACATATGATGATAAAAAGAATGAATCCAACCGAATAGAAACATAGATCTAACTTAAGAGAGATTTGATGCAGATAACACATATATTGAGCACAAAGTCTTAACATATATATTAATATCTCTTCTGTTACAAGATGGCACAAAGTCTTTCTCTCTTCACCTCTTTTTTCATAAAAAAATGTCCATCCGGAATACAAAAAGTATTCCAGTATTTATAGAAGAAGAGGAGGGAAGAGGACAAAAAGAGCCCAACCACTATTTACAAAATATCTACAAAAATATCTAAAAAGTCAAAATTTGACTTTGGGCAAGTTTGTGGATGGCAACATCCCATGATGCAACATGGATGTTGTCATCGTAAATGCCAACATACTTTTAAAATATTTTTACAAAAGATAGAAGCGTACACAAGAAGAGAAACTATTCATCATCATCTCTTTGCTTGAATGGAGTGTCTTGCTTCTACTCAGCGGAGGCGATGTGACACTAAGCTCGGTACTCCATAAACTTGCTGATCATTGTATGAAGTTGATTATGATCAGGACCCTTGAAATGGTCGCTAATAACTTCGCAAGTTTCCTTTTTTAGTCTTGAGCTTGTCTGGTAGCCCGACATATTCTTCAATTGCCTCAATCAAGTATCCAATGAAATCATGACAAGCTAGAAGGTTATTGATAGACTCTCAGTCAAAAGTGACCTCTGGCGCCAAACCTTGTGTTACAATATCCTTGAAGAGCTTAATTGTATCGTCTGCCTCCCTCAAGGTAAACATTTCACTAAGCATCTCTAGAGCCATCTCTCCATGCTATTTTTTGCATCCAGGGATTCCTCCTTGATTTTGTCTATCCTTTCTAGGATATACTCCATTTTATCAACCTGGTAATCTAGTGCAACAAGAGCTTTGTGGTGTGCCTACGGGTGATCAATGACGCCGGCCTTTAATAGGTCATCGGCTGAGCAGTTGACCATTGCCTGAAATGTTTCATGTTGTAATCTGGCATTGTCCAACCCCTCAGAGAGGGATCCTGCTACTGCTTACAGCTCCTTATTTTCCTGATCTATACCCTGGTAGAGTCCCATGAATTTCTTGACTATTTCCTCACTATCTGTGAGGATTCGCTCTATCCAGGAGGACATTGTCATGCCTTCTTCACCAATCTTGGTGTATTCATTTATCTTGTCTTGACTGGGAACTTCAGGAGGCTCGGCAGCAGTCACGGGAGGTTCATTTCCCATTCTTTGCAATGCTTGGAGAAGATGTTTGTTTTGTTCCTTTAATATCCTCTTTTCCTCCTTTGCTTCTTGAAGTTTATTGCAGAGGGCATCTAATGCAGACAAGGCCTCTCCTTGTAGGCTCTCAGATGAGGCTCCCATGATGACTTGGGTCATTGTAAATTCTATAGGAGACAGATCTTTCTTCTCTTTAGTGGGATCAGGATATGCAATCTCCATGACCCTCTCTCCTGAAGAGATCTTTGAGAAGCAAGTTATAGCTTTTTTCTTCTTTGGTCCCTTCTTTGGAATGACAAAGAAATCCATGGGTGCTATGGGAAATTTTCTATTGAGCTGACCCAGATGGTTGAAAATCTAGCTTGGACTTATGGGAGAAGGAGTAGAGGGACTGGAAGAAGTAATGGGGGTGAAAGGGGAAGCAACTGAAGAGGCCGCAGGGAAGAATGTTGAGACAGTTGGTAGTGGCATCGATAAGAAGTCTAATGCGTTGTTGCTTGTAGGGCTTAGAGTTACTACAGGAGAAGAAAAGGTCATGGAGATGGAAGGGATCTGTAATGGGATGGAGAGAACACTAGGCGACAGATCCGCGAGACAGGAGAAGATGGAAGGGAGGAAGGGAGAGAAGAAGAAACATCCATTAGGGTAGATGTTTCAACAACAGGGGGAGGAGAAGGAGCGGAAGAAGGAATGGTGGGTACCTCAGTGGTTGTAGCTATGACCACATCCTAAGTGGATGTATCTATTGAGACTTTGGTGGTCTCTTCTTTTTTACCTAGGGAGACCAAGTTGACCACCTACTTCTCAGAAGTAGTAGGAGGGCTTTGAGGAGTTTCTTCCTATTTTCTTGGTCCTTCCTCCTCTTTGTCTTTTCCTTTTCCTTTTGGCACTTGGGTCAGCCTTGGAGGCTCTCTACCTGATGGAGAAGTAGTAAAATCTACCCAGAGGTAGGTAAGACCATTATGTTTGCACCAATGCTCGGTGCGCTACAACGTGTGCTTGACCCATTCCTCAATCATCTTTGGTGCCTTGGCTCTGTCAATCTCTGTGAATGACCAATCATCCCCATCTATATCAACGTAGAATTGATCGATTTATTGATCAGGTTCTTGGAATCCTTTTGGAATGATGGACATGCCATAGTGTTTGATCTCTTCCAAATCCAACCTAGAGTGATCCTTCCGCCTGAGATCTATTTCATGTGTCAGGTCGATGTAGATGTCCTCAATCTCAGGGACATGGATAGGATCAATTTTTGCCTTTAGTAGGCAACCATAGCAATCAAAGGTAAGCCTGGCTGGGAAGCTTTGCTTTAGAGTCAGTAATTCACGCTTGTCATACATTTCCTATGCTTTGGACAGTGTGGTGCAAGTGTATCAGCCCACTATAAGGGGGAATGGAGTTCCTCCCTTCTTTCTCTTCATGCATCTCTCATGGTATGTGATTAGTTGCCTCGACAACTCTAAGAAAATCAGCTTGGGCCCTACATACCTTGGTAGTTTAGTCAGTTCGCCCTTAAACTTTACCGCCCTAAGATATGTGAATGTGGGAAACTGAGTGACCAATGCTCCCCACTTCTTTGTGATAGTGATCACACTTGGGCTAGTTCAGCCATGTCTCATATTCGGCCTTAATAGGTAGATCACCTCATAGAAGAAGATGTCGTTGATTTTTTAGAACTGGGGGATGTTATTCTCAAGCCTTAACTCTGGGTAGTTTTCATAAATTTTGACTTGGGGCCATACCCCATTCCGTGCCAGGCCTACGAAATCTCTCACTGATGCTGCAACATATATAACATAGGAATTCATATAGAACTTCCCAGTTGTCATGACCTGTTGAAGCTGCTGGGAGATGGTGTCGTTAATGATTTCTCCCCAGCCAAAATGTTTTTTAGACACATTCTTGCTCATGGTCTCTAAGTACCTCAGCATCTATTTATGGAAATGATGGGCATCAAGAAGCCCATACACTCTACTCAGGAAGGTGATGGTATCACTCAGTTCCTCATTGAAGTCACTACGGTGGATGGTCTATGGCCATCGGCTCATTGAATTTTTGTTCTTAAGATATAGCTTGTTCATCATTTGCATACACTTGTCTTCATTTTCGTCCCATGCCTTCTTGCAGTCTTCTAGGCTTATGGCGGCGTACTTCCTGTGATGAGGGATGCCCAGGGTTATTTCCAAGTGACGAGCAGTTAGGTCAATGACCATCTTTCCTTCTTTATCCTTGACACATATTGTGTCCTTGTTATAGCATCGAGCCACCAACATGATGAACTCGTTATTAATAGCACTCACTGGAAACCCAGATGTAAAGTGTAATCCACTTCCTACCAGTTTGTTCATCTAGGGGCCACTTATAGCCTGGTTCATTCTCACCCAGAAGTCTTCCATATCAATGTGCTAAAGCTCGGAGTCTCTGATGTCGAGATTACTCTCTGCGTATGAGTCAAGCATCCTGACTTTTTGATATTTGTACTTCATCTCTTGCTCTGTCAACTTTACTTTTCCTTTAGACTTGGTTGGCTTTTTCTTAACGAAGATATGTGTGAGCTCGAGAATAGCAGTTGTTCTACAAGGAGAATCAAGGAGGTCCAACACATAAGAGCCATGTTAACCATCATGTTATTCATAATGAAATAATATAGAAAGAAGAATGATAAATTATAAGGCTTAGGGTGTAAGGCGCAAGTTCACAACACGCTACAGGGGCTTAAAAAGGCTAGGTGCACTTTTGGGGATGTCAACATGCAAAAAGGTGCACCTGTGTTGACAGGGGAAAAACTACGCCAAAGGATTATAAAGGTTGCACTTTTGGGGAGTGTTGCATAAAAGGTTTTAGTGCCAAGGAGAAATGCATGGGGCATGGATTAACAACACACAACATGCAGTGTTGGTGTTATAGAAATGGTGCCAACAATTTTAAGAAGAGTGCTTTGGTAGGGTGCAGATAAGTTTGGTGTTGCGTGACTTTTAAGTGCGCCCAAGGTGCAATTTCTGAAGATGTTGCAAAGAAGCTCAATGCACCAAAGGAAAAGTGATTGGCGCGGATTTGAGGGACACAACATCAAATGTTGATGTTGGTTGGGATGTGCCTATGCCTTTACAAGATTGCTAAGTCTTAATAATTGGTGCAGGTTATGGATATGCCGCATGTAAAGAAATTGCACCAAGGTGTGACTGTGGGGAGTGCATTATGTAAAAACAGTGTGCGAAAGGATAAATGATTTTGTACTTTTTCACAACTTCTCAGATTTCTCCCTCTTTGGTTTTGAAAAATGGTAGGGAGGAGAGGGATTTCAGGCAAGGCAGTAAGCAGATACGTAAAGGACCGTTCCTTATGGGGTAGAGCCTTCTCAGATTTGTAGATCTGGAAGGAGGGATAAGGTGGTTTCTAGATGGTTATAGAGTGGTAGTTTATTCATTTTTAGATTTAACCTTTTATAACAATCCTAAAACCTAACAATAACCATGAAACAAAACCAAAAACCATAATACGAGTAATAAAATCCACTTACCTAGTTTTATAAAGGACGAAGGACAATGTTAGGGTCCACAAACTTAAAAAATGGCATGCGGTCATGACAGGGATAGCTGACAGGCACAGAGGAATACTTTTCACAATTTTTAATTCGTGAAAATGACAGGTGTTAAGTGCCTATACATAAAAATTTGGCATTAATTACCCCACCCACTTTCTTTGGCACACTTTTCAAAGTGTCAACATGGGTTTGGATGCACCTTGGCACAATTTCTTTAATGTCAACATGACGTCCTTAGCGCCTTAAGCACATATCCTATGGTGGTAACATGAATTTTTTAGCGCCTTCGAGAATTTACTTAGCACACATTTTAATGTGTTAATATGATGTTTTCATGATGCCTTCATGCGCAAGTTTTAGGCACATGTTGAATATTATTGTGCAAGTAATGTCAAGTCTTTGCGCCAAACTGGGCACAAGTTACAGTGTTTTGTTAAAACAATTTTGGATCATTTTGCGTGCTCATTGTGAACTTTATGCTTTGCATGGGGACCATGATCTCGTTGTGTCATATCTTCTTAAAAAATTTCTTGCAACCATTTTAAAAAGGTGAATAATGGCTAAGTTATTTAGATCGTCATGATTTTTATGAACAGGATTTGTTAAGCCAGGTAAAGTGGTTATGAGAACTCTTCAGGTGAACAAAACCCTACCTAGGAGTATGCTTACCAGCAAAGTTTCCCTTGTCAATTATACAGGATAGCAAATGAGCTTGATTTAGGTTGTAGTAAAATGTGTGCATGGAATAGAATGAACTTCCCTCCTATGAAGTGTGATGTAGAAAACTAACCCTCATGTGTCCCTTGTGATGAAGCTAAATGGATGCAATGTATCTCTTAGATTTCTTGATGGATGCAACCTTAAGTAGTGATAGCTAATGCTTAGTGATTTGGTCCCTTATTATGATCACATAAATTTATATTCATATGATTCCCTTGCTTGGATTTGGTAATTAACCCCAGAAAGGCTGACTACCAAAATGATAAGATGCTCAAATGGATAGAAAGGACCTAAAACGTGTGAGTAAAGTACAAATGGGTTAGGGGAGTCTAGAGGGGACAAGGGCACTTGGTGATGGCATCCTTGATTGGTGCTGGTGCCCAGGATGATATCAAAGATGAAGTAGTAAAAAGAAGGATTGAGCAAGTAAGGGTGTAAGACTGAAAGGGGAAACAAAATATAAAGAAAGGTGGCTAAGGACATGGCTTGATTAGTACTTTTCTTACTTAGGAATCATATGAATAGTAATATGCAATTAGGAATAGATAATTACCCAAAGTGCATGATTTTGTGTTTACACATCCATCAATGTTAATTAGTCTCCATAATTTTGACACTAATCATCTTGAGCTTCCACCTGATGCACGTGGAAGGTTCTTTAATATGTGTTGAAGGCCTGAAAACTCTGGATATACTAAATGTTAGAATTGTAGTGCCCTAAATTTGGTCTAAGGAACTTCCAAAAACATAAAATTTACACCTTTTTAGACATTTGAACCAGTAACACATATGTGTACTCTTTTTACAGACATGTAAAACTTTGTGATCACCCTAGGTACAACTTCATTCACAAAATATACACACTTAGAGATCATTTACAGTTTATACAAGAAGCTTATATCACTATACACAAACATTTCTCTATAAAAATTTTCTATTTTTGAATTTATGATGCTTGTGTCAATTTGATAACACCTTGGACAATTTGATTTTGGTAAAATTATCACTATGGTCAAGTTGGTTTATGAACTTGATCTAACCCTTCATGGAACCTAACCTCTATTTATAATATTTTTTTTTTCAAACTATACATGTTTGTTAGGTCAACGTAGGCATGGATTTCAAGTCAGTTTGGGTGGGAAATTGACCAAGGGTCCCATATTTATAAAATTTATGCATGGAGGCTCTATGAAATAAATAAATCACCCTTGGAGATCATTATTAAAATATGATAACACTTATCTTGAATCTTGCAAGAGCATCCATAGAGAATTCCATGAGCTAAATATGCATAAGTACATAAGTCGAAGTTGCATGTTGTCAATTGTCTTGTGCAAAGTGGAGGAATGATCATTATAAGTTACAGAGTATTGATTTGGTAGTTGCATATCATATAGGATAAAAGAGTGATAATATCATTTCAATCCTCTTGAGAGTACTACATTGACATCTTGATTCAACCACTTTTTTTTTTGTATATGTAGTGAACACTTGCACATAATGAAGGTGCAAGAGGTTTATGCATGCACTAACTTAGGAATATTTGATTGGGTCTTGTTTTGACCCAGTTTTTGAGGGTTTCAAGCCAAATGAGAGATAAATTTTATACCATCACTCATTAACGCATGATCTCAAAGCCAAGATCCAAAACCCAGTAGGAAGAGGCAATCTTGTACCAAAATATATAGGCTAATGATAAGGGTATGAAAGGTTTATATCCCTCAATTTTTCTCATTTAATGAACCTGACGACCACTTTTGGCCACAAAACTAACTACCAAACACTTTTAGCCACAAAATTGATTGGGAAACCAAGAACATAACCCAGTTCATATATCAGGAAGAATCATTTTTTAGAGCCTATTGAGTATTGCGTCTTTATCCCATTTCCATCAGGGTTCGAGTTCACTGTGGTTAGTCCTCTGATTAATAAAAACCAGTGCTAGATTGTTTAATTACACATTCCTATTGAAGTTTTTTTTACTATTTTTCAATTGGATTAAACTATCTCTATTTATTTATTTAGAATATGAATTGAGGCATGATCCTAGGAATGTCATTAATTAATGCCTAAATTATCTATTCATCCCCTAAATTATTTTATGGTCCCTAGGTGTAAATTAATTCAAACATTATGGTGAACCTTGAATATTGATTGAACAACCATCTAAATGTTTCCTCATACCCCCACGTTATGGTTTCATTTATATAATCTTGGGACAATTTAAGTTTTCTAGGGTTTCATGTTATTTCCTTCCTCTTAGGGTTATATCTTGTTGCAATATTCATCCTCCTAGGGTCTAGGTTATTAGGAATTGAAATCCTTGTGTACATTATTCAAATCGAAGAAATCACTATAATAGCCCCCCTCGTATCAAGTCCATGAAAGGCCATTGGTTTAAGAAAGTGTAATTTTGAGGCTTCTTCCATAAACTAAAATTGTCCTATGATGATAGGGATTGCTAGGAAAATCCATAGTTAGTGCTCACATATATGTGTATTATAATAATGTGAGATAATTATTATCAAAGTACTTGGTTGTGGTAACAAACTATGTCAATAAATAATAATACATTGTTAATTATTATATTAGGAGATTTGTTTTAACAAGTCTAGTATAAAGGTTGTAAGTTGTTATAGGCCTCCTAAACAACTATAGGAGAAATATTCCTATAAATATGAGTTTTAATTACTAAATGTATAGATTATTGAATAGATGATCATTCATGGAGGTGTAAATTATTCTACATCCTGTAATATCTGGAACTCTCTTATGATATTCTCTATATTTAGTATCAAAGTAGGAATATATATATCTAGGATTGCAATATGGTAAGATCTAGCATGAGGAAATGGAATTTTGCATTTAATTTTAGAGAAATGCTTGGGTTTTATTTCTGCAAATATGACCCATCAAGTCAAGATTTGATCAGAGTCAAGATTGTGTAATCAATGCTCTTAAAGGATTTTTTTGAGTGTAAAAAAAAGAGCACTGATTGTAATTTTTCCTGTATGCAAAATCTAGATTCCAAAATTTGTAATAGTTTTATTTCCTTAAATTAAGTCTGGTCATATATATTGGCCAAATATTTCAGAATAACCCATTTTTCATATCTTTGTGGAAAGTAAAAGAAGGATCGTTGGCCAATAACTTGGTGACATCTAGGAGAATTATGTTCTTTTGCATTTTTTTGAGCTAGTGTTTGCGTCAAATTGAGTCAATATGCAGATGGGTTCAGATGCATGCAATTGAGGCTAAAACAAAATTTACCATTGCAAAGATTTGTCAAATATATTTCTGACAAATCGTTACACATGATTTTGGAAGATCTAAGGCTTGGTTCTCAATTTCATGAGGGAATCATTGTTGCCGTCCTTCATACCTCAGGCTGTGAATTTCATGTGATTTTTTTGCACAACCAACTCTGATTGGCTAATTATTATAATTTTTCAAAACTATACTTTTGAAAATATTTATTTTTTCTATAGTTTTTTCTTTAATAATTGCATTTTGAGGGTAATTAATGATTTTTCACCAAATTAACATATTTTTGGTGCCAGTTCTCCAAAGAATTGGTATTTTTGGAATCTCATTTCCTCTTGGTTCCAATGAGTGGTCACATGATAAATTTTCTCTCCATTTTGAGAAATTTTTAATCGTTGAGTCAATTTTAATTAAATTGGGTCTTTTTACAGGAAATTAAAACCTTAATAACTTTTGCACAGTAACTCAAAATAGAGTGCCGATTTTTACAAAAGTACTTGTTTTTTTCATCCCTACTCATATTGGTTTCAATTTCATTGAAAAATTCCAAGTTCAAAAAATACCCTCTTTTTTGTACGCTTTTTGAGCCTTATTGAGTAATAAATTTCAAACATTAAAAATTGTAAAGGAAACATTATTAGCTATAATGCGACATCCAATTTATGTGGGGTTCTTCTTAAGCTCTATTTTGATCAAATCTAGCTAAACCTAGCAGTATGACACCGGAGGATGGAGACAAATGGAGGTTGGAGGTCATTTAAATTACGACCTCTCATCACTCGCCAACGATGAGGGCTGCATCAAAGATTTAGTGGCACATTTTGTTTCATTTGTGTGTTTGCTTCAGATTTTAGTGTTGTTATATGCAGTGTTCATGGTTGCCTTATTTGCAGAATAAGTGGAAATTTCACATTGAAGGGGGGAACATAATCCAATGTTCCATTTTCTAGTTTTCACTTTGTGCGCGAGCTAACGTTAAGATTTCAGAAAAATTTCCTATGTTATTCCCTGTAGTGAGATGTGATGAGGGATGAGAATAGTACTTGGCATATCATGATGTGGTTGTAGGTAAAACCACTTGAAAACATTCATTTGTGGTTCAAGTGGTGCAAACCAATAGCAAAATCACCATTCTTGGTTGTTGCAATAATCCATTTCACTTTGTGGTTTATGGTTTATTAATGTAAAACCACCATTCTCAGTTTTTGGTCAACCATATTTTGCAAAACCATCCTTGAGTGTTTGTAATCATCCTATGAAAATCACTAGATCATGAACAGGTACAAGTATAAGGTGTGTTTTCCCCATGTTGTGCACTAAGGGGGGGGGGAATGTTAGGAAATCCATAGTTAGTGCTCCACATATATGTGTGTTTAAATAATAATTACAGGAGTAATTATTATCATCTTAATTTTTGGTAGTAAATATGTCAGTAAATAATAATTACATTGGTAATTATTATGTAAATGGTAAGTTAGTGAATATTTGTTATAAGTTGTTATATTAAAAAACTATCACAAATATTGTTGTATGAGTTTAACCACTCACGTGTATAGAGTTTGGGAGAGATATTCGTGGAGGTGTAGTTATACCTACATCCTAAAATATAGGAATTATATTCCTATATATATGTAAGTATTGTAATATGTAAATGTATTATGAGAAACAAATTATTATGATTTGATTATTAGCATTTTTTGGGTTTGATCTCTGTAACTTTGGCCTGTCCTCAAGATATCAGTACCATGTTGTGTATATTACTGTATGGGGTGACTTATTCACCCAAATGATGCCCCCTCATTTGAGGTGCATGTGACATTGCTGAAGGAGTATGTGGCCCAAAGGAGGACTGACCGTTGTTCTTAAACTATGCCCTGCAATGGAAAGGGAATGTTCTTTGTGGAAACCAAGGCACACACAAATAAGTGGCTATGAAATCTGTGTTGGTACAAGAAAATACAAACACTCATGTAAAAGAAGAAATGTAAGCTAACCAAATAACGTGTAAGCTAAGACACAAGTAGGAGACAATGTATACAGTGAAAAGCAGGTTATAAACATGGGACATCACTCATGATGTCGCAATACAATCAAGGTCATAGTGGCCACACGTAATCAGAGAACAAACAAGACATAGGGAAAATCCTACACACACTGAAAAGCAAAGGAAAACAAGAAAAAACAATGTAATAGACTACCATGGTGGAAAATAGACCCGCATAATAAATGTTTCACATGAAGCACCTATTAGCATGTTAGAAAAATAAAAATTATGTCAAAGTGTGTATAATCTAATAAAGTAACATGTTATGAAACAAAATGAAATAATAGAACCTCTAGTGTACAAAAGTGGATGCCCCCAGGAGCCGCTATCGGATTGGTACTAGTTACTACACCAAGAATTCATGTTACGTGTATAGATCTGTAAGGTCTACGATCACAACTAGAAAGGAAAGTGAACATGCATGTGTGTATGATAAATATAATGACATATAATATATCTATGTAGCATGTGTAATAAGATGAACATGTAAGAAGTAAATGTAAGAAATAATAAGTGCAACCAAGATATGTAGTATGTTATGGATGAGATCAAATGGAATGCAATATGAATGATAGGAGCAACGTGCCCCCAAGTGTATGTGTAGTATGTGTATGCAATGGAAAGTTGCAAAAGTTATGGAATGAGGCTAAAGAACCTCAAAGCTTTGCTAACTCATCCATGCACCATGAGATTAGATCTAAACAAGAGAAACTAACATGAAAGCATTATAAATTTGACAAAAACATCAAAAAATAACATGTATACTACCCTCTAATCTATCAAAGCTTAATGAAAGTGAACCTAGTTAGATTCTAAGCAATCAAATTGTGTGTTGTTTACT